>VDFB02000013.1:194617020-195217020 GCA_007258455.2 Sequoia sempervirens | reverse complement strand
ACATTAATCATTCCAAAATTAATTGTGAAAATGTAACGATGGCATTTTTTAATAGTACGCTCCTCAATGTGGAAAAGAATACTATCAAAAACATGCAAAGCTATCAAACTCATAGCTTCATAACATTTGTTTCTCTAGGAAAATATTTCATACTCCTTGGTAAAAGTGGGTTATTTTTCATTCAATGTGGACCAAAAACCCTTATATTTGAGACACCTATGTATTTTAATCTTTCAGGTATGATAGTTATGGGGGGTTAAAAGTTCAACTGAATCAGAAGTAGCCATGACAATAATTTGCACCAAAAGAAAGAAAAAATAGACCAAACTAAAACCTTAAAAATAACTGATGAAACCTCTTGAAATCAAATTTTACCTTTCCAAAATACTTTAGGAAGCAATAATGCAAAAAGGGTTGATTATGTAACTAAATCTAAAAAATTTGAGCAAAAAATTGTACAACTTACTAGGCATTTTGTAGCAGGTTCCTCCACCAAATCACCAAGTCAAATCTCTGAATCAACTTTCCAAGCACACAAGATACCACATGGAGAACAAAATAACTTCACGTGTCTAGTACAAGTGCTAGAGTATATAAAATCCAAAAGGAAACCTTCACAGCAAATGTGGAATAAATGTTCTAACAATCTACTTTCCAGCCAGGCCCAAATCCACTTCAATGTAGCTTTAAAAACCAAAATTGAGGCTTAATTTCCACAACACATCCAAATAAGGGTTCTTCACTCTTCACACAATTCAATTTCTCAATTCCAAGTTATTTGGAACCTAAAAATGATAGTCGATCTGCAATGGAAAACCCATGGCCATTAGTCATTAGTCATGGCCAACAATGATCAGTCGGGACCTCCACAAAACTGATGTCATGCAAACAATGTTTCTCCAAAATCCCCTAGGTGAATCAAATCACCTCCATGCCCCTATCATATCCAAATAAAATGTTGAATCATGGAAAAAGAAATAAATCACTAGTTGGAATAGAAAGAATGGCCTCTCCACCAAAATGCTTCCTCTAACACTCCTAGGATGAAAATTGACCTACAATGGCCTCCAAAATCAACAAAATGTAAAAATCATGCAACGAATGGGTTAACATACAACCATAGAGGTATGCAATGGAAACAAAGGTCAATAACACCATAGAGAGATGGAACATGTCAGAATAGAGGAGATACATGCCTATGGCAGACATTTCCAAACCACTTAACTATGCCACCTCTACTCAAGCCTCTAGATCAATCCAAAAAACTCCCAAATGTAAGCCACTAAACCACCAAATTTAAGGAAGGGTCTATGTGCTTCTCTTGCTCTCTTAGGATCTTTTACCTAAAAGGAGAGAGATAAACCCTCAAAAATTATGGTGGTTCATTCAAATAAGGGATTGTGTGATGTGAATATGACTAAATGTAGTGTTGTAAATGAAACTAAATACTAAAATTGATTAGCTATTGATGCAAAACCTATGAAATATTTTATGTTTTTAAACATAATGTGATATGCAAAAAATGCAATGGAAATGTAAATTAATGCAAACAAAACTAAAAGAGGTTGAACATAGTGCACCTAGGCAGTAAATGTTGAATCTAGAATGATTTGAATGCTGGTAGATATCAATGTAAATCACCAGTGGGACTCATTCACCACTAATGGTGAATCAGTCCTACTACTGGCAAAAACTCTTGAAAACTAGTTTTTGGCTATTGGGAACTAGAATCTAACAGAAACTACCTTTTTAACCTTAAGGTTGGACTCATTTTCCACTGATGGCGAATCAATCTTCACCTAAAATTCTATGAAATCAAAGGTCAATTTTGTAGCTCTAGATCTACACTTGTCTTCTTGTTGGGTTAATGGATTTAAATCTACAGAAAGTGAGCTATAGGTTGTCTCCAAGCTTGAAATAGGGTTTAGTTGACTTGAAACACTTTGTTGAATTCTTGACCACCTTTCAACACCTAATTGCTTGAAAAATCTGCATACAAAATTTTGAAAAAACACATGTAGAAGGGGGAAAATGGTTAAGGGTTAGAGTATAGGGATTTTCCTTGGTCAAATCCAACTTTGGTAAACAAACCCTTAATGAAGAAATGGAATAAAATTAACATGTAATGGTGAATAAAAAACATGCAAATGTCCTAAACTCACCAGAACCTTGTTGAAGAAATATGATGTTATGTCAATGGTTGCTCCAAGATGCTTGATCAATGCTTGATTGAATGATGCAAAGTGCTCAAATGAAAATTGATGTTTAGTGAATGCAAGTGAATTTGATGAATCAGGAGATGTTTGAATGAATTAGGAGGAAGAAAACACTTATTTATATAGATATATTCCCTAATAGCCCAATGATACCTCATCACAAGCCAACATAATGTAATTTTGAGTAAAAACCTAAAAGAAAATTTGAATTATTTTGATTTTGGAGCCAAGAGGGTCTCATTCACCACCCATGGCAAATGGGTCCCACCTTGGGCTTGTAAGTGGGCGTCAAGAATTAAGTTGTATTTAATGTTGTTTTTTAGACTTATATTCAAAAATAAACTTAATTAATCCTTATGAGTGCATAAAGGGGTCATATAAAGCATAAGAAAGGTGTAAATAATAAAAATAATCCTAGAAAAGTGTGAAATCTCATGACAAGACTTTACAAAATGTTAGAATAGGACTTGATAAGTGATGAAAAGGTTATTTTTATGAATTATAATGAGAAAATTCTAGAAAAGTGTAGAAATGTGTTAGAACACTTCACAACACCTTAACAAGATGCCATAATTTGAATATTTAGGACCTAATGTGAATGCAGAAGTCACATTACAACATTAAATCTAAGAAAAATAGACCAAACATTATGAGAGAAAGACCTAAAAGACCATGAAAATGTCAATGATCCACTTTTCTATGGTACAATTGCTATAGATCAATTCACCATGAAGAAACTCATAAATCATAGAGATAGATAACAAGCACAAAGTCTACATAAATTTGACCTCTTTGCTAGATCTCTTCGGCAAAAAATATCGTAAAGGGTGAGCAAGAGGAGGAGCTTTGATACCATGTAGGGTATGGAAGGTCCTTCCTAAGATCCTCAATCTAGATAAAAACAAATCACCCTCACACATACAAGAGATACACAAATACTATTCTGCCAAATATCCAAGATGATATTCAAAAATCAAAAGATGAGATGCTAAAATCCATAGTGTACAAACCTTTTAAAGGTATGAGAAATGAGACGGGTGAAAAACTACTTGATACAGGATGATTTCCTAAATAATTACCCTTAAGTTAAAAACTTAACATTAACATGTTTAATACAGGTTTCCCTTTCAAAAAATTTGATTAATTAGGCTTTTAATTGCATAATTGGGTCAATTAAAGTCCAATTAAATTAAGGTACCCAAACATAGAGTGAAATTGGAAAGTTCTACATCTTTCTACACTATAGGTAATAACTAGGTTACTAAGGTTTTTGGAATTGAAGGCCCTAACTTTTCTAATATAATTTTCCAACAAAAACAAAATAAAGAACATGAATCTCAAAAAAAAAAAATTGAATGCTATTTAACAAAGAAAAATGACATTTGTACTTGGTTTGTTGGGGTATTGAAACTGCATTCATTTCCTCCATTTTTGTTCCTAATTTAAACATTTTTATGATGTCCTCTAATGAAATATGATGGAACATTAGTAGGCCTATACTAGATCAAAATTTCTATTATCTAGGTTTGGAATTTACTTCTCCCACTTTTGGCGGTGCACTGACTAACTTGCTTCCTACTCTAAATTTTTTGATCACTCTAATCTTTAGATAATTAATTATCATTCAATAATTTTTATTTAATATTATCCTCATGAAAAATAGATTATGGCCAACAAAGGTAAACAATTTTTTATTACTTTTAGTAGGAATGTGGTATCAAATTATTTTTTTGAGTTATTGGCCCTGCTTTGGCCATCCCATCATCAATCTGATTGTTCCTTATTTCAAAACACACTATTTAAGCCACACTACTGGTGTTTGATGCTCCAAGCCTAACTCTCATACCACTTGTAGATCTCTTGCTTATTTGGACTAGCTAGGACTAGAACCTAGGAACTTCCTTTTTCTTCTATAGTGCTCTACCAAATGAGCTACTAGCCCCTGTTTAGCCATCCCATCGTCAATCCAGGTGTGGCTTATTTCCAATACACAATCCCTTTTAAGCAAATAAAATTACCATTCCACCAATCATCTTATCTATACAATTAATAATATATTCTTGATTTTTTTTTTGCTATTATATCAAATAATCTTAACTAAGAGTCTATTGATATATCTATATATAGTATTGTGGACAATGATTTTGGCACCCTAATGCTCTCTCACATCTCTGGGATTTTCACCTAAAAGGAGAGGAATTGGGTCCAAAATGCAAATGTCTAAATTCAAGATTAATGTAAAGAGGGATGGAATATGTCTAATTTATGATGTCTAAGTGCAATAAGTTGAAAGAAAGATGACTTATTGATGTTAAATCTAAGAAATATGAAGTGCAGGAAAACACAGTGTTATATTCAAACATGTGATAAATGACCTAGAAATGTAAACAAAACTCAACAGAAAGCTATGAAATAGAATGTGAGCACCTAGAGGTTGAAAAAGGATGGCATTAAGGTCTAGAATCCTTATGAAACTATTGAAAAAGTCAACTAGGACACTTGTGCCAATCTAGGCAACTTAGTCCAAGATCTAGAAAAACTACTCAGAAACCCATTTTAGCCAAATGGGTATCCAAATCTACAAAAATATCTAAAGAATAGGTTCAGTTGGACTAATTATACATTGTTGATGACTTATTCCACTTCTAAATTTCTAAAAATTTGAAAGTGGAAACAAAAGCCCTCGGTTAACACTTTAGTACTCTACAAGTGTTCGCTTCTGAAACTCTAATCTTCAGGCTTGAAAGTGACTTTGTTGATATTTTAGCTTGGTAAACAAGGAGATTTCTTCAATAAGTCTTCAACCTAATATTCAATTATCTTCAAATGCTCAAAGTACCTAAATCTGCAAACACACAATGAAAGAGAAAGAAATATTGGATGCTAGGGCATAAGGGTTTTCCTTGGTCAAACCCCTTTTTAGGTAATTAAACCAAATGAAGAAAGAATGTAATGAAGCATGCAATGATGGAGTTAATACCTTTCCATGATGTTTGATCTTGAATTTATGTAGCAAAACATGAAGAATCTACCCTTGAATGTCCTTGGAAGCTATCTTGATGACTTACAATGATAAAACCCTAGCTTGCTTGACTTGAGAACATGATGAATGATGGATGAATGACGATGAGTTATGAAATTAGGTAAAATGAGAAGGAAAACCCCATATTTATTCATAATTATGCCCTAATTCCTGAAAATATCTCATCACAGGCCGACCTTAGGTCTTAAGGAACCAAAACTCGAAAGAAATTTAAATTTAGTTTGATTTTTTAGCCAAATGGGACCAAATCACCACCAATGGTGACTTAGTCCACTTGGGAATTTTGAAGTGGGTTTTGGGAACTATGATAATTTAAATAATTTTTATCATGTTCTTCTTCAACAAGACACTTAATTAAGGCGTGTAAGTGCATAAGGGTCCATTTAAGGCATAAGAAAGGTGTAAATATTGATGACAAGCCTAGAAAAGTGTGAAAGTTTGTTACAAGACTTCACAACACTTTGAAATAGGTCTTGGTAAGGTTATTTAGGTGAAATATGATATTATGGTCTTAGAAAAGTGTGAGCACTTTTACAATACATCAACAAGTGTATTTTATTCAGTTAGCAAGGGCCCAAGACCTAATGTGAATGTGTAAAACACCTCACAACATCAAATCAAGGCCTCATTAAGTCCAATTTGTCATAAATTAATCCAAAATCAAGTAAGCAAAAAGGGATACATTTTCTGTGTGCAAAATTAGCCCCCACTTTAGTGAGAGGATGAACTTGCTTCAAACTCACACTAAAGTAGACTTTCAAGAGGGGTTCAATCATACCAATGTGGAAAACAAAGAATGAAAAAGATCAAAGGAGGTTGTGCAAGCCCCAGAATCAAAGATCCTAATTCAAACCAACATGAGTGCAAAAGGACATGCACAAGGTGAATGATGTGCAACTAAACAAGATATGCAATCATGTAATGGCAAGAACTAGAAGGAAGAGAAATGAAAATGAGGTGGATCAAGCTTTGACCATTTGTCCAACACATTGTGGATTATATCTAGGATTGTTTGTCTAGAAAAAGAAAAGTGTTCTCATTCTAGGGTGATAGAACTCATGGCTATCTGTTGGGTGAGAAGGCCCAAGTATACTCACTCTAGGGCCACAAAACTTTTGGTAGTTCGCAAGGTGAGAAATCCACAACACACTCATTCTAGGGCCATGGAACTTGTGTTTTTTCTGTGGGGTGATAAATCCTGAAAGGTGGCTATGAGGGAAATCATGCCTCGAAATGGGCTTCCCACTCAGACCATACCAAAGTTATACCTCTTGATAAATTTGATAAGGCACCACAAAGAAAATTATTTTTGAGCTCTATGAGGTAAGAAAATGTTTGTATGCTTGACACTCATAGGAAAATAGGATGGTACCATAGGCATGCAAGTTGTATTATGTAAGGTGGCCATATAACAATTGTTGTAAATGGAAAAATAGTGTAAGGTGTGCTCAAAGGTATTTTTCTTAGTTCGTGCAAGGTCTCATCTTAGGGGAAATTGTGCTTAATATCTCCAAGAGAGGATGTGTCAAAGAAGTATCTCACTCTTGGAGGGAATCAATCCCAATGACTCTACCAAGAAGAGGAAACATCACAAGAAGAAAGAAATCATGCAATGAAATGTGAGTGTCAATGTATTCCCACACTTTAAAGTGGTTTCAAACATCGGTACTATGAGTAATTGCTTTAATGTAGAAGAAGACATCAAACCTTACTCAGAAATCCCTATGCCAAGTCATATGTTTCCAATAAGCTACATCATGAAAAAGGTAGTATGTCACATACGAGCCAAATTAAGGCATGTTGTCCACATCCCAAGCTTTCTCTTATATTCTCATGAAAGGTTAACAACTAGCCAAAAGAGGCAATGACAAGTGACATACGAGGATAAGGCTACCTAACCCCTTTCCCCCACTAAGTGTAGGATAAGGGTGAGCTGAAATGATTAATGAAGTGCATGCTAGAGTGAAAATCAGTATCAATTAGAAGATTTAGGTGGCCCCATAGAAGGAAGAACACCAAACTCTTGAAAATGTTGTATTTTATAACTCAAAGCTTTAAATTCACTAGTAGAATGACTGTGAACTCTATGATATGTACAAAATGAATTCTTGTAATAAAATTTATTTTGAATTATTGGAAGAAGGGTGATCAAGTGATCTTGGAGAAGTCTTGACAAGATACCCTCTTGATCAATGGTATATGTTCTTATATTATGTGACAAATATATCTCTTGCTTAGATGTACAATATGTCATACCTATGCAAGGCTCTTTAGATTGCAATATTCAGGGCTCTCCTTTATAGGAGTGTGTATAATCTAACGAATTCAATTCATTAGTGTTTTTGCAAGATTGCATTGACATTGAGCGAGGATGTGTTTTTTTGCTTCATGTTATGTAAAGGATGACTTTCGAAACCAATAGTGTCAATGAGTTTAGGATGTATAACTGTTAAGGTTGATTTAGGAGTATGTTGTTTGAGAGTGTTTATGTTGAGTGAAGGCTTGGAAATTTCTATCAAAGGAAAATAGCCAAGACCATTAGTCATTTCTTACAGGTTAGGATCGATGGGGACATGAATACCTTTTTCTCTAGCACCACATCCTTTTCCTCTATATCCAAGTTGTTTCATAAGTTCATAACCTTTTCCATAAAATATTTTTCATTTCTTTTTGGATCAGGCGGTTGTTTGTTATTAAGTTCATTAAATTTTGTTGTGTAGTTTTCTTCTTTGTCTAAATTGGTTGAGGTGGATGTTTTCAAAGGATCATCCATGACTGGTGGTGTGAATTCTAAGGAACCCCAATCATCATCTAATAGCTATGTGACTTGTTCAATGTGTTGTTGTTTATCTTTTTGTTCCACTTGTGTTGTTGGTGTTAATGTCTTTAAATGATTCATGTTGTTTTTTTTAATGTTCAAACAACTATTGGGATTAGGGTTAGCTTCAAGGATGTGAACTTTGTTGTTGTGAATGTATTTCATATTTCAATGAAGAGATGAAGTGATGCAAGGGAATCTACGAAAACATCATACATCTTGGGAACTTTTGTCCCAAACACAATTAGAGAAGATCAAATTGAATAAGCATCTTTGATTCACTAAAATCTACATAATTTCACTTGATTCTTCAATTCCAAAAAGCCACAAAACATCATAACTTGTATCTATATCTTCAATAGACTTAAACTCAAATTCCCCTTCATCAAATTGACTGAAACCACACAAAATTTTGATTAGAACCTCTAAAAACAATCCATTAAATTAATCATGCACAATTTACTCTTCAATTTAGCTTATTTCCATAAGGAAAATGACTACAAACCAAAAAACTTGCTCTGTACTTTTGTAAACCATTTCAACATCATTTTTTGACCAAAAAAAACCATTTATTCTACTGCATAACTTTTTCCTAATAGAACTTCAATTTCAAGCACTCCAACATTCCCTTATACCATGATTTCACATTATCCAAGTCATCCAAATGACAAAGTTTTCTTCAAGACTATTCCAGGCCATTGCTGCATATTAAACATCAATACTTTAAAAGATTGAAGACAAATTCCATCACTCATTTCACTATACCATAAAAAAATTAGTTTCTTGCATTCAATAAACAAGATCCTTGTAGCAAAAAGACATGACTCAATCAAACATTCCATGCAATACAAATTGTATCCCCACAAAAGAATTATTGTTCCAAGAACCCATTTTTCTCTACTAAAACATATCAAAAACTTAGATTAGGTTTGTTTACAAATTTTACTAGATTATTTAACTGTTTTGTGCATTGAAGATGCCAAATAGGCTAAAATATCAAAGATAGTATTAACAAAATGACCCCAAACTCTCTAAATACCTTGGGTAGCATTGAAACATGTTTCAAAACTTCAAAATCACCAATCTTTAGAGTATGAAAGTCTCATAAGGCCCCAAGAATCAAAACCCTCATCCTATGAATTCTTAAATCAAACAAAGCAAGGGTTTAGTGGAAATCAATATTATAGACCTCAAACCTTCTTTAAATTGCTTCAATCACCTTATTAAATACCTTCACATGCTAAGAAAACTAATTTCCAACCTTGAATACTTCAATTTCAACAAGTCCTAACTTGTATCCATCATTCTTGAGCCAAAAGTCAAAGAAAATTACTCGGGACAACATCAAAAACTTTGTACCATGAGTTCCCCAGCACAAATCAACACTCCCACAACATAAAAAATCATAATTAACTCTACTCCACTAATCTAAATGGCCTAATTTAGTGGATTAGGCTTCATTTTCTTATTTGACTCTCGAAACCATGTTTAAGGTTTCACCGGTAGAGTTTTAAGTTTCTTGCTCTCTACACCCCTAAATGTGGTTTAACCTCTTCTAAACTCCTCAAATGAGTTTCCCACTCACTAATATAGGTAAATAGAGAAAATATGAAGCTAATTTTCTACTGTATAGCCCGTACAATGGACTCATTAAAGATATAAAGCACAAGAGTTTCCAAAATAGGGACTTTATTTACTACATTTCTTCCAAGAATACAAAAATTATGTGCTATATCGACCTTCAAAATCTTTAAATAGATGTTACAAGAAGTTAAAGCAACTTAATTTACAATTTCAACTACCCATCATTTCACTTTCCCACAAAAGACCTTTCAACTTCCTATTTTTTTGCTTTTTACAAGTTTGGCAACTTTTTATGTCTTTTTTTTTAAAATTTTGTACATTTTTACAAAATTTATTTCTTGACCAACTAAAGACCTATTTGGCACTTCAAATACACCATTTATGACCTCATATGACCTTTTACAATGCTTTACAATGGAAAATTGAAATTTTGCAATTTTTTGCCTATTGATAGCATTCAAAGAGCAAGGTGCTCCTGCACCAGGCTAGCAACCAAAAAAAAATTTCCAAGTCCCTTGGAAACTTATTGTTTCAAAAAAATCCAAATCTACCTTTAGACTACTTCTCTCTAACTATTGAATCTTTCTCTATCTTGGTTCCAATCTTTTTCTTCAACTTGGTCTTCATTCCATCATTTTGTCTTTGCCATCTATCTTCATCTTTGTCTTCTCTTGCCTCTTTCCTTTCTCTTTCTACCATCAGGTTCACAATCACTTTTCTTCCTAAAAAGGACACAGGATTTCCCTTTTACCACTCTCAAATTTCCATCAACTCTTCCTCAACCAAGGACACAGGGTTGTCCTTGCAAACTTTCCTCTTTCTTTCACAATTCATCCTTAACCTTCTCTAACCAATCACCTTTTCATCTTCTCAACTACTCCCAT
Source organism: Sequoia sempervirens (assembly GCA_007258455.2). Lineage (NCBI taxonomy): Eukaryota > Viridiplantae > Streptophyta > Pinopsida > Cupressales > Cupressaceae > Sequoia > Sequoia sempervirens. The sequence continues at coordinate 195,206,475 of VDFB02000013.1, read as the reverse complement.
CAGTGGAGTACTCTTCAAGCTACAAACTCAACTTCTTCTTTAGATAGGTATCCATTTGTTCCTTATTGTAAATCAACAAACCAAGAAATTTTCTCATTTCTTCCAACTTCTCTCAACTTTCTTTTTCCTTTTCTTGGTAGAAACCAGGTTATCTTCTCAACCTAAAAAACCTCACAAAAACTCACAACTTCTCTCTGTAGCTTATATCGATCAAGCACCTGCAACCAAACATCAACAAACTACCAATTCAGAAAATCCTCATAAACTTTCTAGCTCTAATACCAATTGATGCAAGGTCATCTACCAAAACACCATACATCTTGGGAACTTCTATCTCAAACACAATTGGAGAAGATAAAATTGAACAAGCATTTTTGATTCACTAAACTCCACACAATTCTACTTGATTCTTCAATTCCACAAAGCCACAATACATCACAACTTGGCTCTATCTATTAATTAGACTTAAATACAAATTCCCCTTCATTAAATTGACTTAAATCACACAAAATTCTAATTAGAATCTTTGAAAACAATCCATTAAATTCATCATGCACAATTTACTCTTCAATTCAGCTTATTTCCACAAGGCGAATGACAACAAACCAACAAAAATTTCTCTTTAATTTTGTACACCATTTCAACATCATTGTGTGACAAACATAGACTATTTATGCTACTACATAACTTTGTCTTAACAAAACTTCCATTTCAAGCATTCCAACACTCCCTTATACCATGATTTCACATTATCCAAATCACCAAAATGACAAACTTTACTTCAAAACTCTTCCAATCCATTGCTACATCTTAAACATCAATACTTTAATAGATTCAAGACAAATCCCATCACTCATTTCACTGTATCATCAAAATAGTAGTTTCTTGCATTCAATAAACAAGATCCTTGTAGCAAAACAACATGACTCAATGGGAAATTCCATGCAATCCACATTGTATCCCCACAAAATAATTATTGTTCCAAGAACCCATTTTTCTCTATGAAAACATATCAAAAACTTAGGTTATGTTGTTTTACAAATTTTACCAGATTATTTGACTGGTTTGTGCATTGAAGATGCCAAATAGGCCAAAATATCAAAGAAAGCATTAACAAAAAGATTGAAAACCCTCTAAATACCTTGGGAAACATTGAAACATGTTTCAAAACCTCCAAATCAGCAATATTTAGAGTATGAAAGTCTCATAAAGGCCCCAAGAATCAAAACCCTCATCCTATGCATTCTTAAATCAAATAAAGCAGGGGTTGAATGGAAATCAATCTTCCAAACCTCAAAACTTCTTGAAAATGATTCAATCACCTTAGTAAATACTTTCACATGCTAAGAAAACTGATTTCCAACTTTGAATACTTCAATTTCATCAAGTCCTAACTTTTATCCATCATTCTTGAGCCAAAAATAAAAGAAAATTACTAGGGACAACATCAAAAACCTTGCAACGTGAGTTAAAATACATAAATAAACACCCCCACAACATAAAACATCCTAATTAACTCTACTCCACCAATCTAGGAGGCCTAATTCAGTGGAGTAGGCTTCATTTTCTTATTTGACTCTCAAAACCCTGCTTAAGGATTCATAGGAAAAATTTTAAGTTTCTTTCTCTCTACAACCCTAAATGTGATTTAACCTCTTCTAAATGACTCAAATGAGTTTCCCACTCACTGATCTAGGTAAACAAAGAAAATATGAAACTACTTTGCTGATCTACAACCCGTACAATGGATTGGTTAAAGAGAGAAGAAAAAAATACAAAAATAGGGAATTTATTTACTATATTTCTTCCAAGAAGACAAAAATTTTGTATTTTCTCGACCTTACAAATCTTTAAATAGATATTGCAAGAATTTAAAGCATCTGCCTTTACAAATTCCATGACCCATCTTTTTTCTTTCCTAGAAAAGACCTTCCAACTTCCTATTTTTCTCCTTTTTTACAAGTTTCGCAACTTTTTACATCTTTCTTGCATTTTTGTACATTTTTGCAAAATTTATTCCTTGACCAACTAAAGACCTATTTGACACTTCAAATACACCATTTATGACCTCATATGACCTTTTACAATGCTTTACAATGGAAAATTGAAATTTTGCAAATTTTTGCCTATTGAAGGCATTCAAAGAGCAAGGTGCTCCTACACCAAGAAGGTACTGCATTCATCTCATGAATCCATGGTCTTCCTAAAAGAATATTATATAAAAGATTATGAGGCATTGCATGGATCATTTTTTGTAATTAACCTTCCCAACTATAATAGGCAAAGTGATCACATCAAGAGGTTTTTTTGCTCTATTGTCAAATCCTTTGATAGATAAAGAATCAGGTTGAATTTTTTATTTATCCACACGAAGCCTATCCAAAAGATTTACACTATACACATTAAGAGCAGAGCCATTGTTAACAAGGGTTCACTTTATCCTAGTGGTATTGTATTGATCAATGATCATGAAAGCTTCATTTTGTTTTTGCACATCCAAAGGGGGGAATTCACTTTGGTGGAAAACAATTTCAGTATTTAATCCTTGAATCATGGCTGCTATTTCTTTTGGTTGTGCATTGGAAGGGATAGGAATTTGTTGTAAGTTTGTTTGAAGAATAGTGTGATAGTTAGGTGAATTCTAAAGAAGGTACCAAAGAGATATCTTTGTGGGATTTCTCTTAAGTTCTTTAACAAGATCATACTCCCTTAATCGAGGAGTAGGAGGCAGTATAGAATTTGGAAAAGGTAAAGATGTTGGGGTTGGTTGTTGTGGTTGCAGATTATTTTTAGTTTTGTATGTATTAGCAATGGTATTATGACTCAATTGTTGTGACACATTATTTTGAGGTGTGTAGAGGGTGAATTCAGGTTGGTGTTGAGTTGGAGGTTTGTGTGATGGTGGGTAAAGGATGAGTTTAGGTTGGCTTTGAGTTTTTTATTTGTGTGAAGGGGGGTAGAGAATTAGAGGGTTCTTAGGATGTCCCATAGGGTATGTATGAGGTCCACTGATCAAGGGGGGCTAATGGATACTTGTGCATTCATAACCTCACCAGTCTTGGTTTGATGTATCTCTAATGAAGGGTAGTCTAGATTCACCTTTTTATCTAAGGAGGACACATTTAGTATTTTTTTAATTTTCTTGCACCATGATATTATCCCTAGGAGGATAGATTTTAGGAGAACTACAAATCAAATGTTCTTGACATTAATAGATTGGTTCTTCTAAAATTACTTCATCACAAGTAGGGGAATGATCAATGGTTGAATTTTCTTGTTCAATATTTGTTTTACTAGATGAAGGGGGACAACTAAGATTCTCTTGGCTGTCATTGATTGTGTTTTATAACATCAAAGTATCTTCTTGGAAACTAGAAGAGATACTAGGAGAATAAGAAAATTTATTATCATGATTACCTATGGTTGTGTTAGGTTGGTTATGAATGTCTTTTCCATTAAGAGAGGTAAAAGGAGAGAAATAATTAAGATTCTCAAAAATCTCATTAATTGATTCTTCTACTAAAATATCTTCATCATCAAGAGGAGAGATATTATGAGAACAACAAGTATGATCATTAGGAATGTCCAAAGTTGTATTCTCTTTCCCAAAAATACTCTCATAGGGAGGGGATAGGAAGTTTTTCTTAACACATATAAATATGTAAGGTACTAACATTGCTTGAACAAAAATGAAAAGCACTTGTAACCATGTCATGCAATGTTTTAGCAATATAAACAATGTACATGCAAGGATGCCAAACATTTTTGTCCAATGTATGAAAAGCTTAAAAAATGAAAACAATGTACATGCAAGAATGAAAATCACTTTTATCAAACTTATGCAAAGTTTTATGAATATAAAAATTTTGTGAGAAAAAGTGAAAATTTATTTTAGCCATGTGATGCAAAATTTTAGAAATGTAAGCATTTTCAAATCTAATGATGTTTGTAATGGAAGTGATTTGAAAAATGACAATCCTAAATTGATGTTTTTGAGCTAAACGCATAAAAAAAATGATCTTGAAACTTTCCAAACTTATAGTATATGATACTAGGAGGCTTAGGAAACATAAAAATGAGGTTTATGTCGTTGTATTAGATAGTGAAAAATTTATACTGGGACTAAATCGCTTACAATGGAAAATTAGTTGCAATTAGGGTTTTCTTCATAATTTCTAGAATTTTCAATGGATTTTAATAATTTTTAGTTTGTATGATGCAAACCTAAGATGGAGATGTATAATTTCATAAATTATCAATGAAATTAAATGTAATAATGCAAGCTAAATGAGATTTTCATTAATGCAAGTTTTTGAAACCCTAAAATGCAAAACAATGCAAAACCTAATGCAATATTGATGCAAGCTATATCTAGGATGATGAAGGACTCCAAATCAGAAAATAAAAACATTCTAAAGGAGGATTCACCAAAATTTGGACAATGAGTTTGGCAACCTAATGCTCTCTCACATTTATAGGATTTTCACCTAAAAGGAGAGGAATTGGGTTCAAAATGCAAATGTCTACATTCAAGATTAATGTAAAGAGGGATGGAATATATCCAATTTATGATGTACAAGTACAATAATATGAAAGAAACATGACTTATTGATGCTAAATCTAAGAAATATGAAGTGTTGGAAAACATAGTGTTGTATGAAAACATGTGATAAATGACCTAGAAATGTAAACAAAACTAGATAGAAAGCTATGAAATAGAATGTGTGCACTGAAGGTTGAAAAAGTATGGCATGAAGGTCTAGCATCCTAATGAAACTATTGTAGAAGTGAACTAGGACACTTGTGCCAATCTGGGTGACTTAGTCCCAGATTTGGAAAAATTGCTCAGAAACCCATTTCAGCCAAATGGGTATCCAAATCTGCAAAAATCTCTAAAAAATAGGTTTAGTGGGACTAAGTCACCACTATTGGTGACTTAGTCCACTTATAAATTTTTGAAAATTTTAAAGTGGAAATGAAAGCCCTCAATCTACACTTTGGTACTCTATAGGTGTCCACTTCTAAAACTCTGATCTTCGGCCCTAAAAGTGACTTTTTGTTTATATTTTAACTTGGTTAAAAAGGATATGTCTTCAAAAATTATTCAACCTAATATTAAATGATCTTCAAACCCTCAAAGTACCTAAATTTTCAAACACACAATGAAAGAGAAAGAAATATTGGATGTTAGGGCATAGGGGTTTTCCTTAGTGAAACCCCTTTTTAGGTAATTAAACCAAATGAAAAAAGAATGTAATGAAGCATGCAATAATGGAGTTAATACCTTTCCATGATGTTTGATCTTGAATTTCTATGGTAAAACATGAAGAATCTACCCTTCATTGTTCTTGGAAGCTATCTTGATGACTTACAATGATAAAACCCTAGCTTGCTTAACTTAAGAACATGATGAAATTCACAAATTGATCACAAATTAGACTTAATGAGGCCTTGATTTGGAGATGTGAGGTGCTTTACACATCCACATTACATCTTGGGCCCTTGTGAACTATATAAAATACATTTATTGATGTCTTATAAAGGTGTTGTAAAGTGTTCACACTTTTCTAAGACCATAATATCATAATTCACCTAAATAGCCTTACCAAGACCTATTTCAAAGTGTTGTAAAGTCTTGTTACAAAATTTCACACTTTTCTAGGCTTGTCATCAATATTTACACCTTTTTTGTGCTTTAAATGGTCCCTTGATGCACTTACATGCCTTAATTAAGTGTCATGTTGAAGAAGAACTTGATAAAAATTACTTAAATTATGACAATTCCCAACACCCACTTAAAAATTCCCAAGTGGACTAAGTCACCATTGGTGGTAACTTAGTCCCATTTGACTCAAAAGTCAAAATAAATTTAAATTTCTTTTGGGTTTTTGTTCCTTAATACCTTAGGGAAAGCTATGATGAGGTATTTTTGGGAATTAGGGCATAATTTTGTATAATTTTGTATTATTATATAAGCAAGCTTCTAAGTCATTATTTTAATCTAGAGAAAGCAATTCAATATCTAAGCATTCACAAGAGCATTCAAGAGCAAGTAGCAAGCAAAGTTGATGTCTTGAAGCAACATTATAGTGTTTTTGTAGGTTTTCAATCTCACTTTCATTCAAGATCTAGCATTTCCAAGGATTGATTATGGTTTTCTATGGTGAATCATGATGGATTCTAGGTTGGAGAGATGCAACTAGGGATCAAGCCAAGCCTAATGACTCATTTCCTAAGTGATTTTATCCTCCATTATCTCTCTACTTTCGGCCTAAGGAAGGTACATGTACCATTATGATTTATTAGGGTGATTAGAGATCCCCCTAAGTGAGTCACCATCTTCATATTCCATTCATACATCTTATTTTGGCACATTAGGATAAGGTTGGATTGCATTTCAGATTTCCTAATCCTAGATAGACTTAAGGTTAGGTTTTATGCTCACATTTACATTCAAGATTCATTATTTTTATCAAGGTTTAATTATTGAACTAGGGGTTTGATCGACAAAAACCCTCCATAATAAAAATGACACTCTATTCTATTTTCCAAGCCTTTCAGATCTAGAAATCAAGTTGAAAGAACAAAGCAGGGATAGAAGAGTATATTTAGAATTTTAATTCACGTAAAAGAAAGACAAGAATGATATGCCACAAGTGGTCTATGAGTCCTAGTCCAAGAAAATTTCCAAATTTCTAAAGATCCTGAGTCTACACTACCAGAAACCCTAGATGGGGACTAATATGACCAACTTAGCATATTAGTCATAGTATTCCCTAAAGTCTACATTTTTTAGGATTTTGGAGCTTATTCTAAGCATATTCAGATTCCCGAGAGCACTATTCTAATTTCCTAGTTTTCTACTTTGTTTTTCATTCATTTCTCAGTTATTTAGTGAAGTTATGCATATCATTAGGTTTAATAATTAGGTTTTGCATGTTGTTTATCTTTCCAATCCCTAGCTTGGTGGTGAACCTTCTTTTAGTCATTAATTAGACCCTAAGAAATCCTTTAGCAGATCTCTTTCCTTCATTCCATCCTTTGATTGAGATCTCTAGGGTTTCCTTGAGTGAAACAAGATAGTGAAATAGGAGGAACCCTATCTCTTCAAAGATAGAAACCATCTTCCCATTTCCAAAGTTTTATTTTGGTGAACATACATTTAGAACATATTAATTCTAATTTGGAGTGCACTATCATCCTACATCTAGCTTGCATTAACATTGCAATAGGGTTTGCACTAGTTAATTGCCATATTGGGTTTCTAATTCTTGCATTAGTGAAAGTGCATATAGGTTGTATTTTTACATCTTGCATCAGTGAATATCATCTAAAATATGCATTTTCACTTAGTTTAGACATCATACAAAGCAGAAAGCATAAACATCACTCAATTCTTTTTTAAATCTTGACCAAAACTATAAACTAGAACTCATACATCCCTTTGGGCGATTTTGTCCTAGTACAAGTAATTTTGGATGATTTTTGGCTATTCTATTGTGACTATTATTCAACATTTAAACCTCTAAAAACCTTGCTAGGACTCATATGCACCTCTGGGTGATTTAGTCCCATTTTAGATTATAAAACTACATTTTCCAACATTAAATTCTTTGTCTCTATGTTTCTATTTGTTGTTATTAGTTATGTGTTTTAGTTTTTATAGTTTTTGTTACATTCATCTCATTAGATCTAGCTTAGTTTACATTCATTTCAATTGTGGATAGAATTAGATTATGGTACTTTTCATTTTCAACATTAGTCCATAATTTAATTAGATTAGATTACATTTGGCGTTCATTAGACAACAAAAACCAAAAACACCTAAAAATCGATGAACCACTTCAAGAAAGCATAGTTATTTGAGTATTTCAAATCTCTTTTCTAAGTTAAGTTAACCCCCAAGCCTTTTAGTAGTGATGAATTTGACATGTTTGATGAAGCCCTTGAGGATTTCATCTTACAAGGTTCCTCCACTAAGGCTTGTTACAACAAACTAAAACAAAGAGAAGTTAACATGATTTAACCTCAACTTATCCTTTGCCCTCCTTCACAAAAATCTCAAACTAAAAAACAACCAATTTTCACCCTTGAACCACCTAAGAACAATGTTGTGTAACAATCAAGTTATAATACCATTTCTCATACATATAACACTAGAAATATTTTGCAACAAAAACAACCAACTACAACATCTTTACCTTTACCTAATCCCATCTTGTCTAGTCCTCCTCATTTTCCTTCACATAGTGGGAAGGATTATGATTATTTTGAACAACTTAAGCATACTCCTACAAATATTTCCCTATGGGACCTAATTCAAAATTCACCTAATTATCACATTATGCTTCAAACCACCTTGCAACAAGTAGTGGTCCCCTCTAGTACAAATGCAAACAATGTGGTAGCTCTAATACAAGGAATGAATACAATTAATGTAGAAATTACCTCTCATCAACATGAGCTACCTCCTTTGGAAATGAGAAAGATAAATTTGATGCATTCATGACAATAGCCACCTATGATGTGTGGGGGATAAAAATAACCCTTGCTGACAATGGTTCTACTCTTAATGTGTTTAGTGTGACCCTTTTGGATAAACTAGGCATGGATAAATCAAGAATTAAACTTGATTCCTTATTGATTCAAGCATTTGACAATGTAGAAAAGCAATCGCTTGGTGTAATTACTTTTTTCTATAAAAATTGGAAAGGATACCTTGCAAACTCCTATTCACGTCATGCCTAATAATTTTTCATAGAATCTTATTTTAGGGAGACCTTGGATTCATGAGATGCATGCGGTACCTTCAGGGTAAAAGCATAAAGTTGTGTCACACTTTCGGCCAAATAAATAGTTCCGAGCGAAATATTTTCGGCCGGAAAGGTTTCGCCCGACTAGGTTTCGACTGAAACCATGTGGCATATTATGTGGCACATAGGTTTCGGTCGAATAAGTTTCGCCCGAATCCAAAAAAATCAAAAAATTCCTTTTCCCGCTTTAAAACTGCCTTCGAAATTGGATTTTTTAATGTGCGGGGCTTCTATAGAAAGGGTTTCGGTAGAAACAGTTTCTATAGAAAGGGTTTCGGCCGAAACCCTTTCTATAGAAACTGTTTCTACCGGTCTATGGGGCATCCTAGTTGGCTGACCAACTCAGCTTTTTCAGAATTTTCTGAAACTTTCAACTTTAGCTAAGTATTTCTTTAGTAAGAATGACTTTTTTGCAAAAAAAAAAAATACCCTTTTGTAGATCTCAGAGTGGAGAATCCAAATATATAAATTTTTAAATATTTTTATTAGTTTTAATATATTTTATTTTTAAAATAATGCAAGTAGGTTTTCAAAATGAAAAAAAGAGTTGATTACAAATTAAAAACAAGATAGTAAAACTTATTAAAAAAATTTAAATCTTATATGGGGCACAAGAGGAGAGAGTCTTCTTCAAAAGGGTATAATTTTTTTTTTGAAAATGATTTAAAAATTTGAAAATAGTTGACGGCCTGTGAAAATTGTCAAATTCTGACATGTTTGACTTTAAAACGTTATTACAGAGAAAAATATACATCAAAATTTGATTTTTCTTTTTCCATGCACAAGATATTGAAGTTACCTATTTGGAGAAAAAAAATTAGGGAGAAATGAAGTTTTTTTCAATTTGTTTCTTGACTTGACGTGAAGTCACTCTTTTCTGAAATTTTCAGCATTCCAAAATTTGTCCTTAAATTGATAAAAATATAATGAAAATAATTTTTTTAAAATTTTTAAAAATTACAACAATAAACTTCATCAAAAGTTCTACATTTCATTAGTTTACACCATTTTGAAATTCAAAACATAAAGACCACTTTTATGTGGTCGAAGTTCAGAATTTTTTTTGCTGTTGGCCGATTCCTTTATAAAGTGTGACACAGGTTTGTGCTTTTACCCTTCAACTCTTCATCATATAATGAATTATGTTTATAACAATAAAATACCAAATTGAAATAGATCCAAAGCCTAAAATTTTCTAATTAGTTAAAAAAGGAATGACAAGTCCTCTAAATACATTAATTCCAACATCGAACATAGAACCTATGGAAGAAGATAAACAAGAGATGGAAATTGTATCAAAGTTATTGGAAGATGATTGGGGTTCCTTGGAGTTCACACCTTCGTTTATGGGAGAATACATAATCACAATAAAACAAATAGAAAAAGTAAAACAACCAATGGGGATGTTAATGTAGAACTTGGAAGAAAAATCACAAGCATCTACCTTATCCACTATTGAAGATGACACAAGCTATACAAAAAAAATTGATGAGATAGACTATCAACAACCACCAAACCCAAAAGAAATAGAGAGACTTTATGGAAAAGGTTATGAGTTCATGAAACAACTTAGTTATAGTAGAAAATGGTGTGGAAAGAAAGAACAAGGAATATGAGTTTCTATCAAGCCTAACACACAATAAAAAAAAGTGGTTTAAGATATTATCCTTCTAAGATAACGCAAGCAATGAAAAGACCCTCGCTAAACTTCAACACCATCATGTGTAATCCTAAAACAACTCTCACCTTGAAGTATTTTAAATTGATTGATACAACTTGTGAAACATCATTGGATTATTTTGAAGATGATGAAGCCTTGAAATAAATTATAGGATTTTATGACAAACTATTTACACCTCCTAAAAATAAATGGGTTACGTGTTATGATTAGTACCAAGAAAAAAAATAGAGAAAAGGAATGTAATGAGATTGACAAGAACAATGAAGAGTATAACCTAGAATTTCTTAAACAAAACACACTTCCTTTATGAGATACAATTAAAATACCGATGGACATTAACAATAAGGAGAAAGTGATAAAGATAGGAAATTTAATCGATGATGATGAACAAGAAGACCATGCAACTTTGCTTCATGAATTTCCTGAACTTTTTGCTTGGAATTATTTAGATATGTCGAGAATTCACCCTAAGATCATAACATACAAGATAGTCCTCACCAAAAATGCTAAATCCGTTAGAAAAAAAGATACGAAATATGAACCCTAAGATAGCCTTGCTAGTTAAGGTCGAGATTGAGAAGCTCCTTGAAGATGGTTTTATATGTTCCTTAGATCTTGAACATTTTCATAGTCATGAAACTGAATAATTGTATTGGCATGTATACAAACTTTCTTGACTTGAATAAAGCATCTCTAAAATGTGACTTTCCCCTTCCTAATATTATATGGTAGTGGACTCAACTATAGGACATGTTTTTTTCTCATTCATGTATGGATTCTATGGATACAATCAAATCTTTATCAAAGCTCAAGATCAATACAAAATAGCATTTACCATAGCACGAGGAACATTTTATTGGGTAATGATGCCTTTTGGACTAAAAACTATAGGTGCACTGTACCAAAGAGATATTACATTGATATTCCATGATTACATACATAAGATTTTGGAAGATTATGTTGATGATATTCTATCCAAATCCTTAACTCTAAAATACAATGTGAATATCTTTCTAAAGATCTTTGAGCAAATGAAAAAATACAACATGAGATTGAATCCAAAAAGGTGTGTCTTTGGTGTAGATAGTGGAAATATTTTAGGTTTTGTCATATCTCATAGAGGCATTGAGGTGGACACAAATAAAATTGATGCTATAGTTAACATGCCACCTCCTAGATACATTTCTCAATTACACACTTTACAAGGAAGAATTTAGGCTCTCTGTCATTTTGTGACATCCCTAGCAGACTGAACATTACCTTTCACACATATCCTTAAGAAAGAAGTTAAATTTAATTGGAACGAGTATTGTAAATAGGCTTTTGAGATTTTGAAAGGTTATCTTGCTACTCCACCTATTTTACAACCCTCTATGCAAGAAAAACTATGTATCCTTTATACGGCAGTATCACCCCATGCTCTCATAGCATTATTGGCTCAACAAGACAAAAATGGCAAAGAAAATCCTATTTATTACATTATTTGAACTTTGATTGATTATGAGAAACAATACACAACAATAGAGAAACAATTTTTGGCTCTTGTATTCCCTACCAGTAAGTTGAGACATTATCTATTAAATGTTAAAATACATGTGATGATGAAATATGATCCTTTAAAACATCTTTTCACTAAAATAGATTTTTCAAGATGCTTAGCTAAGTGAGTTATGTTTTCAATTGAGTTTGAAATTTTGTTTCACAAGAAGAGATTAAAGGACAAGCCTTGACCAACGAATTATTTGATGCTCCTTCTCCTTTAGCATTACCTAAAAATGATTTGGTCCCTGATGATAATGTGTTGATGATCAAAAATAATACATGGGAGTTATATTTTAATGGATCTAAGTGTAGAACTGGCTCTGATGTAGGGGTTATAATAACCTCACCTATGGGAGAGCCTATCCCCTTGTCTTATAACTTAAACTTCCTATGCCCAAACAACACCCTAGAGTATGAAGCATTACTTGATGGATTGTGTACCACCTTAATTAGGGGAGCTTGATACATTAAGATATTCGATGATTCACAATTATTCATTAAAAAAATAAATGAAATGTATTAAGAAAAACATGAAAAATTATCAAAATACAAGAATCTCACAATGAATTTGTTTAAATAAATTGATTTGCACACCATTGACAACATCCCATGGAAAGATAATTGACATGCGGATGCAATGGAGAGTGTAGCTTCCCTTATATCACCACAAGGCCCTTCAAAATACTTCACATTTATTGTACATACAATTATGAAGCCATCAATAGAAGATAAAATGGAAGAAGTATTATCAACCACAATGGAAATCTCTAGTGAATGGTACACATTGATATTCAATTATTTAAAATATGGTACCTTTCTTGAGCCGACAACTAAGAAAACTCATGCCTATCTTTAGAAGCTTGCGTCTAAATATATAATTCTTTCTTACATGTTGTATGAAAGATCCTTTTATGGTCTCTTACTTATATGTCTTAAACAATCAAAATTCCTCATTGCAATTGAACAAGCTCATGTAGGTACTTGCAAAGACTATTTTGGAGGAAGAACATTAGTTCAAAAATTAATCCGAATAGGATACTATTGGAGACATATGGAACAAGATTACTTTGCATACATTAAAAAATGTTACAAATGTCACAAACATAGCAACTTGATTCATGCTCCTGCCTCTAAACTTCTTCCTCAATTTCCTATTTTTCCCTTTTCGGTGTGGGGTTTGGATCTTATTGGAAACAATTCACTACCTTCCTCCATCGTTCATACATTCATAATCACTACAACAAACTATTTCACAAAATGGGTAGGAGCTATTCCCCTTCATTCAACAACTGCTAATGTGATATATTGTTTCATACTAGAACATATTATTGCTAACTTTGGAGTTCCTTCTGCATTAGTTTCAAATAATGGGAAACCATTCAAGAATAGTGATGTGAAGAAATTTTTAGAGACATTTAACATCCAACATCATTTTTCAACACCCTACTAGCCATAATCTAACGGTCAAGCTGAATCAACCAATAAAACCCTTGAACAAATCTTAAAAGAAAATGATAAGAAAACATAATAATGATTGGAACACAAAGCTAACATATGGGTTATGGGCCTAGGTATGTGCGGGATCATGATGGGCCAAAAAGTGGTGATATGGTCGGCATGTGTAGGGTATGTGGTTGACCACATTTTTTTCACCCAAAATTGATGAAATGAAAAGGGTTTTTAAAGGAGATTCTCAACTCTCCACCAATATAAATTATTCTTTACTTTGAATTTAATAAATAATTATTATTCATTTTCTATTTGAATTATGACTAAAGTTCTGATTAATAGGCTAATTGAAAACCATCTATAGCGTTCAAATGGTATCACATTTTTTGAATCTGAAACATGTGTCACATTCTATACTTGACATACTATAGGATTAAAAAAATTTAATTTCATGAATTTTTTACCAAGTTAAGGTGGTCAAAAATATGAATTTTTATATTTTTTTAAAGTTGTAATAAAAAATTCATAATTGATTATTTACTTGGAAAAGAATTACAAAAAAATATGCATCGCATTGGGACATGAGTCCTCTACTTATATATAAAATCTTGTAAAAAATATTATCATGTTATTAGGGTTAGGGTGGTCAGACAAACACCTACTTATTTTTTCCCTAAAATTTAAGTGCTACTGCATTGAAATTTCAAGTTTTCACCAAATAGATTTGTTTTAAAATAAACCTAGTGGTTTAGAAACTATATTCAATTTTCGACAGATTCTATTCATACATATTTTTGAACTAATATAGATAACTTATTCAAATTTTTACGTCAAGTTGCCTAACTCGAATTTTTCTAAATTTTATTGCCACTTAAGTGCCTATTTTTTCCATGATGATCCTACCCATACCTGCCTACCATACAAATGTTAGATTATCCATTAGAACTACCCCTTATGATCTTGTCTATGGAACTAAGGAAATAATTCCCTTGGAGTTAGAGATTCCTACATTAAGAATCACTCTTCAAGGACTTATTGATGATAACACTTATAAGGAATAATGCTTAAATCAGCTTGAAATGCTTGATGAACAATGCATTAATACTCTTGAGCACCTTCAAGATTATTCTAGAAGAAAGCAACGTACTTACAATGATAATGTCATCCCTTAGCTATTCAATAAAGGTGATTTGGTGTTATGTGAGAATCAACATAATTTCAATGTTGCCCCAATTAAAAAAGGAAAATTTAGCCCTAATTGGCTAGGACCTTACAAAATTGATGAAAGTTAAGGGTTTGGAGCACACATTAAGAAAAATGGATGGTACACTTCTTAAGGGACCTACTAATGTTGCACATATGTGTCAAAACTATATCTAACATTCTCGAATAGTGTGAATAATAAATTAGTGGTGTTAGAGATAGTAGATGACATTTTATATTATCTCACATTGCTTCGTTCTTGACAAAAAATTATGTGTGTCTTGAATACTAAAGATTATTTAAATTAGCTTCCAGGTGGTTACTTAAGGTTTCATAATATTCAAGTCCATCTTGTGTGTTGTGTTAGATTATATCCTTATATGCATTTAATGTTCTACAATTAGATCATAGGTGCCTTTAATTTAGCATAACATACTTAATCATAATGTTGCATCTAAAAGAAGCTAGGATCGTTTTAATTAGATCACATAAAACATATTAGATCATGGAGACATTTATTAAATAGTCTTACATAGATTATTTAATAAATCACATTGCCATCTAACTCAAACACATAAGAATAAATAACTAAGAATGAAATGATCATATATATATATATATATATATATATATATATATATATATATCACAAAGTTTTGAATACATGTCATCAAATATACAATGCTAGTGGAGCTTGTGGCTACTAGATTGCTCAGGATCTAGTGATTGCCTTTGTCTAGAAGCACTTTTTTCAAGAGATGGTAGTATGCAATTGTGATCGTGAATTGATAAGAACATCCAAACCATATTGTAGACCATTTGCTCATTCAATAGTCATTATCATGTTCGATAACCTCAAGACGCTCTCTCTCTATGCGATATCTATCTACTTGTAACTTGGATACCTATGTATGAAGTCTCTCATCCTTTGTTGGATCTCGAGATGACTGAATCTCCTGATATGTAGCCTCAGTTTGGTCAACATGCCTCGTAGCACCCTCATATGTATCTTATAGTCTGACATAAGGCTCAAATAGCTTCGGGTCCTGCTCCACAATGGGTAGGGGCATGCAGTTTGTATCAAAAACCTAATCAAAGAATTATAGGGGCACTATCTCTATAGCTACCTATTGGTAGAGATCGTGCAAATCTCTCACAGAACCTACAAGATAGAAATCATGTACATATAATCAATACACATCATTATATATACATACATAATTTAAAAGAATAAGCATGAAGATAGGCATGAGCATAAAAATAAATAAAATTTCATCACCTATATCCTTGGTTGGTTGTGTAAATACAACCTCATCCTATGCTGGAGGCATGGAGGATGTGCTAGCCTTTCCATGCTGGTAAGTGTTGGTGTGTGTCGTGGCTACCAACTATGCTCTATTAGCATGGTTTGGAGCTAGATCTCCCCACTCATGGGCAACTAGACCACCACCAATTGTATCATTTCCATCACTCATCAATTTCTCCTCCTCAATGATTACTAGTGCCACTGTCAGTCACCTAGTATCTCCTGGCCTTTGGGCACTTAGCAGTGATCTCTTGTAAAAAGGGTGTGGTAGTAGTGGTACCCATGTCTGACCAAATTGCCACATGACACAATCATAATAGAATGGTATGACCGCACAATTGTTCCTCCCCAAAAGAAACATGTCCCTCTACATCCTAATAAGCTACCAAGTATCATTTGGCCACTATCGTATGAGCTAGTATGGTCTCCAAAGGACCTCCTCTTGATCTAGTCAGTCAAATCGAACTCTCCAAAAATGTAAATTTTGATATTTCCATGAATAACTCAGTGGATAATTGAAATTTTGTGGGTATCCAAGGGCGAGTATAGATGGAAACCCTATTAGTCTAGTGCATATGATATGGTATAAACACCACAACTGCAATAGTGTACAATGTACCATGTTATCCACCTTGCAATATGTGAACCTCACTAGATCATAATATAAATGTGCAAGGCTGTTGTAGCCCTAGGAATATATTGTCCTTGTTGGAGTTAAAATGACACTGAGAGGGGGGGTGAATCAGTGTCTTAACAGATTTGACCAATTTTCAAAAAACTTCAAAACATACATAGATTTGTTCTCAATATTACTCTGATTAATGCATTCATGAGTTGAATGTAATCATTCATAAATAGAATTGAGAAAAGTAATAACTCAACAGTGAACAAAAACAACAACACAGTAAAGTAGTGAGAACTCAAAAGAACAAAGAGACAGAAGATTTTTCCAAGTGGAAAACCCTCCTGGGGTATAAAAACCACTCCCTAAATACCTTCCAGGTTTAATCTTTTAATCAACTGTTCACAATGCCTTATAGGCTGATTTTTTAGCACCCACTCAAAGAGCATCAACCCCTTGTTTAGAGATGTCTATCTCAAGGAGTACCAACCCCTCAAATTATGTTTTGAACAATAATAATAACTCAGAGGATTTCTCTGTTTTCAGTTAAGCACATATTTCTCTGTTATCTCGTCTACAGAATACCTTAAAGATTCAATAATTAAATCCCTAAAATATTACATAGAGAAAAAATTTACAATCTCTGTATCTTATTATTCAGATTTTATTGTACAGTTTATCCATACATTTTCATAAAGCCAAAGAATGATAATCTTCATAATACAACAACAGCTAAACATAAATATTATTTTTTGCTCCTCTTCATAAATATTTTTTGAATTAAAAAAAAAGATAAGTAACTGTCTTCAGAAGGAACGGCTGAACAACCAAAAACAATACAAGAGCTGTTTAACCCAGCTAAGTGTCATCCTCAACAATTCTAAAACTTGTGAGATCATTTCTCTACATAAAACACACAATTACCCACCACAGAAAATCATAACTGCTACGCCCTTAATATTATTGTACATCGGGTTATGAATAGTCGGCTTGTGGCTATCTTAACTCTCTATTAAGTCATATTATCATTAGTATATTGTTATTTAGTTGTTTAGGTCAGCCTAAGTCTTATATAGTTGTGTCTAAGTCGGCCTAGGTGATATCCTTGGCATAAATAGGTATATATAGGAGGTTGTGAGTCTTATTTCATCATCAAGTGTGAAGTGTGTTCTCATTAGAGAAATTTGGAGCTTTTCCCCCTTGAAGTGGCTTGTTATTCTCAGTTGTTATCAAGTATTTGCAGCATATTTCATATCATATTCTTCTATTGTGCAAGTTATTTCATAACAAGTGGTATCAGAGCATGATCTTGGCACCATAGAGGCAAGGTTTTTCGAAAATTTGGAGGCGATTTTGGGAAGAGCATATCTTTCATATTTGGGTGAATTTTTTTCTAATTTTTAAAGGGTTTTTGAAGAAAACATATTGAAGAAGCTACAGTCCAGATTTTAGAAGAATTGGAGTAGAATTAAGCGAATTATTGCAGAATTAGGGTTTCTACACTATTTTTTTGGAATCTACATATCTCACACATCTTGTTGAATTGAAGTCTGCTTTTTATTGGGTTTTTGAAGACATACTAAAGGAGATTACAGTAAAAATTTGAGAGAATTTAAATTTCATTTGTGTGACTTATTTCAACATTAGTGGTTTCCATCATGACGGGGCCTGCAACAAGGGGTAAAAAGAATGTTGTCACTCCGGGGAAGACTCCTAATAAGGATGGTGAAAAAATAGAGGATATTACTCATAATGAAGAAATAAATAAGGTCAAGGAAGAAATTTCCTCAATTAAGATGGATATGTGTGACCTAAGAGGAGATATGTCAGAGCTAAGAGGAGATATGTCAGACATGCGAAACATGTTAAGCACCTACATAGCTGAATCAAGAAAGGAGTTCTCAAGCGACCAAGGTGAGAATTCTAAGTCAGCTACTACTAACACAAGCTTTAGTACTCCTATGGGATCTAGGAATTTATTTCCAAAGGTGGATATGCGCAAGTTTGATGGTAAGGATCCTCTAACATGGATAAACCAAATGGAGAATTTTTTTGAAGTACACCAAATCCCAAATGGACAAAAGGTCACGATGGCTTCCTTATATTTAGAACCAGATCAATTCATTTGGTATCATTGGCTTTGCACTCATCGAGGTAAAAAGGGGCTCCCAGTCTCATGGTCAATTTTTTAGGAGGAACTCCAAGCACAATATAGCAATAGCGTCAGACAACTTCTTGACTAGCTAAACTTAAACAAGATTAGTTAAGGATTATATTTAGCAATTCCAAAATCTATCCTTAAGAGGTGGACTCAATTACGGAGGAAACTGAATGACTTATTCTTGGGTGGTCTCAAGGATCACATTCAACATGAGGTACGCATGTTTAGGCCTAGTTCCATAAATGAGTCTTTTATCTTAGCACGCAGGGTAGAGGAGAAATATTTGATTCCTAAGAAGCAAGGGGCTAATGTGACAAGAGAGAAAGGATATTCAACACAACCTACTAAGTTGACTCCACAACAAATTGAGGAGAAAAGAGCAAAAGGCTTGTGTTTCAATTGTGATAGCAAATACAGTCGAGGACATAAATGTAGTGAAAAGAAATTGTTTTATATTGAAGGTCCCAATGAGGAAGAAGAGGAGGAACCCATATTAGAAGATGAAAGGGAGTCAAATGAGGAATCACATGATTCTCAACCAATCATTTCTTGTAATGAACTCTCAGGTTTCAGTGCTCCACAAACTCTCAAGGTGGTGGGGTTCCTAAAGAAGAAGAAGGTAATAGTGTTGATCGACTCAGGTAGTACTCATAATTTCATCAACAAAAAGTTAGCTACTCGTCTAAATTGTTTCATATATCTAGCTCCAGAGTTTCAATTTTTGATTGTAGATGGTGGTACAGTTAGTTGTTCAGGGAAGTGTCATAGCATTAAATTATCCATGGGAGATTATCAATTTGATACCCCAATGTATGCAATATCCATGGGTGCAGTAGATATTGTTTTGGGAGTACAATGGCTTACTACATTAGGAACAATTGAGATGAACTTCCAAGAACTATTCATGAGATTTCAATCAGAAGGAAGGCTAGTAGAGCTAAGGGGGTTGAAGGAAAAATCTCCACAAATGGTAAGCTCTCATCAAATGCAAAAGTTGCTTAAGAAAGGAGTGGATGGATTTGTGGCCCAACTATGTTCATTAGAAGACTCTCAATCTATTACTCCTACCCATCCAGATTTGCAAGCTATAATTGATCGTCACTTAGTTGTTCTTGGAGATATGCCTAAAGGACTTCCTCCTAAGAGGGATCATGATCATTCCATACAGTTAGTCCTAGGGATTCAACTACCGAACATCAGGCCTTATAGGTATCCACACATACAAAAGAGTGAGAGAAAAAATTGTTGAAGAGATGCTAGAGATAGGAATCATTAGGCATAGCCAAAGTGCTTACTCCTCGCCGGTGGTGATGGTACATAAGAAGGATGATACTTGGTGCATGTGTCTAGATTATAGAGTGCTCAACATGTACACCATTAAAGATAAGTTTCCAATTCCAGTCATTGATGATTTGCTAGATGAATTAAATGGACTATGTTTTACCAAGTTAGATCTTAGATCTGGTTATCACCAAATTTGGATTAAGGAGGAGATATTTGTAAGACAACATTTGGACTCATGAGGGTCATTATGAATTTTTGGTGATTCCATTTGGTCTTACCAATGCACCATCTACATTCCAAAGTTTGATGAATTCCATTTTAAGAAGTTCTTGAGGGGTTTGTGTTAGTATTCTTTGATGATATATTGATTTATAGCAAGACTTGGGAAGAACATTTGCAACATGTGCCAAGCATTACAAATACTTGAAGATCATAAACTCTATGCTAAACCATCCAAGTGTGCTTTTGGTCTTAAGAGGTGGAGTATTTGGGACACATAGTTTCACATGAAGGAGTAAAGGTGGATCCTAACAAAATTAAGGTTATCATGGAATGGCCTATTCCAAAAACCATTAAGAAAGTGAGAGGATTCTTGGGATTGACAAGGTACTATAGAATATTTGTGAAGAATATGGTAGTATAGCAGCATCTCTCACCACTCAATTGAAGAAGGATTCTTTTCATTGGAACAGTCTGCCAATACACATTTGAGAGATTGAAGGAGGCTATGTGGTACAACTCCAGTACTTGCCACTCCTGACTTCACCAAGGAATTCATTGTGGAATGTGATGCTTCTGGAAATGGGATAGGAGCAGTGCTTATGCAAGAAGGTTGACCAATTGCTTTTGAGAGTCGTCAATTAAAAGGTAAGAATCTACTCAAACCTATTTATGAGAAGGAAATGCTAGCAATACTCCATGCAGTGAAACAATGGTGGCCTTATCTATTGGGTAGACATTTCAAGGTTAAGATAGATCATGATAGCCTAAAATATTTTTTGGAACGACTATCTTCTGAAGAGCAACAAAAATAGGTCACTAAGATGTTAGGATATGACTTTGAGATTGTATATAAGAAAGGAAAAGAAAATATTGCCGCAGATGCACTGTCAAGGAAGGATGAGAAAGATGAAGCCTTATTGTGTGCCCTTTCAATATTACAAGCAAATTGGGTGGAGGAAGCCAAAGCAGAGTGGCAAAATGATGTTGTGAAAAGTAATCTCATCGAGCAATTAAAAAATGATCCTAGTAGTTCAGATAATTTTGTTGGAAGGGAGATACTCTTTGGTATAGAGAGCATTTGTATCTTTGCAAGAATTCCAACCTTAAAATCAAGATTCTCACAGAGTTGCATGAGTCTCCAGTGGGTGGTCATTCAGGATTTTTGAAGACATATCAACGAGTCAAGCAAGATTTCTTTTGGGAAGGGCTAAAGGGTGATGTTCAAAATTTGTGGCTGAATGTTTGGTGTGTCAAAGAGCATAAAGGGGAAACAATTAAGACACCAGGTCTCTTGCAACCCTTATCTATTCCTAGCCAGCGTTGGGAAGAGATATCCATGGACTTCATCACAGGGCTTCCCAAATCTAAAGGTCATAATGTCATCATGGTGGTGGTTGATCGGCTCACTAAGTATGCACATTTCATTGCATTAGCGCATCCTTTTACAGCAAGTGCAGTGGCTAAAGCTTTTTTGGAGAGTATCCAAAAGCTACATGGTACACCTAAAGTTATTCTTAGTGATCGTGATCCTATCTTCACTAGTCACTTTTGCAAAGATTTATTCTCATGTTTGGGTACTCAATTGGCTCTTAGCTCTTCATACCACCCTCAATCAGATGGGCAAACAGAGGTTGTTAATAAGTGTTTGGAAGGCTATCTACGTTGTTTCACTTCAGAGAAACAGTCCCAGTGGGTAGATTGGCTACCACTTGCGGAATGGTGGTACAACACTTCTTTTCATAGCTCATCAAAAATGTCTCCATTTTTGGCACTTTATGGATATCATCCTCCTTCCATCACATCATCAATTAAGGTGTCCCCAAGAGTTCAGGCAGTAGAAGACCACTTGCTTCATCAACAACAAGTACTTTCAAGGACTCAAGGATAATTTAGCCATGGCACAAAATCGAATGAAACAACAGGCACCAACATCATAGTGAAAGAAGTTTTGAAGTTGGGGATTGGGTCTTCTTGCGATTGTAGCCTTATAAGCAAATCTCACTCAAGCAGCAAAGAAAGAATAATAAGTTGTCGCCAAAGTATTATGGTCCATACCAAATCATGCAGAAGATCGGTAGTGTTGCCTACAAGCTTGAGTTGCCACCTACAACAAAGATACATCAGTTTTTCATGTTTCCTGTTTGAAGAAGGTAATTGGGCATAATATTCCCACTCAAACAACACTTCGAGCTAGATGAAGAAGGGAGAATCATTTTGGAACTAGAGTGCATTTTTCAAACACGAATAAAGAAGCTGAGGAATAGAACTATCACTGAGTATCTCATCCAATGGAAGAATTTAGCAGTTGAAGATGCCACATGGGAAGACAAGGAGTTCATTCAAAAGTTTCCAAACTTGATTAGCATTGAGGACAATGCTTCTTTGAAGAAGGGGGGCATGCTACGCCCTTAATATTATTGTACATCAGGTTATGAATAGTCGGCTTGTGGCTATCTTAACTCTCTATTAAGTCATATTATCATTAGTATATTGTTATTTAGTTGTTTAGGTTGGCCTAAGTCTTATATAGTTGTGTCTAAGTCGGCCTAGGTGATATCCTTGGCATAAATAGGTATATATAGGAGGTTGTGAGTCTTATTTCATCATCAAGTGTGAAGTGTGTTCTCATTAGAGATATTTGGAGGTTTTCCCCCTCGAAGTGGCTTGTTATTCTTAGTTATTATCAAGTATTTGCAGCATATTTCATATCATATTCTTCTATTGTGCAAGTTATTTCATAACAATAACATCTAATGTATGAAAGACAATACTTAGTCAGGGCATCATTTGTCATAGAGATGCAGAGAGCAGTTAAAGAAAATGGTGATTATAAACTATTATGTGCAGCATGAAATGCATAAATAAAAATACTAGACAAATCTATAACTCCCATGGTTCCATCAACCACTGTCGAGCTTCCAACCAGAGAGGTGCATCAACATAACAGTCATACCATTCATTTATGAACCAAGAATGAATTTCATCCTAACAATGCCATTATAGCCAACAACAATAGTAAAGAATAGTTTATGAAGCTTTCTCATGATGGTGGCCAGGCTAGGGTTCGATACCTAGTCAAAAATAATAAGCTCAAAAAGTTTTCCCTAACAACCTTTCAATTCAATTTATGACACGTTATGCCGAAGGCAACTTTAACATTGCCAGACAACCTTATGGTTGTTGCTTTTGCCAAGACCCATCAAAGTTGAGAGAAGTCATATCGAATACAACATTCTATGCCGATGGACTTCCTTAGTATATTATTCTTTCGTTGAGACATGAGGAAACTTCTTACCGAGATGCCCTTCAGTTTCATTCGCTATCACTATGACCAAACGATATCGGAGAGACATCATATAGATCAAATTTTTATACTGAAAGTCATTCATTTGACTCTGTAGTCAAGACACACCATCCTTGCCATGACCTTACTTCGATGAAAGAGTCTCACCGAAAATACTTTTCAACTCTTCTGTGTCGCTATAAAATACAACCTTCAGGGAGACCTTTTGGAGAAAACTTTGTCATACCGAAAAATTTATTCCCTGAGTCACTGAGACAATACCAATCTCTCGCTAAAAGCACTTCATAAGACTTAGTCAGCAAGACCAAGATGTTTGCTATGACATTCCATCAAAACAAAAAAACTCTTGCCAATATGCAATTTCTCACCAGCGGTTGGAGTGACATAGCGCATTTGTTATGACTTCACATCGAAAATAATATGTCAGGCCAAAATGAATCTTTAATGTGAAAGTTGATGAGACAAAAATATTTGGTGAAACCTATTCTGATACCTCACAACTCTTTCCAATGTGTTTCCATTAAATCTCTAATCGATGAGACAAAGAAAATTCATTATGACCACATACTGAGAGAATAACATATGCCGATAGAGATCATTTTCAGTCACCGAAACAAAAGAAAAGTCTTGTCAAAATAACCTTTCTTGTACTGGTCACAAAGACTCAAAATACTCAATGAAACAACATGCCAATAGGGATATCTTACACCGATGAACCACCTTATGAGTTAGTCGATGAGACCCGACTCATTCGGTAAGACCTCCCAGTGGTGAACACAACTCATGCTGATAGACTTTTCACTATCGCCAAGACAATAGGAACGTCACACCGAAAGCAACCTGTATGTTAAATTCAATCAACATGACATCAGAAATGTCTTGCCAATAGGCAACACAGACATTTCAAAGTGGAGCGGTGAGACACTGCCATACTCATGCCGATATGTGTAAGCCCAAAAGATAAACAACCAATACCTATGATATGAAAAAATAACCATCCTGACAAAGAAACCATCTTTCAAACTCTGTCAATCAAAGAGATAGCATTCATAACTTGAACCAAGAATCACATCACCATGAAATTGAAACATAACAAATAACTTTCTGTAATAGCCAAGAGACATCAAAGAAGTGCCATTATAAGGATAAGAGATTTTGTCATCAAGGAAAAACCATAAACACAACAGAGATCCAACAAACTCCCCCTTTGTCCTTGATCACAAAACACAAATGACTCTCTCCCTTTTTGCCTCAATGACAAAGAATAGAAGAGAAGAATGTGCATTGCCATGAAACACAATTGAGAAGCCAACCAAAATATCATGAGAAACAGCTGCAAAAAAAAGAGTAGTAGTGTAGTAACCAAGATTGTAGGAGAGCTATAAGTGAATCAAAACATAAAACATGTTCCCCCTAGGTAGTAGCTTGGAGATTCAATGAAGTAACAATTGAGAGATAACTCCCAATTGAAGTCAGCCTTTCAAATAGCTCTTTTGCTAAGGGCTTAGTAAAAATGTCAGCTACCTAATCTTGTGAACCAACAAAATGTAAACATACTTCATTAGCCAGTACCTTTTCTCATAGAAAATGAAACTTAATAGCAATATGTTTAGTTTGAAAGTGCATAACAGGATTTTTTGATATATTTATCGCACTAGTGTTATCACAGAGAATAGAAATAGGTTTAGGAACTTCAATACCCATATCAGATAGAGTCTGACTCATCGACAGTACTTGAGTACAACATGAAGTGGCAGCAATTTATTTTGCTTCAGCAGTAGAGAGAGAAATAGATACTTGTTTCTTGTTGTGCCATGCCACTAAACGATCACCAAGAAAGAATGCAGCACCATTGGTCTTTTCCTATCATCCAAACAACCAGCCCGGTCAGCATCAATATATGCAATCAAAGAGAAATCATTGCTTCTAGGATACCAAAGACCATAATCAAGAATACCCTGAATGTATCTAAAGATCCATTTAATAGCAGTAACATGAGATTCTTTACGTGATGCTTGAAAATGTGCAACAGTGCAAACTGCCTGCATATTGTCAAGTCTAGAGGTAGTTAAATATAAGAGACTGCCAGTCATTGATCTATATTCCATTTGATTTGAATCAAGAGAATCATCAATTTTAGTGAGTTTGCATCCAGTAGCCATTGGAGTGCTAATAGGATGACATCCATCCATTTGAAATTTCTTAAGCATCTCTTTAGCATACTTGGTTTGAGAAAGAAATATTCCATTTTCACATTGAGAGATTTGAAGACCCAAAAAGAAATTTAATTCTCCTAATATTGAGATTTCAAACTTAGATTCCATTATCTGAGAGAACTTTTTACTCAAAGTGACATTATTGCAGCCAAAGATAGTATCATCAATGTAAATTTCAACAACTAAAATATTAGAACCTTCAATTTTAACATAAAGATTACTATCTACACCTCCTCTAATAAATCCATTAGAAATTAAATGACTGTCCAACCTAGAGTACCAAGCTCTAAGTGCTTGTTTTAAGCCATAGAGAGCATTTTTCAACCTGTAAACATGGTTAGGATTATCTTTGCATATAAATCCTTTAGGTTGTCCAACATAGACCTCTTCATCTAAATAGCCATTCAAAAAGGCAGTTTTGACATCCATTTGATAAACAGTAAAGTTTTTTTAAACAGAATAAGCCAAGAATATTCTGATGGATTCTAATCTAGCCACGGGTGCAAAGTTTTAACCGAAATCAATACCTTATTGTTGAGCATACCCTTTGCAGACAAATATTACTTTGTTGCAAATAACATTACCATTTTCATCAACCTTGTTTCTATATATCCATTTTCCACCAATGACATTCTTGTCATCTGGTCTTGGGACTAACTCCCAAGTCTAATTTTTCTTAGTCTGATCAATTTCTTCTTGCATAGCATTAAGCCAACATGAGTTTGTGAGAGCTTCATTAAAATTTTTAGGCTCAAACTAAGTAACTAGACAGAAAGCAATTTGTGCCTTTTTATCAGATTCTGCAGCATTTGATAGAATGTCCTAAAGTATTGCATTTAAAACATCTGATCTATCTAAAAAAACCATAGTGTTGCCTCAGACCAAACCTAGGTATTCTAGAATTCATAAGCTTGCGAGTGCTCACCTTATGACCAAATTTGTTGCAGAAAAAGAAATAACCATAGAAAAAAGAATTGTCTTTGTATGAAGTTCTATTACCTCTAAAAAACTTAGCATGATCCTTACCAGATTCTGAGTGATTAGAACCTGAGCCTTTGACTTCAGTAGAGGTGTTTTGTTTTCCTTTGTCAGTTGATCATTCACCCTTTTCAAAACCAACACTAGATTTATCTTTGTACATCTTCTGCTTGCTGAGCATATCATTTAGTTTTAGAGTACTTTCAGATTTTTCAATTTCCTTCCTAAGAAGGATTACTTCTTGTTCCAGTTTTTGAATTTCTTGATCTTTGTAGCTTATAGTCTCTCAAAGATAGACTTCAACTCTTTTAGCTTCTTCAAGCTAAGTTTTCAGAGAGACCAATTCTTCATCTGGTTTATGTTCTTAGCAAGAATTTTTTTTTTTAGTTTTCTGATCTCTTGTAAAGCACATTTTAGTTCACTTTCAAGATCAACTTCACCTTCTTCAACATCAATGGTGTTAGAATCATTTTGCTAAGTAATTTCAGCCATGAATAAATTTTCAACTTCATCAGCTAATGAATCTTCAGACTCAATATCAAATTCATCCTTACTAAATAGACTTTTCTTCTTTTTAAAATTGAAGTTTTATCTAGGTTTGAAGGCCTTCTTCTTA
The DNA here is from genome assembly GCA_007258455.2 of Sequoia sempervirens. Classification (NCBI taxonomy): domain Eukaryota; kingdom Viridiplantae; phylum Streptophyta; class Pinopsida; order Cupressales; family Cupressaceae; genus Sequoia; species Sequoia sempervirens. Next base: position 195,179,078 of record VDFB02000013.1, on the reverse strand, counting down.
GGCTGTATTTCAGTTGTCTCGTTGTCATAGATTTGATCATCATAGGGACACTTTGCAGTAAAGTGACCTATTTTTCCATAGTTAAAACATTTAAAGGGAAGTTTTCCCTTATATTCTCTTGATCCCTTTTTAAATCTTCTAACAAAATGAGATTCTTTAGAATTAGACAAATCTAATTCACTAACTTCGACCTTTTCTTTCTTTTCAATGTTAAAGGTAGTTTCTTTTTTGGTTGAATTATTTTTGCTAGTTCTCATTTCATAGGTAGTAAGTATTCCTTGCAGGCTATCTAAGGTAAGCTGATCAAAGTGTTTCTTTTCTTCTAGGGAAAAAACCTTAGATTCAAATTTGGACGGTAAGGTTCTAACAACCTTTGTGACCACATCAAATTCATTAACATCTTGACCTAGACCTTTCATTGAATTGACAACTTCATCAACTCTTAGGAAATATTTAGCCACTTTTTCATCATCCTTCATTTTCAACTCCTAAAATTGATGTTTGAGTGTAATGATTTTTGACAGTTTGACTTTCCCATTACCTTGATATATAGTTTCAATTTTTTCCCAGATATCATGAGCAGATTTGCAATGCATGACTTTAAGGAACACATCTTTAGTTAACCCACACAAGATGGAATGCTTAGCTCTAGCATTTATTTCATACCTCTTTTTTTCAGTAGGATAAGTGGGAATAGAGGCTGGTACATTGTAAGAATTTATAACCATGCTCCAAACATCACAATCAAAAGAAATAAGAAAAGCTTCCATTCTGATTTTCTAAAACACATAATTTTTTCCATCAAATAATAGAGCTCTGGTTATAGAGGCACCATCTTGAGATTGTGCCATTAAAAACAAACTCCAAGACCAGGATCAATCCAAGGTGATTAAAACCTATTAAAGGACCCTATGCTCTGATACCAATTTATGGAGTTAAAATGACACTGAGAGGGGGGGGTGAATTAGTGTCTTAATAGATTTGACCAATTTTCAAAAAACTTCAAAACATATCACAAATTTGTTCTCAATATTACTCTGATTAATACATTCATGAGTTTAATGTAATCATTCATAAACAGAATTGAGAAAAGTAATAACTCAATAGTGAACAAAAACAAAAACATAGTAAAGTAGTGAAAAATTAGAAGAACAAAGAGACACAAGAATTTTCCAAGTGGAAAACCCTCCTGGGGTATAAAAACCACTCCCTAAATGCCTTCCAGGTTTAATCTTTTAATCAACTATTCACAATGCCTTATAGGCTGATTTTTGAGCACCCACTCAAGGAGCATCAACCCCTCATTTAGAGATATCTATTTCAAGGAGTACCAACCCCTCAAATTATGTTTTGAACAATAATAATAACTAAGAGGATTTCTTTTTTTTTCAGTTAAGCACATATTTCTCTATTTTATCATCTACAAAATACCTTAAAGATTTAATAATTGAATCCCTAAAATATTACATAGAGAAGAAATTTACAATCTCTGCATCTTGTTATTCATATTTTATTGTAGAGTTTGTCCATACATTTTCATATAGCCAAATAATGATAATCTTCATAATACAACTATAGCCGAACAAAAACATTGTTTTCTGCTCCTCTTTATATATCTTTTTTGAATTAAAAAAAAAGATAAGTAACTGTCTTCAAAAGTAATGGCAGAACAACCAAAAACAATACAAGAGCTGTTTAACCCAGCTAAGTGTCATCCTCATCAATTCTAAAACTTGTGAGATCATTTCTCTACATAAAACACACAAATTCCCACCATAGAATATCATAACATCTAATGTATGAAAGACAATACTCAATCAGGGCATCATTTGCCATAGAGATGTAGAGAGAAGTTATAGAAAATGGTGATTATAAACTAGTATGTGTGGCATAAAACACATAAATAAAAATACCAAATAAATCTGTAACTCCCATGGCTCCATCAACCACTATCTAGCTTCTAGCCAGAGAGGCGCATTAACATAGCAGCCATACCATTCATTTCTTAACCAAGAATGAATTTCATCCTGACAATGCCATTACAGCTAGCAACAATAGTAAAGAAAAATTTATGAAGCTTTCTCATGATGGCTTCCAGGCTAGGGTTCGATACCCAGTCAAAAAGAATAGGCTCAAAAAGTTTTCCCTAACAGCCTTTCAATTCAATCAATGACACGTTATGCCAAAGGAAACTTTAACGTTGCCAGAAAACCTTATGGTTGTCACTTTCACCAAGACCCATTAGAGTCGGGAGAAGTCATATTGAATACAACATGCTATGCCAATGGACTTCCTTAGTATATTATTCTTTCATTGAGACATGAGGAAACTTCTTAATGAGATTCCCTTTAGTTTCATTCGCTATCATTGTGACCAAACAATATTGGAGAGACATCATATAGATCAACTTTGTTATACCAAAAGTCATTCATTTGACTCTGTTGACAAGACACACCATCCTTGCCATGACCTTACTTTGATGAAAGAGTCTCACTGAAAAGACTTTTCAACTCTTATGTGTCACTGTAACATACAACCTTCAGGGAGACCTCTTGGAGAAAACTTTGTCATACCAAAAAACTTTATTCACTGAGTCGTTGAGACAATACCAATATCTCACCAAAATCACTTCATAAGACTTAGTCAGCAAGACCAAGGAATTCGCTATGACATTCCATTCAATCAAAAAAACTCTTTCTGATATGCAATTTCTCACCAGCGGTCGGAATGACATAGTGCATTCGTTATGACTTCACACCAAAAACAATATGTCAGGCCGAAATGAATCTTTAATGTGCTAGTTGATGAGACAAAAACCTTTGGTGCGACCTATTCTGATACCTCATAACTCTTGCCAATGTGTTTCCATTAAATCTCTGATCAGTGAGACAAAGAAAATTCATTGTGACCACATACCGACAGAATAACATATGCCGATAGAGATCATTTTTTAGTCACCAAAACAAAAGACAAGTCTTGCTGAAATAACCTTTCTTGTGTTGGTTGCCAAGACTCAAAACACTCGATGAAACAACATGTTGATAGGGATATCTGATGCCAATGAACCACCTTATGAGTTAATCAGTGAGACCTGACTCATTCAGTAAGACCTCCTAGTGGTGAACACAACTCATGCTGATAGACTTTTCACTGTCGCCAAGACAATGGTAACGTCATTCCGAAAGTAGCCTGTATGTTAAATTCAATCAACATGACATCAAAAATGTCTTGCCAATAGGCAACAAAAACATTTCAAAGTGGATCAGGGAGACCCTACCATACTCATGCTGATATGTGTAAGCCTGAAAGAGAAACAACCAATACCTATGATATGCAAAAAGAACCATCCTGACAAAGAAACCATCTTTTAAACTCTATCAGTCAAAGAGATAGAATTCATAACTTGAACCAGAAATCACATCACCATGAAATTGAAACATAACAAATAACTTTTTGTAATAGCCAAGAGACATCAAAGAAGTGCCATTATAAGGATCAGAGATTTTGTCATCAAGGATAAACCATAAACACAATAGAGATCCAATAGTACTGTGGTGGTCCATCTGTCTAATCATGTGAATGAGACCTCCATCCAGGTGTGCTACCCATCCATCAGGGATGAGTACTAGTGTCACTATCAAAATCATGATCCATTTCAAGAATGGTGATCATGCATAGAGTAGCCACATTAGCTCAATATGTGGCCCTATGATCTCATCTTGAATAGGTCCTCCCAAGAAATATTGCATGTCTATTCACATCTACATGTATGAATGATCCCCTATGAAGCACAGGTATCGCCTCAAATAGGAATTCATAGGATGCAATGCACATCCTCTATGGTGACCATCATTTCACTAGTGGGTAGGAAAAATCTGCAGGTATACGCATTCCATCTCTCTAGAAGAGCCATCAACATTGCATCATGGTATCTCATGGGAGGAATGAGGTATGCCAGTATAATCTAGTGCTCTATAAAACCTAAGTTTCTGCCTCTGATAACATCAAGATGAGGTCTCGTAAGTGACAAAATTGTCTTTCATTGAAACATTGTCATGACTGAGGTGGAATCTAACAAAAAAGAAAAAATATCTCCTATAAGTATTCTAAAATATTAAATATATACATCAATAGTCAAAAAGTGTGATAAATTTGTTCTAGGATACTTTTCTAAGGGTTCTAGAAATGTTATTCCCTATTTGGGATACTTCACAAAGAAATTGGACACTGCAAAAAATTGGGACACTTAACAAAAATGTGGGACACTGTGCAAAAAAGGGGACACTTTATGAAAAAGAGGATGCTTTGCAACTCTTTCTTCTAGGGTCCTATACCTAGAAATGCATAAAATCATAAAGATGAAGCTAAGGCAGAAAAATCAACTCACTTGATGTTGCAGCTCGCCTTGAGTTATCTCCTCTTGCAGACCCTAAAGTCTTGGAGGCATGTATTCTTGATGGCTCAAAAATTTCACTCACTCTCTAAAAAAGTCAAACTAAAAGAAGTTATAAGACAAAATGATTACAAATTATTTCACTTTTTACTCTTATATATGTCTAAATTAGGTCTTTTTGCATATTAGGGTTAAAAATTCTTTTCATTCAAACTAGCATATCGGGGGCTAGTGAACTTCATTTTCAATGTCCTTTGTTGCATTGGAATTGTCCTTCCACTAGATTCATCATCATATATCTATCATTATGTGGTATGGTACTTGGACATAGCCTATGATATGACTAATCTAATTCAATGTGCTTAGACTGCTACCTTGATTCTACCTCCATAAAGCAAGAGGAGTAAGAGGGGCATACATCTACCCTTGAATTTGATTTCTAAAAGAAGTTAGATAAGAGGATTTACAACAAACGAATTGGTTTTACAATATATGGTTCCTAACATTATGGTTTTGTGGATAGCTACAATGGGGGCTTCATTCTCACATGCTTGCAAATGAATCCATATGAGTATCCTTTTATGAAACAAAATTTATTGTTCAGAGTCCTTTAGGTTGCATATGCACATAGAGTCATATGGATGCTAAAGTGGGGGCTAAATGTGGCAATGGAAATTGTATTGCCTTCTTGGAGATAGTATAATTCCTTGCTTAATTTGGACCTATTTTGGTACCCTTGCATTCATGACCCCTTTAAATCATCATTAACATGCCCCTATGACCCTTTATTTTAGATCTAAAGCATTATTTCAACTAAAATCCCAAAAAAATCAATAAAAGCATTAAATCTTCTAACCCATCATTGGACCACCCCAGAAAAACTAGGGTGGGACTCATACACCACCTTAGGTGTATGAGACTACCTAGGTGGGACTCATATGCCACAACTGGTGTATGAGTACAGTGTAACCTATTTTTAGGGTTTGAGTGAGAAATTCAAGTTTTTAATTCAAAATTTTGACTAATTTTGGCTTTTGAGATCTAATAAAGGGTAAATTAGGTTTAATTCCTATATAAACAAGCTTCTAAGTCATTATTTTCATCTAGAGAAAGTAAAGCATTCACAAGCATTCTTTCGCAAGAGCATTCAAGAGAAAGTAGAAAGAAAATTTTAAGTCTTGGAGGAGCATTATAGTGTTTTTGTAGGTCCTCAAGCTTACTTTAATTCAAGATCTAGCATTGTCAAGGATTGATTATGGTTTCCTATGGTGAATCATGATGGATTCTAGGTTGGGGAGATGCAACTAGCTATCAAGCCAAGCCTAGTGACTTTTTTCCTAATTGATTCAATCCTCCATTATCACTCTACTTTTTCCCTAAGGTACATGCATCATTATGAATTATTAGGGTGATTATAGATCTCCCTAAGTGAGTCACCATCTTCATATTCCATTCATGCATCTTATTCTAGCACATTAGGATAGGGTCGCATTACATTTTAGATTTCCTAATATTCAATACACTTAAAGCTAGGGTTTATGATCACATTTACATTCTAGATCCATAGTTTCTATCAAGGTTTAATTACTGAAGTAGGGGTTTTACCAAGAAAAACCGCAATAAGAAAATGCACAATCTATTATGCTTTGCATGCCTTTTTACAGGTTTAGATCCAAAAATCAAGTTGAAGGAACATAGAAAGGATGTAAGAGTAGATTCAAAATTTTGCTTCCTAAAAAAATAGGATGGGACTGATATGCCACAAGTGGCATATGAGTCCCAATATAGGAAATTTTCTAGATTTATGAAGATCATGAGTATACACTACTAGATTCATGTTCTAGTCTAGAAACCTTAAACTCAAACTTATATGCCTAGCCTGGCATATGAGTCCTAGTATACCCTAAAGTCTACATTATTTAGGATTTCAGAGCTTATTCTGAGCATATTCAAATTCCTAGGTGCACTATTCTGATTGCCTCATTTTCTGCTTTGTTTTGCATTCATTTCTAGGTCATTTAGTGAAGCTTTGTGTATCATTAGGTTTTGCATGTTATTTATCTTTTCAATCCCTAGCTTGGTGGTGAAACCTCTTTTAATCATTAATCAGACCCTAGGACAACCTTTAGTAGATCTCTTTCCTTTATTCCATCCTTGGATTGAGATCTCTAGGGTTTCCTTGAGTGAAAAAAGATAATGAAATATGAGGAACCCTATCTCTTCAAAGATAGAAATTGTCTTCCCATTTCCAATGTTTCATACCTTTTACTTTGTAAGCTTTCATTATCAATCCTAGCTATCTAATCTATGTAGATAATTTTTGAGTTTTGTTAGACCAGATTAAAAAATATATTCTAATCAAGAGATGGTTGGAAAGGACCAATAATAATCAAGAGATTTATCCTTGAAAGAGGCAACTGGAAATCTAAAGTGTAATGTCCCTTACCCATCCTTGCCCTAGAACTCACTTGATTTATCTAGGTTTTTCTTTTTTATTACAGTTATGGTTTATTCTTTCTAAATGATTTTACTCCTAATTTAATAACCTTAGATTTGAACCCTATATTCACCATATTAACAACATATTTGTTAGCATCAATATGTAAATATCTAAAATATAAGCATAATCATAAAGCAATAATGAAGACATATGAGGAGTGGCATGAATACATCTGATCAAAGCTCTCCATCTAATCCCAAGAGAACAAGTATCAGATCAAGACAAGCCACCCCTTGGACCTAAGTCAAAGGTCCAACTAGGACCATTCCATCCTTGGATTGGTTTTCTTAGTGGAAACAATTGTACCTTCTACCCATGTCATCACCTCGAAAGATACTTAATTTACTGGGGAGGGTCATCGAAGCATATAAGTGGCATAGGCCTACCACCCCTCCATGGCTATAACGGATTGTTAAGTGGGACCTCCACCCCTCCATGGCCGCAACATATTTTTAAGTGGGGTTTTTAGGAACCACTTAACTCAAGCCTACCTCCCTAGTAAGTTTGCAAACACTCAAAAGACAATATTTTAGCAATCAAATACATTTGCATTTATTATAGTTTCTTAAGTATTATCATCATGATAACACTAAAGAAAACATTACACCAATAATTAGATTAGAAATATCAATTTCTTATATTAAAAATATGGGTATGTGCAGGATCATCATGGAAAAAACTAGCCCTTAAGTAGCGAAAAATTCAAAAAAGTTAAAGTTAGGCAACTTGACATAAAAATTTGAATAAGTTATTTCAAAAATATGTAAGAATAGAATATGTAGCAAATTGAATGTAGTTTCTAAACTACTAGGTTTATTTAAAAAATAAAAAAAATTATTTGGTGAAAATTTGAAATTTAAATGTAGTAGAACTTAAATTTTAGGGAAAAAAAAAATGTAGGTGTCTTTCCGACCACCCTAACCACAATAAAATGATAATATTTTTGTATAAGATTTGAGATATAAGTAGAGAACTCATGTCTCAATGTGATGCATATTTTTTTTGTAATTTTTTTCAAGTAAATAATTAATTATGAATTTTGATTACAACTTTTAAAAATATAAAAACTCGTATGTTTGACAACCTTAACTTGGACAAAACTTCATGAAGTTCATTTTTTTTTAATCCTATAGTATTTGAAGCATAGAATGTGATGTGCATGTTTCATATTCAAAAAGTGTGATACTATTTGAAAGCTATAGAGTTTTTTCAATCAACCTATCAATTGGGAATTTAGTTGTAATTCAAATAGAAAATGAATAATAATTATTTATTAAATTCAAATTAAAACATAATTTATATCAATTGGTGGAAAGATAAGAATTTCCTTTAAAAACCCTTTTCGCTTCACGAATTTTGGGTAAAAAAAAGTCGTCAACCACATACCCTACACATACCCATCATATCACCACTTTTTGGCCCATCATTATCCTACACATACCCATATGCTAAATATTATTGCTAAGTGAGTACATCACCCAAATGGTTGTGTCTTCTAATGATTCTTTATTCCTTGGTTTCCTTCCTTCAATATTACATTTGATTGATCATTAGTATTAATCTATTCATTTTTATATTAAGATCATAATTACTTATAAGATTCAATAATTGTTGCAAGCATCATTATTATATGATCATAAATAATGTATATATATACCCTATATAAATATATACATAACCTTACTTCCAATTGATTTCAATTTTCAATAATACATACATACATACATATATATATATACATATTGATAGTCTTGTTAATCTTACTCACTATGATTGTAAGTGGCATACCTCTAATTTCTAATTCAATATCTTTATTCCTTATTTTATTCTTATCTATGGTGATAAGATTTTGGAGAGTATCTTTTATTAAATAATTCTTTTTACCACTATATATTCTAGGTTGGATCTACAACAAATATTATCACTTACCCTAGCCATCGATATGCTTCCCCTTATCTCCTTTGTTGATCGATGACTACAAATTGAAGATGTTTTCCCTATTGTTTCCCCCCTCAACTCATTTAATTTAATTCCCTTTATATCCCATCGAGGGATGCATTGGTCTAAGGGAAGGTGACTTTTAATAACAACATATATATATATCCTTTGTAATACTTAATCACTGACTTTAAAGACCTATAATTATTTTATTGATCACAATAATATATTATTACTAATAATTATCATATTTCATATTATATACTTGTTTTCTTATTTTATTTTGATGTTTTATTGAATATATTTTAACATTAAGGGTATGTGAATGATCATGAAGGGCCAAAAAGGGGCGATATGAAGGGTATGTGTAGGGTACATGTGGTTGACGTATTTTTTTACCCAAAATTGATGAAACGAAAAGTGTTTTTAAAGGAGATTCTCATATTTCCACCAATATAAATTATTCTTTACTTTTAATTTAATAAATTATTATTATTCATTTTCTATTTGAATTAAAATTAAAGTCTCGATTGATAGGCTGATTGAAAACATCTATAGCTTTCAAACGATATGACATTTTTTGAATCCAAAACATGCGTCAGATTCTATGCTTCACATACTATAGGATTAAAAATATATATTTAATTTCATGAAGTTTTGACCAAGTTAAGGTGGTCAAACATATGAGCTTTTATATTTTTTAAAAGTTGTAATAAAAATTCATAATTAATTATTTACTTTGAAAAAAATTACAAAAACATATGCATCACATCTAGACATGAGTCTTCTACTTATATCTAAAATCTTATAAAAAAATATTATCATTTTATTGCAGTTAGGATGGTCAGCAGACACCTACTTATTTTTTCCCTGAAATTTAAGTACTACTCCATTGAAATTTCAAATTTTCACCAAATAGATTTAAAAAAAAAATAAAAATCAACCTAGTAGTTTAGAAACTACATTCAATTTGCTACAGATTCTATTCTTACATAGTTTTGAAACAATATATATAACTTATTCAAATTTTTACATCAATTTTCCTAACTCTGATTTTTTTGAATTTTTTGCCACTTAAGGACCTATTTTTTCCATGATGATCCTACACATACCCTTAAATTATATTAAATTGTTAATATTTTTTATGTTTTTTTTATATTTTTTTTTATGTTTTATATCTCAATGCTACAATTTTGGGGGACATGACAGTCCACCCCACCCAAGATTTCTTTCCCTCAAGAAATCATAATCTAAGATGTGTAATTTTAAGATGTTTCTTCTTGTGGTGGTTATATTAGTCTTGATAGGAGTTGAAGGGTTTAACCCAAGAGATGATTATTATGGTTATGACGACAATGTAGTAGCTAACATTTTTAAGTTCTACTATTTCCCTCCATAACTCTAACAAAACTCATGAGTTTCAATTTGTGAATCAATATAACTTAAAACCACATAAATAATAAATTTAAGTAGACAACCAAATAGCTGAACCAAGCAAGTAAGTAGCTCAACCAGGAAAACAAGTAACTCAAGTAGGAAAACAATTAGCTCAAGCAATAAAATAAGTAGCTCAAGGAAGGAAGCAACTAGCTCAAGTAGACAAGTAACCAAATCAAGCAAGTAGGGAATGAGCTCAAGCACACAAGCAACCAACTCAAGAAAGTAGGCATCCATCTCAAACACACAAGAAAATAGCTCAAGAAAGTATGCAACTAGCTCAAGTAGGCAAGCGAGTAGCTTAAGCACGTAAGAAGCTAACTCAAGCAAGTAGGGAAGCAAGTAGCTCAAGCACACACAAGATGGAAAGAAATATGCTCTGATACCACTCTAATGTCCCTTACCTGGAATTTCCATAGAAATCTCTTGTTTTCCCTAGATTTCACTTGATCATTAGGGTTAGAGTTTCTTATTTCCAAATGAGTATTCTCCTAATTCAATAACCCTAGATTTGAACCCTGTATTCTCCATATTAACAACATATCTATTAGCATTAATATCTAGATATCAAAAATATAAGCATAATCATAAAGCAATAATGAAGACATATGAGGAGTGGCATGGGTAGATCCGGATGAAGCTATCCATCTAAGCCCAAGAGCACAACTATTCAATCAGAACAACCCATCCCTTAGCCCCAAGTTGAACATCCAACTAGGACCATTCCATCCCTGGAATGGCATGCTTAGTGGAAACATGTGTTCCTTCTACCCATGTCATCACCTCAAAAGACACTTAACTTACTGGGGAGGGTTGGAAGAGCTTATAAGTGGCTTGGGCCTACCACCCCTCCATGGTTGCAGCAGTTGGTTAAGTGTGACACCCACCCCTACATGGTTGTAGCAGATTGTTAACTATGGTTTTTAGGCACCACTTACCTCAAGACTACCTCCCTAGTAAGTTGCAAACACTCAGAAGATAATATTTTAGAAATCAAATACATTTGCATTTATTACTAGTTCTTAAGTCAATATCAACATCATTATCATCATGATAACACTAAAGAAAGCATTACACCAATAATTAGATTAGCAATACCAGTTTCTTATATTTAAAATATGATAAATATTATTGTTAAGTGACTACATCGCTTGAACGGTTACAGTTTCTTCACATGACTCTTTATTCCTTACTCACCTTCCTTCAATCTTACATTTGATTGATCATAAATATTAATCTATTCATTTTTATATTAAGATCGTCATTACTTATAAGGCTCAATAATTCCTGCAAGCATCATTATTATATGATCATAAATAATGTATATATATACCCTATATAAATATACACATATCCTTACTTCTAATTGATTTCAATTTGCAATAATCTCTTCAACATATTTATATATTATATACAAATTTATATTATTATTCCCAACTAACTTCCATCTACAATAATTTATTTCCATGGATACATATATACATATATATTATATATATTTATTTACATATAAATTGATAGTCACATTAATCTTACTCACCATGATTGTAAGTGGAATACCTCTGATTTCTAATTGAATATCTTTATTCCTTATTTATTATTATCTATTGTGATCAGATTTTGGAGAATATCTTTTATTAAATAATTATTTTTACCAAAATATATTCTTAGGTTGGATCTACAACAATTATTATCCCCTAGCCACCGATCTACTTCCTCTTATCCCCTTTGTTGATCGATGACTACTAATTGAATATGTTTTCCCTATCATTTCCCCCCTGAACTCATTACATTTTATTCCATTTATATCCCATGGAGGGATGCATCAATCAAATGGGAGGCAACTTTTAATAACAACAAATATATCCTTTGTTTGACTTAATCTCTGCCTTTAAAGGCCTATTATCATTTTATTGATCACAATAACATCTATTTTGAAAATAATATATTATTACTAATCATTATGATATTTCATATTATATACTTATTTTATTATTTTATTTTGACGTTTTATTGAGTACATATTTTAACATTAAAGTATAATAATAAAAATAATTTTCTAATATCTTATTATTATTTTATTCTACTATATTACAATCTTTGATGTATAATGATTATAATATTTATTATTTATATTTTTGTAATTAAAATATTATTTTTAATACTTATAATTAGAAGATTATCATGGATAATTATAATAATATTACATAGTTAATGTTTTTAATGTGTATTTTGTTTATCTTTGAACCGTTGACTTTTTGGCTCTCTAGGACTTCTCTAACTCTTCTAGGGTTTTTCACCTAAAAGGAGAGAGATAGGAACCAAAAATGCTAAGGGTTCATTCAAATTTATGTTATGTGCAATGTTATCTAAACTAAATGAAGTAAAATAAATGCAATTGAGTGATTTAAATGAATGAATTTGAATGTAAAACTAAGATTTAAACTATGTTTGAAAACATGTGATATGCAAGCAATGAACTAAATGAATAAATTATGCAAAACATAAAGAAATAGGTTAAACCTGAGTACAACTGGGAAATATCTGATGAATTTGGAATGTTGTGGATGCTGGTTGAAATCACTGATTTTTCATAGTGGGACTCATTCGCCTAGGGTGGTGAATTAGTCCTCCTCTTGGAGAAAAAATGTCAAAAAAAAAAATTGTCTACTGGGATCTAGAATCTAACAAAATATGGATTTTCAGTCCTAAGGTGGGACTCATTCACCATTGGTGGTGAATTAGTCCTCTCAAATTTCTAAAAAATTAGGAGACAACTTTGCAACACCAAATCTATAAATCACTAAATTTCAAGTCGCCAAATTCAATTCTGTAGGAAACGGACAAGAAACCTTCTCCAAGCTTGAAATAGACTTGAGTTGACTTGAAGCACCTAGTTGACTTGTAAACCAATCTTCAACACCAAAAAGCTTGTTAAATCTGCATACCTAGGTCTGCAAATACACATACAATAGGGGAAAATTTGTTGAGGGTTAACAAATAGGGGTTTGCCTTGGTCAAACCCTTAATAAAACAATGAAAGGAAAGAGAATGATAAACTAATAACATTCAATAGCTATCAACTTACCAAACACTTGATAATGCAAGTCTAAAGTAATGTCAATGGATGCTCCAAATTGCTTGAATATTGCTTGAATTGATGTTGTAGAATGCTTGGATGCTTGAAATGTGAGATGGAATGCTTGAATGAATGAGGAGATTATGGGAGGATGTAAAATGAGGTGAAAATCACATATTTATACACACTTGGGAATTATTTAACCATTCATACCTTATCATAGGTTGACATCAAGTGATTTTGAATAAAAACCTAGAAGGAAATTCTTAAGAATTTTGAATTTGGAGCCAAGGGGAAGTCATTCGATACCCATGGCGAATGGTCCCACCTAGGACCTAAAAATATTTGTCAAGAAATATGTTGTATTTAATGTTGTTTATCAAGATAATATTCAAAAATACACTTAATTAAGACACATGAGGGCATAAAAGGGTCAAATAAAGCATGAGAAAGGGATAAATAGTGAAGATGTGCCTAGAAAAGCATGAAATCTTGTTACAAGACTTTACAACACTTCAAAATAGGAATTGTTTAGTGATGAAAAGGTGATGTTTAGGTGAATTTTAATGAAAAGAGTCTAGAAGAATGTAGAAATGTCTTACAACACTTCACAACACCTTCACAAGACATTGTTATCTGAATTTTAGTACCTAAATATGCATGTTCAAGCCATGTCACAACATGAAATCAGAGAAAAATATATCAAAAACAATGAAACAAGACCTAAAAGGCCATGAAAATGACAAGGGTTCATTTTCCTACAATGCATTTATCCCCCACTTTAGTGAGAGGATGAACCTACTTCAAACTCACACTGAAGAAGCCATGAACATAGAGAGGAGGGTCCAAATGCACTTACGTTAGCAAGATGGAATGACAAAAATCAAGAGGGATGATCAAGCCCATAGGATGAGGATCCCATGGAAAAATAGAAATAAGAACAAAGGAATACACAAGTGTTGAAAAGAATTAGATGAAGCTTCGATCGTCAATCCAACTAGTTGTGGATTAGATCTAGGATGATTGTTTGAAAAAGAGAATGTGTACTCACTCTGGGGCCATGAACCTTCAGGTTGTCTACAGGGTGAAAAAGCCAAAATGTAATCACTTTGGGGCCATGAAAATTTTGGTCATCCACGAGGTGAGAAATCCCAAAAGGTAAGACACATACGCTAGTTGGTATGCACTCACAAACACAAAGGTGGCTATGGGGAAAAGTCATGCCACTAGGCGGGCTTCTCGCTCGACCATATTAAAGTTATACCTATTGATAACTTTAACAATGTGCCAAAAAGAAAAATTCCATGAACAAAAAGAAAGGTACCATAGTCATACAAGTGTTATGCAAGGTGGCAAAAGAAAATGAAAAAATGAAAAAATGTAAAAATGTAAGTTGTAAAAGTGTGAAATGCAACAAAAAAATGTTTGAAGGAGTCTTGTTCAGTTTATACAAGGTGAGTCACTTAGGGAACATTGTGTCTAATGTCTCCAAGAGAGGACCAATCAAAGAATAGTATATTCTTAACTTAGGGGATGTAGTGTGTCGCATCAGGCCACCAAGAGGAATGTAATATGCTAAGATAGATCACACTTATGAAGGAAATCACACCCAATTTCATCCACAAAGTGACAAATGCATCATATAAATGACAAGGCTACACTAGAAAATAGGAATGCAAATGAAATAATGGTAATGCATGCCCCCCACTTTAAAGGAATTGCTACACATCATTTTTTGAGAGATTACTTTAAAGTAGAGAAGGAAAGAAAAAGAAAACAAGACATGAGAGCCAACTTGGAAAGCCCTATACCAAGTCATATGTTTTGAAGTTAGGTTTTGTCATGTCAAGGAAAAATAAAGAAAAGGGAGTTTCCCACAAGAAAATAAAGCACACCAAACACATAAGGGATCTATGGATTTGGGGTCAGTATGTTCATTATTGCAATGTTTCTATGAAAGAGCTCAACACTGTCATCATTCCCCAAAGCACATATGTTATGAAATAACTTGCACAATAGAAGAATATGATATGAGATATGCTGAAAATACTTGATAATAACTGAGAATAACAAGCCACTTCGAGGGGGAAAAACTCCAAATATCTCTTATGAGAACACACTTCACACTTGATGATGAAATAAGACTCACAACCTCCTATATATACCTATTTATGCCAAGGATATCACCTAGGCCGACTTAGACACACCTATATAAGACTTAGGCCGACCTAAACAACTAAATAACAATATACTAATGATAATATGACTTAATAGAGAGTTAAGATAGCCACAAGCTGACTATTCATAACCCGATGTACAATAATATCAAGGGCGTAGCATGCCCCCCTTCTTCAAAGAAGCATTATCCTCAATGCTAGTCAAGTTTGGAAACTTTTGAATGAACTCCTCGTCTTCCCTTGTGGCATCTTCAACTGGTAAATTCTTCCATTGGATGAGATACTCAGTGATAGTTCTATTCCTCAGCTTCTTTGTGTGTGTTTGACGAATGCACTCTAGTTCCAAAATGATTCTCCCTTCTTCATCCAACTCAGGAAGTGTTGTTTGAGAGGGAATATTATGCCCAATTACCTTCTTCAAATAGGAAACATGAAAAATTGGATGTATCTTTGTTGTTGGTGGCAACTCAAGCTTGTAGGCAACACTACCAATCTTTTGAATGATTTGGTATGGACCATAATACTTTGGAGACAACTTATTATTTCTTTGCTGCTTTAGTGATATTTTCTTATAAGGATGCAATCGCAAGAAGACCCAATCCCCAACTTCAAAACTTCTTTCACTATGATGTTGGTCTGCCTATTGTTTCATTCAATTTTGTGCCATGGCTAAATTCTCCTTGAGTCCTGAAAGTACTTGTTGTTGATGAAGCAAGTGGTCTTCTACTACTTGAACTCTTGGGGACACCTTAATTGATGATGTGATGGAAGGAGGATGATATCCATAAAGTTCCAAAAATGGAGACATTTTTGATGAGCTATGAAAAGAAGTGTTATACCACCATTCTGCAAGTGGTAGCCAATCTACCCACTGGGACTGTTTCTCTGAAGTGAAACAACGTAGATATCCTTCCAAACACTTATTAACAACCTCTTTTGCCCATCTGATTGAGGGTGGTATGAAGAGCTAAGAGCCAATTGAGTACCCAAACATGAGAATAATTCTTTCCAAAAGTGACTAGTGAAGATAGGATCACGATCACTAACAATAACTTTAGGTGTACCATGTAGCTTTTGGATATTCTCCAAAAAAGCTTTAGCCACTGCACTTGTTGTAAAAGGATGTGCTAATGCAATAAAATGTGCATATTTAGTGAGCTGATCAACTACCACCATGATGACATTATGACCTTTAGATTTGGGAAGCCCAGTGATGAAGTCCATGGATATCTCTTCCCAACGCTGGCTAGGAATAGATAAGGGTTGTAAGAGACCTGGTGTCTTAATTGTCTCCCCTTTATACCTTTGACACACCAAAAATTTAGCCACAAATTTTTGAACATCACCCTTTAGCCCTTCCCAAAAGAAATGTTGCTTGACTCGATGATATGTCTTCAAAAATCCTGAATGACCACCCACTGGAGACTCATGCAACTCTGTGAGAATCTTGATTTTAAGGTTGGAATTCTTGCAGAGATACAAACACTCTTTATACCAAAGAGTATCTCCCTTCCAACAAAACTTATCTGAACTACTAGAATCACTTTTTAATTGCTTGATGAGATTACTTGTTGCAACATCATTTGCCACTCTGCTTTGGCTTCCTCCACCCAATTTGGTTGTAATATTGAAAGGGCACACAATAAGGCTTCATCTATCTCATCCTTCCTTGATAGTGCATCTGTGACAATATTTTCTTTCCCTTTCTTATATACAATCTCAAAGTCATATCCTAACATCTTAGTGACGCATTTTTGTTGCTCTTCAAAAGATAGTCGTTGTTCCAAAAAATATTTTAGGCTATCATGATCTGTCTTAACCTTGAAATTTCTACCCAATAGATAAGGCCGCCATTGTTTCACTGCATGGAGTATTGCTAGCATTTCCTTCTCATAAATAGGTTTTAGTAGATTCTTACCTTTTAATTGACGACTCTCAAAATCAATTGGTCGACCTTCTTGCATGAGCACTGCTCCTATCCCATTTCTAGAAGTGTCACATTCCATAATGAATTCCTTGGTGAAGTCAAGAGTGGAAAGTACTGTAGTTGTACACATAGCCTCCTTCAATCTCTCAAATGCTATATTGGTAGACTCATTCCAATGAAAAGAATCCTTCTTCAATAGAGTGGTGAGAGGCTTTTCTATACTACCATAATTCTTCACAAATATTCTATAGTACCCTGTCAATCCCAAGAATCCTCTCAATTTCTTAATAGTTTTTGGAATAGGCCATTCCATGATAGCCTTAATTTTGTTAGGGTCCACCTTTACTCCATGTGAAACTATGTGTCCCAAATACTCCACCTCTGTAAGACCAAAATCACACTTGGATGGCTTAGCATAGAGTTTATGATCTTCAAGTATTTGTAATGCTTGGTCCACATGTTGCAAATGTTCTTCCCATTTCTTGTTGTAAATCAATATATCATCAAAGAATACTAACACAAACTTTCTCAAGAATTTCTTAAAAATGGAATTCATCAAACTTTGGAATGTATATGGTCCATTGGTAAGACCAAATGGCATCACCAAAAATTCATAATGACCCTCATGAGTCTGAAATTCTATCTTACAAATATCTTCCTCCTTAATCTAAATTTGGTGATAACCAGATCTAAGATCTAACTTGGTAAAAACCATAGCTCCATTTAATTCATCTAGCAAATCATCAATGACTGGATCTGGAAGCCTATCTTTAATGGTGTACATGTTGAGCACTCTATAATTTGGACACATGTTCCAAGTATCATCCTTCTTACGTACCATCACCACTTGTGAGGAGTAAGCACTTTGGATATGCCTGATGATTCTTGCCTCTAGCATCTCTTCAACATTTTTTTCTATCTCACTCTTTTGTATGTGTGGATACCTATAAGGCCTGATATTCGGTGGTTGGCTCCCTGGGACTAACTAGATGGCATGATCATGATCCCTCTTAGGAGGAATTCCTTTAGGCATATCTCCAAGAACAACTGAGTGATGATCAATAATAGCTTGCAAATCTAGATGAGTAGGAGTAATAGATTGAGAGACTTCTAATGAACATAGTTGGGCCACAAATCCATCCACTCCTTTCTTAAGAAACTTTTGCATTTCATGAGAGCTTACCATTTGTGGAGATTTTTCATTCAACCCCCTTAGCTCTACTAGCATTCCTTTTGATTGAAATTTCATGAATAGTTCTTGAAAGTTCATCTCAATTGTTCCTAATGTAGTAAGCCGTTGTACTCCCAAAACAATATATGCTACACCCATGGATATCGCATACATTGGGGTATCAAGTTGATAATCTCCCATGGATAATTTAATGCTATGACACTTCCTTGAACAACTAACTATACCACCATCTGTAATCAAAACTTGAAACTCTGGAGCTGGATATATGAAACAATTTAGACGAGTAGCTAACTTTTTGTTGATGAAATTATGAGTACTACCTGAGTTGATCAACACTATTACCTTCTGCTTCTTAGGAACCCCACCACCTTGAGAGTTTGTGGAGGACTAAAACCTAAGAGTGCATGACAAAAAATGATTTGTTGAGAATCATGTGATTCCTCATTTGAATCCCTTTCATCTTCTAGTATGGGTTCCTCCTCCTCTTCCTCATTAGGACCTTCAATATAAAACAATTTCTTTTCACTACATTTATGTCCTCGAATTTGCTATCACAATTGAAACACAAGCCTTTTGCTCTTTTCTCCTCAATTTTTTGTGGAGTCAACTTAGTAGGTTGTGTTGAATATCCTTTCTCTCTTGTCACATTAGCCCCTTGCTTCTTAGGAATCAAATATTTCTCCTCTACCCTGCGTGCTAAGATAAAAGACTCATTTATGGAACTAGGGATAAACATACATACCTCATGTTGAATGTGATCTTTGAGACCACCCAAGAATAATTCATTCAAGTTTTCCTCCGTAATTGAATCCACCCTTAAGGATAGATTTTGGAATTGTTGAATATAATCCTTAACTGATCCTGTTTGTTGAAGTTTAGCTAGCTAGCTAAAGAAGTTGTCTGTGATGCTATTGCTATATTGTGCTTGGAGTTCCTCTGTGAAAATTGACCATGAGATGGTGAGCCCCTTTTTACCTTAATGAGTGCAAAGCCAATGATATCCACCTTTGGAAATAAATTCTTAGATCCCATAGGAGTACTAAAGCTTGTGTTAGTAGTAGTTGACCTAGAATTTTCACCTTGGCCGATTGAGAACTCCTTTCTTGATTTAGCTATGTAGGTGCTTAACATGTTTCGCATGTCCGACATATCTCCTCTTAGGTCACACATATCCATCTTAATTGAGGAAATTTCTTCCTTGACCTTATTTATTTCTTCATTATGAGTAATATCATCGATTGTTTCACCATCCTTATCAGGAGTCTTCCCCGGAGTGACAGCATTCTTTTTACCCCTTGTTGCAGGCCCTGTCATGATGGAAACCACTAATATTGAAATAAATCACACAAATGAAACTTAAATTCTCTCAAATTTTTACTATAATTTCCTTGAGTATGTCTTCAAAAACCCAATAAAAATTAGAAAAAAATTCACCAAAATCTGAAAGATATGCTCTTCCCAAAATCGCCTCCAAAATTGAGAAAAACCTTGCCTCTATGGTGCCAAGATCATGCTCTGATACCACTTGTTATGAAATAACTTGCACAATAGAAGAATATGATATGAGATATGCTGAAAATACTTGATAATAACTAATAATAACAAGCCACTTCAAGGGGGAAAACCTCCAAATATCTCTAATAAGAACACACTTCACACCTGATGATGAAATAAGACTCACAACCTCCTATATATACCCATTTATGCCAAGGATATCACCTAGGCTGACTTAGACACACCTATATAATACTTAGGCCGACCTAAAAAACTAAATAACAATATACTAATGATAATATGACTTAATAGAGAGTTAAGATAGCCACAAGCCGAATATTCATAACCCGATGTATAATAATATTAAGGACATAGCAACATAGAACTAGAAGAATGGCACAAAGAGAGTAGAAACAAAAAATAAAGTCCAATTTGGGTCAACATGGAAGAGACATTGCAGTATCAATGCTTTGCATCGTCCCCAAAAGGAAAAAACAAGTGCAAAGAAAGAAAACAAAAAAGGTGAAAGAAAAGGAAAAATCTTTTGGATCAACATGAAGGAGACATTGTGGTCTCAATTCCTTGTGTCATCCAAAAAAGGAGAACACAAAAAAAAGAAAAAAATACAAGGACCTTGTGGGTCAGCATGGAAGATACATAGGGCATCTCTATGCTTTGCGTCATGCCCAAAAGGAGAACACAAAACAAAAATGAAAAAGACAAGGAAATTTTGGGTCAACATGGAAGAGACATAGGGAGTCTCTACACTTTGTGTCATCCCCAAAAGGATAACACAATACAAAAATGACATATAGAAGAATAGAGGTACGAATAGAATAAGTGTATGAAGAGAGGGAACATTAAACACACAGTACAGGAGAACACAATATGCACATGAAAAGGGAAAAAAAAGGAAAATGCAAGTCAACCATTAACTAAGTTATTGGTTTCTCAATCTGTAGACACCAAAATCTGGTTTAAGCCTACGACTTCAATATTCTTCATAATTTGTATTCTTCATGGTCATGATTAAATAATGTCAACAAATTAATTATTCTCTATAGTCTTCATTTCTTCTATTAATGAAATAATCTTAATTATTTAATTAATGCACACTATTCTTTATTCTATCTGATTAATTAAATAAACACTTTTTTTAATTATGTTACCAATTAACCTTATCCTTGTCAAATTAAATAAATTCTTATTTAATTTACTCTTTATTATACTTCAAGTATAATTTAATTATTCATTTAAATCCCTTCATCACTTAATTAAATAAATCTTATTTATTTAATTATTCTTCAAATATCAAATCTTGAATTAAATGAATTATTTAATTCATGAATTCTATTTTAACACATTACTCTATATTTAGATAATTGTGTGAGTTATCTAAGTATTGACTTTAACTCAACTCAAATATCTATTCAAATCGCTTAGTTAACTCTTGATTTAATGTCTAAGTGGCTTTCTTGAGTAATCTCTTCGTCAGATCATTCAATCGTCTAGTGCTAACTCAATTTCATGTACATGTAGATTAATTAAATATTCCTATTTGATTAATTAAACCTTGTGCCTACATTCAAACAAGAGTTGCTTTAATCCATCTTTATCTTTGTCATGCAAAGATAATTCTTCTATTTTTGAATACCAAACTAGAAGATTAAATCATTTATTTAATCTTTAATTCTATTTCTAATTTATATCACTCATGTCATTACTAACTGTTATCAGAATGCATGACTAATGAGTCAATCTCAACTATTCATTGATCATTAAATCCTAGCCTATCATTCTAATAATCAATTTTCTATAAATTGATCTGGTCTTCATCATTCCAATCTCTCTCGAAATCTTGTATCTCTCTCAAAATCTTATGACTTTTTGGAGCAATTATCTTGAATCTTCGATGTTTTTCTAAATCATTATCATAGGCTAAACTTGCATGAACCTTTGAAAATCTTAGGGAAATTATACTACAATAGCAAAATGGAGAAGGGGAATCGAGATGAATCATGGAAATATGTACAGATTTTGTGAGATTTTTCAAATTTTATTTATGTTTTTACTTTCCTTTATTCTTTTTTGCTTAGCATTAGATTGCATTTAGATTTGTGTTGCATTTTTTCTTTGATCTATTTCTTTCCATATTTTCTAGACGTTACATTTGGTGAACCCGACATGAAGACACCATCTTCATGTATTCGTAGACTTTTGTTTTATTTTTGTAGGTTTTTCATATAGAATGACACATCAGCTTGATGAAATGCTGCAATTTAAATTCGAAGATGCATCAGTTTGACAAAGCAACACAATTGACTTTCTGAACCACATTTGACACCAGAAATGATGCATCTAAAAATTTCCAATGCATCTACAAATTCCTAAACTGCAACTGACTGGTAAAAGACCAAGAATGCAATTGCAGAGAACATCGATGCATCTGACTAGTAAAACAGCGACGCAATTGACTAGTAACCTTTTGTTTCTATTTTTGGAAATATGAAATTTTCAATTGATTTGTGTTACTAATATCAGATTTTTAGCGTGTGGGCTTTTTGTTTTTGGAGTTAACGAGTTTTCACAGAATAATTGGCAAAGACAATACTGAAAACTACTAATTAATCTTTCTGCAGAACGCATGTCAAAGACCTTAGTTAAATGTTTGAAACAGATTGTTTGGTAGTGTAGAAAATATTTCATTTGGTTTAAAATTAATAAGTGTCTATTGTGGTTGGTGCAAAAGCACAATTGTGTAATTACCCTTACAATTTGGTACATCAGAGTATCATCTCCCCTTGCACATCCATGTGATCTTGGGTGTAAGAGAAATGGTTACCAACTCTAGAACTTGGGCCTATTTTGGTGGGAAAAAGTACTCACCTGAGGATGACTCAGACCAGTAGCACCCTTAACTCGAGGGACTTCCAGCTGGTATATAAAAGTGGATTCTTGGGGAAATCCTAAGAATCACGCGTATGGTTTTGAAGAGATGGATTCGAAAGGGGAATCTCACCACATGGATCATGCCCTACAAATGGAATGCCTGTAGTAATCACCTTTTGTTGTAGAGACCAACCATTTTTTGGCTATTGCTTGGTATAGTGTAGGGTATAGTATCATGCCCAAAGACACTCACTACTGATCCCCTTGAGTAGAGATAGCAATTCTTTGGAGGTCATTTCCCAAAGAATTCAAAATTGGTGTGCTCGAATGACGTTAATGAACCATGGAGGGGAGCCAATGCCACCAAATTTCTAAGCTATCCACTCTAGAGAAGGAAAGGTGTTTATCACCAATCCGTGGTATTTAGGTGGGCTATACCAAGTATACAAACCCTTGTGCTTTTGGCCTATTAGGATGTGCTTCTCTATTGTCAATTTAAACATTCTTTGAGTCCAAAATGAAACTAAAAATACTTTGTTTTATGATTGTCCTTGTTTTCCATAATTTGATCATAGAAAATAGAGTTAGTTTTAAATCTCAAATCACTGAAAATGCACAAAGAGTCGTAACTATTCACCAAAAATTTGCAATTAATTTTTAGAGTCACATATGTCATTATTGGTCACATTTGTTTAGTGTAGAGTCACATTTTCCAAATTAGCTCGCAATTGCTTTGCGAAAAACCACATATGTTATATTTTGAGTCACAACTATCATTACGGGTCACATTTGTTAGAAGGTTAACTGCATCTATCAGAGTTAGACATTAAAATTTATCAAGGACATGAAATTGATCATCAAAAAACCACAACTATGAAATTTAACCACAATTATGAAATTTAACCGCAACTATGAAATTTAACCACAACTGTGAAATTTAACCGCAACTGGTAAACTTAACCACATGAAATCCTGCGATGCATTTTCCTAATTAGAAAACCAAAATTCATAATGACTATCTAGTCAACACGGTTATACCAGTCTTTCAATTCACATCCCATAAGCAGACTTTGAATAGAAATAGGAAACGATTTTAATCAATTTTGCATCCTTTAGGTTCACATAGTCATTACCATAATTGTCCTAATTTAGATTTTGGTCTCATCTTAGAATACATTTTTCCTTTATAGTAAACTTCTAGGAAGGTCATTTTAACAAACTTTAGGATAGGTCCACCATCTACACTCTAGAAAAATCATAGTGTCAACGAAATCTATCATTGAACCTAGTCTTATCATTTTATCCTTTGTCCTACAGAGAGTCCTCCTATCTCATCACTCTAGTTAGGAAACTCAACTTGTCTTTGATCCTCATCCTACATTGGTTCCTTGACTTAACTAAATTGATGCCTTTGTTAGACTTTAGGTAGTTGGTTGCTTCATCTTGGGTTTATAGAATTGATTATTTTAGAGCCTTGCTAAGACTTTGCATCTTTATATTTCAAGCTAGTGTCATCCTAGAACATTCCTTATTTTGCATGTAGAAAATCCTAAAAAACATAGACTAGAGTCATACTGTCCATAGACGTAGTTTTCCATCCCTTGCATATTGAGCTAATCTTTCATGGTTGAAACTAGGTCTAAGAGAAGAGAGAGAAAAGATGTCGAACCCAAATGAATTCATCAATCCATTTTCCTCAGGACCTCACAAGACTCTATTATAAAACTTCACCACTAGAAATACTCAAGGGCACATTACAGTAGAGGACATAGAGGTCATTGCACAGGACCTTGAGTTTTCCTCTTTTGTTGATCAATACCTAGCAAATGATCATCAATGATACATAGCCAAATTACTAGCTAAAGGGGCTACCTTACCTGCAAGATTTGATATTAGAACCTTACAAACTCAACCTACACAAGGGACAAATACAACAACTACTAGTACTACTATACCTCAGGTGAGCACAACCATACCATCTAGTACACCTACACATAGTATGACAGTCCATACATATCCATTTGGTACATCTGGCATGACATCGGGATTTAATTTCACTGTAGGAGGATCATGAATCCACTCCCTCCAGTCCTCTTGTTGGGAGTAAAAGACCTAATATGTTAGCTTCTACACCATATGTCAGTGTCATGAGTACCATACCATAGTCAATAGCCATGTCTACTACTAGTGTCACAAGTACCATACCACAGTTGATGGCCATACCCAGTGCTCAAGTCATTGGTACTATACCGTGGATTACAAAAATGGGAGGTATTCCCTCATTCTGATATGGCAATCTGAATCCATTCTCCTAGACTGGCAACCAAAATCCATTCACTCAGATTTTGAATCAGAATCCCTTTGTCCAGACTAGCAATTAGAATCCATTTACATAGATTCTGAATCAGAATCCATTCTCCCAAATTGGTAGTCAGAATTTGTTTACACAAATCCCAAGTTAAAACCAATTTATGCAAATTCTGGACCAAAACATGTTTACCAACATTCTGAATCCAAACCCACCTCAAATACCAATGTTCAATCAAAACCCATCACGAGACTTTGGATTTCAGAATACATACACTTATCTGCATAATCCGCTTAGCACATCCTTGACTCAAGTTGACATCTTACAAACACAAATGCATGTACTACAAACACAAATGGATAACATGTCCATGTCAACTAAGAAATACTTTTCAACAAAGGACATATTTCCATTTCCTTTTGATAGATCATTGTATATGACCCCTTTCCCACATAGATATGACATATCGAATCTCCCTAAGTACAATGGCAAGCAGAATCCAATAGAACATATAAGAGAATTTTCTACCATATGCATAGATGTCACCTATGAACCCACATATCTTATGAGACTATTTCCAAGAAGTCTTGTAGGAATTACACTAGATTGGTTTTCAAGTCTCGACTCTGGCATCAGATCTTGGGGTGAACTGGTTGAGAAATTTGTGGAACAATTCTCCTTCAAGATAGACCATGAGATAAATATAGCAACCCTATGTCACACAACACAAGATGAAGGTGAAACATTCATCACTTTCTTCTAGAGATGGAGGACTATAGCTAGCCGATGTCCTATCAAGATACCTAAAAAGAAAAAAGTTACTATGTTCCAAAAAAACCTTCATGCAAAACTAAGGAGTAACTTAAGGGTACATTGTTGTACATCTTTTTCAGAACTAGTGGAAAATGGGTTATAATAGAAAAGGATCTCATTGAAAAAGGTGAACTTAAGACATCAACATCCAATAGAAATCCGATCGTACAAAACACCCCCACTAATAGAAACAGATTTTGGTCTTATAATAGAAATGTCACCAATGATGGGGTAGTTGATGCTAAAATGGTACAAGCAAGACCACTCCTCACATTACAAGGGCCTCAAACTTCTGCCAACATGCTTAATGTTGTCAATCAACCTCCTAACATGGTCCAAAATACTCAACATCCACAACAACAAAGGAGGTTTCAAAAACATGAGTTCACTCCCTTAGGGGAACCCATTGAGTCTGTATTCAAACAACTATTACAACATAATCTTATACAACTGCAGGAACCAAGACAATACAATCCAGGACAATTAAAACCAATTTGGTGGGATGATAATGCCTTTCGTGATTATCATAGAATTAAGGGACATAACCTACAAAACTATCGGCAACTAAAGAATATCATACAAGATCTTGTCGAGAGGAGAATAATTGAAGTTAGTGGATAGAAACAAAAGTCATCAAACACTGATCATCAAGTCTTTTTTGATCCACTACATGACCATGGGAAAGGAATTGTTCCCATTTCGAGTACTAAGACCAATATGTTAGCCAACTATGCAAGTATCAAGCATGATTATAATGGTGGAAAAATCATTCATCACCTTCGTGCTATTGATGAGAATATCAATACCATTACTATCAATACAAATCCCAAGTGTGCAGTCAATACTCGTGTACTAAGATCACTATCCAAGGCCCCCCATCACAACAAACACCACAGCCTTCCAAGTTACAATATAACCTGCTTGACCAATTGGGGAAGACCCCAGCCCAAATCTCAATCTTGGAACTATTGCATATTTCCCCTAAGCATCGATCTATTATTGATAAGGCTTTACAGAATACCATGGTCCCTAATGACCTTGATCTCAATCGTTTCCAAGAAATGGTGGGCTACTTGACCAATAATCACCATGCCACATTTTTTGAACAAGACTATGCAACTGAAAAGATGAACCATAACGATCCTTTACATCTAGAAGTCCTTGTTGATGATACCAAAGTTAGACGAGTTTTGGTAGATAGAGGAGTAGGGTTAAACTTGTGCACGTTAAAACTAATTAAGGCATTGGGTTTCTTAGAAGCATGCATAGACACAACCAAAATTATTGTCATTAAAGCTTGTGATGATGAGGAACAAAAATCAAAGGAGGTGGTGACACTTCCTATCAGAATTGGTCCTACAGTAATGGAGACAAAGTTTCAGTTCTTGGATCTCACCCTTCCTTATAACCTTCTACTAGGTAGACCATGGATTCATGTCGTGAAGGAAGTCCCTTCCACGTATCATCATTGTCTCAAATTCCCTTACAATGGCACTGAAATAACCATAAATGGTGACCCAGACCCATTCCAATATTGCACCAATCTAAAAGAGATCCCCCAACACCAAGTGTCGATAAACCAAGAGGCTTCATCATCTAATCCATCTTCCTATGTTGATCCATCCACACTCACTTGAACATCTATTTCACCCTCAATTCCTACCACTCCTAGGGCTGAGATCCAAGACAAGGGTTGTGGAGAGTATTACATGATGAAATATTATTGTGTTAGCCATTTGATTCCTCCTAAGTCATATGGTTTACCTACATTAGATAGGGGATAGTCTATGGTCACTATACATGTTCCTCCCACAACTTTGACTAAATGGGGAGAATTAAGCAAAGAAGTTGTAGATATAGAAGATTTCACTTCTTGGTTGTACAAAGAAGATCATGAAGAACCTTCCTCACTTGCTCACATTCCTAAGGATCTATATGGAAAGGGTTTTACAATCATGCAGAGCAAGGGGTATAATGGACAGAGTGGTTTAGGCTTAAACCAAAATGGGAAGATTGAACCAATATTTGTCTCTCAGTGGCCAAAAGGATTAGGGCTAGGGTCTCAACTGATTTATATTGGTGTTCCTAGTACCACATCACCCTTAATCAAGGAAGTAAGTGCTTCAGAAGATATTGAGACATCTCATGAACCATCTAACCAACACCACTGTGAATCCCCTGACTCCAATGATTATGAGTGGGATTCCCTATCCTCTACCTCTTCCATGGACCTTGACAATCTATTTGGAGAACTTGACTTAATTTTAAGATCCTCACCAAATACATTGAATTCATATCCACCAAAGAACATGAAAAAAGAGGAATGGTTTAAACACTACTATTGGGAATCACTTGATCCTACCTCTTGGAAACCTGAGCCATGTGTTTCAAATAATCAAACCTTGGCATTAGGTCCACCTCTCAATCCACCTAGACCTAAACCTAAGAGAAAACAAGACTTAGTACAAGAATTTTGTGACCATATGAAAAACTCAATCTTTACCTTGACCCCATTAAACTTTGATAACTTTGATGATGACATGCCCTTAGTTTATCCTCAACTCATTGATTGGGACCAAAAAGACACACCCATCTTCGACATTTTTGAGAATGATGAAGCAATTGTTGAGTTCCTGGGATTACGGGAAGGCATACCTAATGGTGATCACAAGGCTAGTTTTACCATTGACTTGGAAAAAAAAACATACTTTGGGGAATCGGTTGAACCCTCCAGTTGCAAAAATGAGAAAAAGAATAAACAAGATAAAAAGGACAAGTCTCTAGGTGAAAACTGAAAGGTGCCTTTAGACAATGAAAAACTAAAAAGAAAGGATGCATTCAATGGTGAAAGCCTCTTTGAGGAACCTAAGGATGGAGGTTTGAACATTCTCCCTACTCCATAGGAAAATTCACTCATGCTCGTTGAAGAATCAGTAGAAGTCAACATAGGTACAAAAGAGAATCCCCAACTGGTTTATTTTACAGCATCGTTGACAACAAAAGAGTAGCCAAAATTCCACAACTTCTTTGTATAGAGACAGATAAATTTTGCCTGGTCCTATGCAAACATTCCTGGGTTGGATCTTGAACTTGTTCTACATCACTTACCCTTACAACCAGGTGTCAAACCAGTGAAAAAAAAATTGAGGAAAATGCATCCACAGATTGCTTTACTAGTCAAGGAAAAACTCAAGAAATTGTTGGGCGTTGGTTTCATTAGATCTATTGACTATGCAGATTGGATTTCCAATCTTGTACCCGTCACTAAACCAAATGGGGGCATCTGCATCTACACTTATTTTAGATATATCAACAAGGCTTGTCCTAAGGATGACTTCCCTTTGCCTAACATAGACATGATAGTTGACATGACAACATGATATGAGATTTTGTCCCTTATGGATGGATTTTTAGGATATAAACAGATCAAAATTGCAATTGAAGACCAACCTAAGATGGCTTTCACTTGTCCTTGGGGAACGTATTGCTAGAATGTTATGCCCTTTGGAATCAAGCATGCTGGAGCAACCTATCAATGTGCCATGACCACTATCTTTCATGATCTAGTACACACTCTTATGGAGGATTATGTCGATGACCTTATTGTTGAATCCAAGACAAGGGCAGAACATTTACAAGTTTTAGACAATATATTTCAAAGGTTGGAGAAGTATAAAGTGAGACTCAATCCCAAGAAATGTGTTTTTGGAGTCAAGTCAGGAAAGCTATTAGGCTATATCATTTCCAGATGAGGCATTGAAGTGGATCCGGCTAAGGTAAAAGCAATCAGAGACATGCCTTCGCCCACTAATCTTAGTCAACTAAGGACATTACAAGGAAGGTTGCAATCCATCAGAAGATTTATAGTTTAATTAGCAGATAAGACACATCCTTTTCAACATCTAATTAAGGGGTACCGTTTGCATGGACAACTAGGTGTGGAGAGGATTTTCAACTGATTAAGGAATATTTACTCACACCACTAGTATTAATGCCACCTATTGAAGGAAGACCATTAATTCTTTATATTACAACAACCCATTCATCACTCAGAGCATTGCTTGTACAAAATGATGATGAAGGTCATAAAAGGGTAGTCTATTATATTAGTTGAACTTTGGTAGGTTATGAGCTCAACTATAGTACCATTGAACATGCCTTTCTTTCCATAGTATTTGCTACCCAAAAACTAAGGAATTATATGCTAAAACACCAAACAATGTTGATTTCTAAAATAGATCCTCTGAAATATCTTCTCAGCAAGGTAGCATTAATGGGGTGACTGGTTAAATGGGTTATGATACTTAGTGAGTATGATATCCACTATGTAGAAAGAAAGACTATTAAAGGACAAGTCATTGCTACATAGTTAGCCGATGGACCAATACAGGAAGATCACCCATTAGTTGTAGACTTTCCTAATGAGTTTATATTTACAATTGACACAAACATAACATGGAAACTATACTTTGATGGTTCACATACAAATCATGGCTTAGGGGTTAGTATATTATTTATTACACCACAAGGTAATTCCATCCCTAAGTCATTCAAGATTGCATTTCCATGTCTAATACCATAGCAAATTATGAAGCTCTAGTGACATGGTTACGCATGGTAGTCAAGTGGAAAATTAACAATCTATAGGTATATGGTGATTCTCAAGTGGTAATTAGACAGGTATATTGCTGAGAAGCCTGCTCCCTACAAATGCATCGCTAATAGCTTTAAAGAGTACTTTAGCAAAGTTGAATTTCATCAAGTACCTCATGTTTTAAACAAGGTAGCACATGCTATGGCTACAATTGCATCACTTCTTGAATTCCTAACAATGTGCCTAAGTCTGAGTTCTTGGTGGAGCAGCTTTTGGTCCCATCCTACGATATCCTAGATTTTGAAATGGTGTGTGGCATTGTTGGTTTTGATTCCCCATGGTACAAAGAAATCTATGACTATCTTCATGTTGAAGTCATACCTACTGGCCTATCAAACAACCAACATAGGACATTCCTCCACAAGTTAGCCAAATACACCATCGTCAGAGACAACTTGTATAGACATGCCTTAGATAATACCCTACTGAGATGTCTTGATTCTACTAAAGCACAAGCAACCTTGTGTGGGGTGCATGAGGGTATATGTGGTTCCCACTCTAGCAGTCCTACCTTAGCCAAAAAGATTATGAGACTAGGTTATTACTGGCCTACTATGGAAAAAGACTCATATGTCTTTGTAACGAAATGCCGCCAATGCCAAGTTCATAAAGACTTTATACATGCGCCAACACAAGAGCTCTGTCCTATAACATCACCATGTCCCTTTGCCTAATGGGGACTCGACCTCATAGGTAAGATCCACCCCACCTCATCTAATGGACACAAATTCATTATCACTTCCACTGAGTATTCTACGAAGTGGATTGAAGCTATTCCTATGATATACATTCCCAACACACAGATTTCTAAATTTATCCTAAATTATATCATCTGTCGGTATGGTGTCCCTCAATCCATAATCACCGATAATTCCCACCCATTTAAGAATCAAGAAGTCTACCATCTGTGTGATGAATTTCATATTCAACATCACTTTTCCACTCCATACTACCCATAAGGTAACTACCAAGTAGAGGCATCTAACAAAACCATCATTAGAATCCTCAAGAAGACTATCAATGATGCAGGTCGTGACTGACATTTACAGCTTAATCCTGCCTTATGGGCTTATCGTACAAGTATCTGTACTCCTACTGGTACCATTGCCTATTCACTAGTATTTGGTTCTAAATCTATTCTTCCTATTGAGGTCGAGATTCCTTCCCTAAGGGTATCCTTGAAATGCCATATTGATGATGAAGAGTACTAAGTATCGAGACTCCATGAGTTAGAATTCTTGGATGAGCGAAGATAGAAGGAACTAGACCATCTCCAAGCATATCAGAATCACCTTCGTCATAGCTATAATAGGAAGTTCTTGAATAGAAACTTTTACATTGGTGACCTGGTTTTAATGGAGAACCCAAAGAATCAAATAGAAAGAGACAAACCAGGAAATTTTGAACCAAACCGGTTAGGACCTTATATTATTACAAAAGCTTTTGGATTAGAAGCATACCAACTCTCTACTCCTGAAGGGGAACCATTGTCCTCACCAATCAATAGTATACATCTAAAGAAGTTCTACACATAGCTTCTGAGAGCCTTGTCTTAATTAGAAAAAATACAAAAAAATTAAAAAAAATTGTTACCAAGGTGAAAACTTGGAAAACAAGCATCTTGGTAACAACAAAAAAATTATATAATCTAGGAAATAGTAAAGACAAATAATTCTTCCAATAGTGAAAACCACTTCAGTGGCACTTTGGATAGGTACCATGGTGAAAACCTGAAAAATAGGCATCATGTTTATTTGACTCTTCTCCTTTGTCTACTATTATTTTAATCTAGCACTACCTTGTACATAGTCCTTATCCCTGTACATACTATCTCTCCCTATACATAGTCCACTACCCTGTACATAGTCCTTATCCCTATACATACTACCTATCCCTATACATATCCCTTATCTTTAGTATCCATCGCTTGTATATACCATTCATAATAAGTGGTAGTCTTTCCCATAACCTAGAATGATTGACATCAAGTGCATTTCATATCCCCCATTTTACCCTATTCATAATCAACTGGTCTTCTACTCGACTGGGGGAAAACACTTGATGTGTGTCATATTGATTCTTCCATTGGCTATGTTGAAGATGTAAAACCATACAAAATTCCACAAACATCACAAAATGACTTGAGAAAACACAAAAACATCAGAAAACTTCAAAAAGACAAAAACATCAAAACATTTTGAAAATCCAAAAAAAATAGAGTTAGAGTCAATCACACTTGTCAGTCTTTGTCATTTGTCAAACTACATTGCCTCTATGACTAGATGTAGGCAAAGCCATCTGTCGATGTGCCCCTGAGGCATTAGGTCAGTCCGTTTAGGTTTGTCTATATAAAATCATGATTTAATCAATATGTCTATATGACAAGGTCATTGGTCATGTCGAACTACAAGGTCTCTGCGTGTATAACGTAGGCAAGGCCATCAATCGATAAGCCCCCGAGGCCACACTAGGTTAGTCCATTAGGGTTCATCACATTCACTTTCACACATGTCTTTTATTTGTAGTAAGTCTTTGCAGTCAAAGTCAAGTCAAACTATGAGGTCTCTGTGTTTATAACATAGGCAAGGCCATCAATCGATGAGCCCCGGAGGCCACACTAGGTCAGTCCTTTAGGGTTCATCATCATACACAGTCCATTTTCCACACATCATATCAAGTCATGCATCAATCTGGTGAACAAGTCAGTAATGTCTCTAAGTCAAAATCAAAAAACTTTCCAAATGAAACAATCAAGATAGATCAACTAATGTCTGTTATAGGATGTGTCCTTCTTAGAAATAGACATCATCATAGAAATCAACCTGTATCTTGTTCAGGATGAGTCCTTCCTAAATATTAATATCAATAAAAAAATCTGTCTTATAAAGGATGATTCCTTCCTACGTAATCAACATTGTCAAACAATCAAACATAGCCTTACACAAGTTATCACATCAATGACATCTCACTCAATGTCTTATACAATACATGTCTTTCTGAAACAAGGCTTTGTCATGCCTTATATAGATAGTCATAACATTGAAACCAGACTCACAGTCTTATCTGGTATGTGTATCTCCTGAAATCAGGCTCTGTCAATCAAAACAAATCAAACAAATAGATCAAGTTTTGGAAAATATTTTATTTTCTTTTTGAATTTTTGACATATTTATCTTATCTTTTCACTTGGCTTTATGATGGGAATTACATTACTACCTTTCTCAAGGTTGTCCCATGAAGGATTTAGAGAAGCAATGATGTATCAAAATTATGTTTTCTTTGACTATTGTATGTCAACTGTCTTTTTAAATGTGATTTTTGAGTCATGTACTAGTTTCCTCAAGGATGTCCCATGAAGGATTTAGAGGAGCGATGACGTCTCATGACTCATCTTTTACTTTGTTTTTTGTCTGTGGTTTGTCCTGACAAAAAGACTAGGGCAAATTGTGCCCTTAGTATGAGTTAATGACAATCCTTGTCTATGACTGATTGTTGTTAGCAAGTGGTTGACCTTGCACACCTTGATCTATGTCATATCATGGTGTTTGTCTCCATTTGTATTAGTCCTACCCAATGATGATAAATTGCAATACCTTTTGTGATACAACAAAACATTGAAGATTGCTAATACTAACATTCATCGTATTTGTTTTATTATTTCTCAATCTTTCTTTCCGCACTAATAGTTCTTCTTTCTTGCATTATGACGGAGTCCTATGACACACAATAATATAACTCATCCTGCATATACACATATATGTTAGAAGGAAACATACATATAAGCATTTATCATATATAGGACATCATGGCATAATAGATATTCATCATTATACAATACATATCATCAACATTTATGGACATCATAGATGTAAATACATGCATCACATTACATTTTTATAGCATCACATGTAACATGCATTGTACATATAACTTCATATTACATATCATAACTATAAATGACATACATCATATAGAATCAACATTATGTCATTTAGCCGCATCAACACATCATAAAATAGAGATGATTATCCATCACATAGGCATATCATATAAACATCACATGTATAAATAAACAACTACATAATCAATAAACAAAAATCCATATCATGAGAATCACTGCCAAAATCATATATATATATATATTGCTCAATAGTGTCACATCACAATGTCATAATGTATCAATAAACATGGAGGCCCATAGGCTATAGAATCATAATACAATGTCTCAGTACATATCAAGAAATGCCCCTATCCTGAATTTCCACTGCTATCATGGCTAGAGTGCATGGATGAATGATGTCGAGAACTCGATGACCTGTGAACTGAGTGAGGCCTGTCATATGGACCTAATCTTTGTGGCTGCTCGACACCCTCAATGCTAACTGTCCTGGTGTGGGTCCTAGTCTATGACCTACTACTACATTCCTACGAGAAGTTGGGAGCCTGTCTCTCTGGAGGAACCTCTACCTCATATAAATCATGGTAATAAGTCTCCCTCTCCCTAGCTCTTACTAACTCTCTAGCAAAGGCAACTGATGGTCCAGTACATAAAGCTCTAAGCTTTGTAAATCTCTGCTCAGTCTCCTGTCTTCGAGTGATGGCCTGATCTCTGTCCATGACAGCTCTGTACCTCTCCATCTATAACACATCCCTCTTAGACATCAGGACTCTCATCTTCTCCTCCAAGGATGCAACCTAATCACGTAATGTAGCTATATCAGGATCAACTGCCCCTGTGTCATCCTGTCTAGCCCTTGGTACACCATCCTCCTCCTCGTCCAAATCCTCTAAAATTTGGTCTTGAATCTCTCTCTCATGATCATCATCCTCCCCATCATCCTCTTGATAGGCACCCAACAAGCCTAGGGCATCAATCTCTACCTCCTCTCACTCTGCCTCCTCCTCTACAGGAACATCTGGAATGGCCTCCTCTCGGGGATGCTTCTCCTCTCTACCAATCTCTACATCAACCTCCTCCCCACCTTGGCCAATATCAAGCACGGCCACATCCTTCTCTCCCCATCTCTCCTCATGAATCAGTGATAGTGGTGGCCCTTGTCCCCTTTGTCCATGTCTCCCTCTCCTACTACCTCACCGACCACCTCCACCATCATCTCCATCATCACCACATCCTTCTCTACCTCCCTGACCTCTACCTCTACCACGTTTGCCTCGTGGTCTTGTCCCTCACCACTCAAAAGGCACTGGCTGATCTGGATCTGTCAAAGGAATCATCCTATGCACAACCCACCACTGATCATACCCCTCTGTGGTACCTAGGTCTATGGGACCATCTCTCCACCCTCAGGGAATTGCCTATAATGCATTAATGTCTACCTCAACTATGGCCACTGGAATCTCTAGACCCCATACGAGGATCTCTCACGATGACCTCATGAACTCAGCATGTCCTATATCTCTCCAAATTGCCGTAGGACACGATCTAGAAAGTGACACTCTATGATGTGAACATGTGGCACTATCTACCCAATCAAGTACTATGTCTATCAGCAAAAAGGCAAGTGCTCATCCTCGTCGAAATAGTTTGCACATCCCAAGTATGGCCTCTATGTAAACTGAACCATCGTGTCTATGGCATGTCTAAAATATCCTGTATCTCCTACATGGTGCTGAGTGTTCACCCCCACATAGCAGAATGCATAAGGATCTATGTGTTGAATATCAACTATCACTGGTCATCGGAAGATAGCAATGTGTTCCCACGCCCATACCATCAGGAGCATGGTACCACAACTCATGGACTAAGCCTCTTGGTAGGCTATATCATGTAAATTAAAATATAACATGCTAAGGAGATATAGACCCCAAGCATATACCACTCGATGCTCTAACATGCCTACAAGCATCTCCCCCCACCCCATGGGAAAACCATGACCTCGACGGTGAGGAAGTACTATCCCCCTATTAGTGTGCATAATAAATAATCCAACTGACTATACTTCTGTGCTAATATGCGCCATCTAATCTCATAATGGTGAAGCCCTAGCTACCTGATGTCTGCATGTGGGTAGTATTGGCACATCTCAGCAATACCCCTCTGGGTATTGTAGCTCACCTGTGTGCCTCTGATAGGAATTATGAGGATCCTATACACATCCTCCAATGTAACTATAGCCTCTCTAGTAGGCAGTGAAAGGAAGATGTCTCCAAGTGCCACCACTCACATAAGGCAGTAAGTAAACCTTGATTTGCCTGAATTTGGGGTATGTCTGTAATGTGTAGAAGACCTAGGTGCCATAGAAACCATTGCTCTACAGTCCCCAAGTTGTCTCTGAATCAAAAAGTCATCAATCTCGACTTTCATGTGTATACACTATCCAACACAACCTACAATGGCATTATGCATGCCTCATGTCAGCATCAAACATCTATCCTTGTGCAAAATGACTAAATTAACTACTAGTCAAATGTGTCATTCTTTTGCATATGCATCGTTATTTCACATATGTGTCACTATTTTTCAATGTGTCACTTTACAATGCATATGTGTGCATAATCACAAATGCGTTTGTGCAAATTATCTATTATTTATAACTGCGTAGGTGAAATGAAAATGTGTAGAAATTAATTCGAATGCGTCAAAGAAAAATCAAATGCGTTGAACAATAAACAGATGCAGCTAGCTAAATTACATATGCGATGTTTTATAACACATGTGTTCAACTAAACTAAAAATACGGTGAACCACACAAAAGCTACACTAACCTATCTACGTGATGTTTCAAATGCATTGATTTGCATGAAAATGTGTCATTTGCGCATTCACATGCGACCTTTTATCAAAGTGATGCATAACTAAAATTTGAATTAAATGCATAAAAAACACATGCAAATTAAAATTTTCAAGGGTATATACCGGGGGGTCCGCGTTGGCTGGCCGCCTGAAGGTCCGAATCCTATAAGCTCGATGGTGGGTGTTCGGAATAGGAGACATCATTGTTGTGGGTGTAGAGAAAATTCTCAATTCTCAAAGCTAGGTGGGTGAAAATGAATTAGTTTTTACCCCAATTTCTATATATACCTAGGGTTTTGGTGGCATTCTTTTCTACTGGCCACGTCAACTTCCAACTTCAATCAACTTGTACCTATTTGTACCATGTCTGAATTCAATTCCATCATCTCCACTGCATTTTTGGCTATCTAATGGACTAATCGGGATCATTTCCAAATTTTGCTGAACTTTTTCGCAAATTTTTCAATTTTCCCGAGGGGACATACCTTCACCTATTTTACACTGGGGCATGACTAGGGCATATTTCTTCTCAATTTCCTTGGACACAATGTTGAAATGACATTGTATCAAAGAGGGGAAAATGTAGACACCGAAATCTGGTTTAAGCCTGTGACTTCAATATTCTTCATAATTCGTATTCTTCATGGTCATGATTGAATAAAGTAAATTATTTAATTAGTCTCTATAGTCTTCATTTCTTCTATTAATTAAATAATGTTAATTATTTAATTAATGCACAATGTTCTTTATTCTATCTGATTAATTAAATAAATGCTTTTTATTTAATTATGTTACTAATTAACCTTATCCTTCTTGTCAAATTAAATAAATTCTTATTTAATTTACTCTTTATCATACTTCAACTATAGTTAAATAAATTCTTTATTTATTTAATTATTCATTTAAATCCCTTCATCACTTAATTAAATAAATCTTATTTATTTAATTATTCTTCAAATATCATATCTTGAATTAAATGAATTATTTAATTCATGAATTCTATTTTAATGCACTCCTCTATATTTAGATAATTGTGTGAGTTATCTAAGTATTCACTTTTACTCGACTCAAAGATCTACTCAAATCACTCAGTTAACTCTTGATTTAATGTCTGAGTGGCTTTCTCAAGTAATCTCTTTGCTAGATCATGCAATCGTCTAGTGCTAACTCAATTGCATGTACATGCAGATTAATTAAATATTCCTATTTAATTAATTAAACCGTGTGCGTGCATTCAAACAAAATTTTATTTAATCCATCTTTATCTTTGTCATGCAAAGATAATTCTTCTATTTTCAAATACTAAACTAGAAGATTAAATTATTTATTTAATCTTTAATTCTATTTCTAATTTATATCACTTATGTCATTACTAATTGTTATTAGAATGCATGACTAATTAGTCAATCTCAACCGTCTATTGATCTTTCAATCCTAGCATGTCGTTCAAATAATCAATTTTCTATAAATTGATCTGGTCTTCATCATTCCAATCTCTCTCGAAATCTTATGAATTTTTGGAGCAATTATTTTGAATCTTCGATGTTTTGCTAAATCATTATGATAGGCTATACTTGCACCAACCTTTGAAACTCTAAGGGAAATTATACTACAACAGAAATATGGAGAAGGGCAATCGAGATGAATCATGGAAATATGTATAGATTTGGTGAGATTGTTCAAGTTTTATTTAAGTTTTTACTTTCCTTTGTTGTTTTTTGCTTAGCATTAGATTGCATTTAGATTTGCATTGCATGTTTTCTTTGATTTGTTTCTTTCTGAATTTTCTAGACGTTACACAATCTTAAATGGTTAAGTAGAAAAGAAATAACATAGTTAAGAGACAAAGGAAAATGCAGTACAAGGACAAAGCTAACAACTTCTTTCCCTCAAAAAAAGTGTAAAGGAAAGAATGAGCCAAGATAAGTGATGGGAAAGGATCATGCGATAGTGAGGACAAAAAACTCTACAACTATAGCATGTTGAATGGTTTTGATTGTTTTAAGGGATGATATGGAAAAAATAAGCATTAGTCAACTTATACACTTATGCAGTATGTCCTTCAATGTTCGACATTCTTCTATTCGATGTCCAAGAATATGATGATATTTGCAAAATGGTATGTTAGAGTCTTTTGGATGAATAACCAAACTATTCATAGGTGGTAAAATTATAAGACCTTTTTTTAAAAGCAATTGAAGTATCCTTTCACATTCAGGTGGAAGATGTGTGGGAAACTTGAGCTTCTTCAATTTGTATGGTCATTTTCATTTGCTAGATTCTCCTTGTTCATGAATAGGAGGAAGGGGACTCATGGGGATACTAACATCCTTGTCATTAGAAGGAGAGAATGGTTGTTCACATGGAAGAAGAATATTTAAGTTAGGAGGAGCATCAAAGATCACTGTACTAGCATCCCAAAGTCTCCTAGGTTGAAAAGGGTGTCTATCCAGATGAGAAGGATCTTGGTATCCTAATCCTATTGTGTGTGCATTAGTTGACTATTGTTCAGGAAGTTGATGGATGTCATGTTCATGTTTTGTATCACAACCTTGTTTACTTAAGATAGTGAAGCCTTTACCATATGTTTTTACAAGGTTTATAGGAGTTTTTGTGACTTTGTGTTCATAAAAGGGTTGTGAGGGTTTTTTTCTAGGAGAACTAGGTCCACTGGTGGGAGGAATGTTAGGTCCTATATGGATTTTAGGATGTACATATTCAAAGTGATAAGGAGGTGCAACAATAGGAAGATCTTGTGACTTCATGAATGGATAAAAGGTTGCATTGGCTTTGAGGCTATCAAGGCATTCATTGTATAGCTTGTTCATGCTAGCATCATCTTCTCCAATGATTTCTACATCACGGGAAGGACAATCATGTGGAGTTGAAGGAGCATGTGTGAGTTCAAGGTCATTAGGTCATAGCCAAAAGCACAATTGGACATGTCTACCAATAAATTTAATGAATTCCAAAAATTATTGAAAGAAAATTCCATGATGAAAATAAACTAAGATGCAATAAGTGTTAAAAAACAGGCAATCTATAAATGAAAACAGAATGCAAGAACAGGAAAGTGTAGTGTAGAACAATGCCAAAAACATTGTAGAAATGTTGTTTAAAAAGTGCAGAGGGACTAATTTGTCTAGGGTGGTGAATGATTCCTAGTATGATATTTTTTTAATTTTTCAAAAGTATGAAAATTAATTTAATGCTCTAACTCTTCTAGGGTTTTTCACCTAAAAGGAGAGAAATAGGAACCAAAAATGCTAAGGGTTCATTCAAATTTATGTTGTGTGCAATGTTATCTATTAAACTAAACGAAGTAAA
Organism: Sequoia sempervirens; assembly: GCA_007258455.2. NCBI lineage: Eukaryota > Viridiplantae > Streptophyta > Pinopsida > Cupressales > Cupressaceae > Sequoia > Sequoia sempervirens. The sequence continues at coordinate 195,138,196 of VDFB02000013.1, read as the reverse complement.
ATAAATTTAATTGAGTGATTTAAATGAATGAATTTGAATGCAAAAATAAAATTTAAACTATGTTTGAAAACATGTTGTGATATGCAATCAATGAACTAAATGAAGAAATTATGCAAAACAAAAAGAAATAGGTTGAATCTTATTACACTTGGGAAATATTTGATGAATCTGGAATGTTGTGGATGTTGGTTGAAATCACTAATTTTTCACAGTGGGACTTATTCACATAGGGTGGTGAATTAGTCCCCCTCCTGGTGAAAAAGTGTCAGAAACAAGTTTCTGTCTGTCAGGATCTAGAATTTGAAAAAAAATAGATTTTTAGTCCTAAAGTGGGACTCATTCTCCACTAGTGGTGAATCAGTCCTCTCCCAAATTTCTAAGAAATTAGGAGACAACTCTACAACCCCAGATCTAGAAATCACTGAATGTTGGGTTTCCAAAGTCAATTTTGCAGGAAACGGACAAGAAACCTTCTCCAAGCTTGAAATAGACTTGAGCTGACTTGAAGCACCTAGTTGACTTATACACCAATCTTCAACACCAAAAAGCTTGTTAAATCTACATACCTAGGTCTGCAAACACACATGCAATAAGGGAAAAATGGTTGAGGGTTAGCAAATAGGGGTTTTTCTTGCTCAAACCCCACTTTTGGTAATCAAACCATTAATGAAGCAATGAAAGGAAAGAGAATGATAATCTAATAACATGCAATAGCTATCGACTTACCAAACCCTTGATAATGCAAGTCTTAAGTAATGCCAATGGAAGATCCAAAGTGCTTCAATATTGCTTGAATTGATGTTGTAGAATGATTGGTTGCTTGAAATGTGAGACAAAATGATTGAATGAATAAGGAGATTATGGGAGGATGTAAAATGAGGTGAAAATCACATATCTATACACACTTGTGTCTTGGTTAACCATTCATACCTCGTCACTGGCCGACATCAAATGATTTTGAATAAAAACCTAAAAATAAATTTTTGAAAATTTTGAATTTGGAGCCAAGGGGGACTCATTCGCCACCCATGGTGAATGGGTCACACCTAGGACCTAAAAATATATGTCAAGAAATATGTTCTATTTAATGTTGTTTGTTGGGATAATATTAAAAAATACACTTAGTTAAGACATATGAGGGCATAAAGGGGTCAAATAAAGCATGAGAAAGGGATAAATAGTGAAGATGTGCCTAGAAAAGTATGAAATCTTGTTACAAGACTTTACAACACTTCAAAATAAGACTTGTTTAGTGATAAAAGGTGATTTTTAGGTGAATTGTAATGAATAGATTCTACAAGAATGTAGAAATGTCTTACAACACTTCAGAACACCCTCACAAGACATCATTATTTGAATTTAGTACCTAAATATGCATGTTCAAGCCATGTCACAACATGAAATCAGAGCAAAATATATCGAACATCATGAAACAAGACCTAAAAGGCCATGAAAATGATAAAGGGCCATTTTTCTATAGCACAATCTTGTTTCGATGTTTTATATCTCAATTCTACAATTTTGGGGGACATGACATAAAGGCTACATTTTATTATGTGACATGCACTATACAAACATTCATAACATTTTGAGGATATTTCATATAATTTTTAAAGTCTCCACTTATGAATTTAGGGAGTGCTTTCAAACCACTAGTAGGAATATAGTTCCACATAGCTAGGGCTACTAGAGGGATGAGTGGGTTACCACTATTCTAGGCTACAATGTTCCTTGGTGCTCTTGGGGTAACCATCAACTATAGTTGTTATGTTGTATTAGACCCTAAAGCTCTCTGGTGGGTTATAGCCACCATAGGTGATAGTAGTAATCTTGGGTTTTGTATTGCTATTGACCTTATGATGTTCTTGTGGCTCGTAAAATCTAACTTCTAATCAAGAGATTGCGAGAAGAACAATCCCACCAAGAGTGGTGAAAAAATGAACTATTGATGGACCTAAGAATTTCATTCTCAAAAAGTAACCTCCTATGGAAAGATTCAAAGATGTGGGACTAAGCTTTATATCTATTAAGCAACCTCTAAGATTTTAGAAGCTAACTCATTGAATATTTGGATACAAAAGGGAAGAAAGAAATAAAAAAGAAAATGAAATAAAACTATCTAAGGGGATGTTCCTAAGCTATCAATGTTGTTCACTGTCAATATTGTATAATATAGCCTAAACCTTTTCGAAGTGTTATAAATAATGTTAGAAGAGCACAATCATGATTTAGCTACTACAATATAAACAAAAGTTTAGTACTATAGAGGAATAAATTGAAAACAATAGACAGTGATTGATTCCACACATTTAGACTCAAAACACCACATACTCTTCATTATTGAGTGGAGAAAAAACTATAAAGGCCATAAAAGGAACGGGCATGTGCAAGATCATCATGGAAAAAATAGGCCCTTAAGTGGCAAGAAATTTAGAAAAATCAGAGTTAGGCAACTTAACGTAAAAATTTGAATACGTTATCTATATTATTTCAAAAATACGTAAGAATAGAATTTGTAGAAAATTGAATGCAATTTATAAACTACTAGTTTTTTTTTTTTAAAAACAAAATCTATTTGGTGAAAATTCAAAATTTCAATGCAATAGAACTTAAATTCAGGGAAAAAATAAGAAGTAGGTGTCTATCTGACCACCCTAACTACAATAGAATGATAATATTTTTTTATAAAATTTTAGATATAAGTGGAAGACTCATGTCCCAATGTGATGCATATTATTTTGTAATTTATTTCCAAGTAAATAATTAATTATGATTTTTTTATTACAACTTTTAAAAAATATAAAAAATTGTATGTCTAACCACCTTAACTTAGTCAAAAATTCATGAAATTCATTTTTTTTTAATCCTATAGTATATGAAGCATAGAATGTGACACATATTTCAAATTAAAAAAATGTGATACTATTTGAAAGCTATAGATGTTTTTCAATCCCCCTGTGAAGCAAGACTTTAGCCGTAATTCAAATAGAAAATGAATAATAATTATCTATTAAATTCAAAGTAAAACATAATTTATATTGGTGGAAAGCTGAGAATATCGTTTAAAAACCCTTTTTGTTTCATTAATTTTGGGTGAAAAAAAGTCGTCAGCCACATACCCTACAAATACCCATCATATCGCCACTTTTGACCCATCATGATCCTGCACATACCCCAACAATATAAAATATTCAATCATTTGGGCACAAGGTGCACCTATTAAGGTCTAAAAATGGCTAACAAAAACTTTTGGTATTTCTATTTTAAAATTAAAACTATTATAATTATTGTTCTCTCTCGTAATAGATGTGAACCGATCACCCTTAAAAATATAGAACCTCAAAAAATATAGGTACAATGGCCTTGGCGTTGTGGATTTTACAAGGAAAAATAAATTGACACGTTGAGCTTGGCACTCATATTCATGATGAGGCCAGTATAATTGAAAGGGAAGTGTTTTGGCCCATGTGTGAAGATGGTCTTCAAATCCCAGATATAGCACAACCTTAATGTCATATAAAATATTGTATGTTTAGAGAAGCGCTGTTGTGATGTTTGTCTCTCTAAACTTCTCCTAAAGTTCTTAAAAAAAATGGGGCCCATCTCCCTCAACCAATGGTCCAGATCCAAGATCTGATAGGAAAAACCTTACCTTAGAGAAGCATCGTGACAATGCAAGGAACACTAGAATGCCCTTTGATGATAGTCTCATTTTTGTGTCTCGTTAATTAAAACAACCAATAGCATAGCCTTTTTCTTCAAAGGAACTTCCTTCGTTCTCAAGGGGCGTTGTGATGCCACATGGAAGCTTTGCCTCCTTTCAACTATGTTTGCAATGTGACCCGCCTATTACTCCATCAGCTAATAGCGGAAGCCAAGACTCACCAAGGTTTGAGTTTGTCCCAAAATGAGTTGTTATAAAACATGGCACGATGAGGATCAATCTCTCCTTTAAAATTTCTTTTATCTTTTATTTAATTAAGGGCATGTAGAGCCACCATGTGGCAAGTTGTCGCTACTCCTTGAGGGTGTTGAGAGTTCTTTTATAAAGAATGAGCACGAGGATGCCACGTGGAGTTTGTGAAAGGGGTAGATACTTACTTGAAAATTTAAAGGGAATTAGGGGAAAAAGCGGATTGATAAAAAGATTGCAGCTAGTGGAAAATATGGATTTGATCCACAGATAACACCAATGTGTTACAATAATTCAAGACTATATAAATTAATATTATCTAACATGCATAAAAAATATTATGGATAAGAGAAAACTTGGTGTAGTGATTGAAATCCCTTTGGATGAGTTTTATCCCTCAAATAATGGAAGAAAAATTCATTCCCATCATATGCATATTTTGAGGTCTTTGATGAATTTTGGGTTCAAACCACCTTGATTGTCTTTATTCTTGGTTTTTGGGTCCTTTCAAAACTAGTTTTTGATACCATGCTTCGGTCAAAAGTGTTGTTCGTCTTGTTATTTTCCTCTTTGTATTTGGTTCTTGTCCTTATTCTTAGGATACTTTATTTTCTCATTGTTTTTACTAGCCTCACTACTAGTAAGATTCATCGTGCTTGCCTTTGTGGTTTCCTTGTAATAGGCCTAGGCCCTTTTCCCATGTTTACCTATCTCAAAAAAATCTTTCAAATAAATTTAATGGTACATTTGTAATTATTGACAAAGATGAACCTAAATATAGGATCCTAATAATGTCTAGAAGATAAAAATATAAGAAGGAATTACATGAATTGATAGCTTTATTCCTTTTTAGCACTAGCAATATTTGTGGACCTAATGAGTGGATTCATTTTCATCAAGAATTACATGAGAATACTATATATATAAAAAGAAAAATAAAAGTAATTTTTTGTTAGAAAAATCCACACAACACCACTAAATTGTATAGCTTTCTCAAACTCAGCATTTTCCACTACATTCCCATTCTCATATTTTCTTACATCACTTGGATTTTAATAAAATATTAGAACTATATACAATATTAGACTAATGCTTCACATTATTTACCCCTTTTCAAACTAGAATAATGCATTTGAATATGCACTCAACATATTACTCACTTAACTTGAATATCATCTCAACTACCTTTCAGATAAATTTAGTAACAAATTCTAATACCATTTCACCTACAATAAATAACTATATGATATTTTTCAACATATTAAGTAATGGCCACATTAAATTTTATACAAAAGGATGCTCATTTATTCTAATTGTAAGCCACTTTAGTTTTCTTGACACATAGAAAGCTAGAGAATGTGTACAAAATTAAGAGAATAAAAAAATTATAATATTTCCAATTAATTATCAAGAATTAAATAGTGAAAAAAATAAGGAAAGAACTTTCCTCTATCGATTAGTAGTTCACACACTTCTCACAATATTCAACGTGTGTAGAAAAAACTTAATAGATGTATAAATAATCTTTAATCAACATATCCAAAATTCCCATAGACATAAATCATGCACATGAAAGGTACAAATATTGGTAAATTTTAATTAATTGATGAGGTCCTCTTCAATCTTAGAATGGTGGCTCATTTGGGAGTTACAGATTTCCCAAATAGTTAGATGTTTTGGAAATCCACAAACCCTTTTTCCATTAATAAGGGAAAAGTAGATTTTAAAGGGACCCAAAACAATGTTGTTGATACAAAGTATGCCATAGGTGAAATAGCAGCCATCTAATAGCCAAAACACAACAAAACAACAGCAAAAAACAACAACAAATCACAGACCAAGAAACTATCATATTCGCATGCGTGGATGTATTTAGCACCATACCATGTCTTATTATTTTTTATTTTTTGGCCCATGAATAGGAAGGATGGGCTTCATGCACAAATTATAATTCCACAAAGAAAATTTCAATTAAAATTACTTAGAGCATCCACTCACCATCAATTCAATCATAGTTTAATTAGCATGAGTATTATTTGTTGAGGAAGATGTATGGTAACCATAAAAACATTTTGTGTTTTTACTTCTTGAGTTACACTTTATACTTATTGGATAATTATTTATTACAACTATTATTTAGTGCCATACATAATATGAAACATGAACCCACACCTTATTTTGTAATAATTAATGTAGTAGTATTATTTCAACTATTTACAACTCAATAAATCGCTCCTAGCTAAATAGATATGGAGACTTTTTCTTCCTCTGGTGAATGGAGTGAAATAATCAAAAGCAAGTATCTACAGAACAATAACTCCCTCAAAGATCTTATTGAGAATCCCAATCTCCCGAAAGGATCAAGTTGTTGGAACTACTTGTCTGATGGGATAAAGGTGGTAAAACTGGGATTGAAATGGCAGGTTCGCAATGGAAACAAGGTTAGATTTTGGGATGATTGTTGGTTGCGTGATGAACCATTGTCTCAGGATGGGAATCTCAGTAGATGGGTTGATTTTTGTAAAGACACTTTTGGCCATTTTGTTAAAGACTATTGGCGGGATGGTAAGTGGATCAATCTCCCCTTGATTAACCCTGTGTTGGTCCCTGTTCACTCCTCCTTGAATGTCGTCAGACTTTGTTTAAATCAGGAGGATAGACTTATCTAGAGATACGAGCCATTTGGGTTCTTTTCTGTCTCTTCTTCCTTTGCCTAGATTTCTCAGACTCTTAACCCTCCCCCCTATGTTTGCAAGCCTGGACTAAGCATCTCCTTCCTAAGGTTAATATTTTTTCTGGTCCTTGTTGCAAAACAAAGTTCTTACTATGGATAATCTTAAGAAAAGACGACTTCTGATCCCCAATAGATGCTACCTCTGCAAAAGCAATGCTGAATCGGCTAATCACCTCTTTATTCATTGTCCTTTCTCCTCCTTAGTTTGGGACAAGCTTCTGAAATGCTGGCATTTCTCTTGGGCCCCTCTAGAGTCAGTTGAGGATTTTTTTGTTCAATGGAAACCCCCCTCTTTCAACCCCTTTATTAAAAAACTTTGGGCCTTCTCGTTCCCCCATGTGACTTGGAGAATTTGGAAAGAAATAAACAACCAGATCTTCAGGGATAAGGAGTCTTCGGAGGATATCGTGTTTGAGAGAATTCTTAGGATGATCAAGGAAAATTTCTCTATTGTCCCCTTCAGGGAAAACAAGATTGATACTGTGGTTTGCTCTCCTTTTGATAGCCTGATTGCCAGGGAATGGAGAATTAGTTGGGATATCTCCATTGCCCCTAATTCTACCAAAAAATCCAAGGATGGAGTTTGCTGGATTTTTCCTATGGAAGGATGGGTCAAAGCCAACTTCAACGATGCGGCCAAAGGAAACCCAGGAAAGGCTGGGTGTGGTGGGGTCTTAAGGGATTCAGTAGGTAACTTTATGGGAGTTGTTGCCACTCCTTTGGGGGTCCAAACTAATCACATGGCAGAAGCGGAGGGGGCTTATTACATAATCAACATGGCTGCGAGAATTAAATGCAAAAATATATGGCTTGAAGGTGACTCAAAAAATATTATTGATAGCCTTTGTGGTAGATCCCAGCCTGTATGGTCGATAAAAAATTGGATTGATGATTCTAAGGCCTTACTTGGTAATTTCAATAAGATAAAAATAACTCATGCTTATCGTGAGGCGAATGCGGTTGCTGATTTTTTTGCCAATGAGGGAGTTAAGAGTGACAAAATCCTTACGTGGCATAAAAAGACTGAACTCCACTCCAATGTTCAAGCTCTATTGGAGTTCAATATGGTGAATGGAAAAAAGGCGGCGTCTTGTCATAATGAGGAAGGTACGAGTCATGAATAGCAATATTCAAAGATATAAGGGGGCCGAGTGGATCTGGATGATAAATTATCTACTTGGGCATGCTTTGTGGGTGCTGAGAAGCAAAGGAACTTTCTGGAACATGACTTCTATCTATAACAGTATTTGAACTAATACCTCTAAAATGGGTGGGGAATGGAAGAGGGTGGAGCCTACCAGCTTTGAATCTCACACCAAGAATGCCAAAGCTTGGAGTAAAATTAGAAGGGGTGGCTTACTTCCATTCATCGAGAAACTCCATAGCCCTAAGGATGAGATTACAGATTTCTTTGAGAAGAACTGGAACAATGGGGAGGTTCTCCTTTTTGGGAGGAAAGTTCAAATTGATGAAGCTCTGATTGTAGAGGTCACGGGAATTCTGATGGAAGAGCACAAATTCTTCAGAGACAGGAAATTCTCTGACGAAGCTGTGTTGAGGTTCCCCAAATCTAAAATAGAGAAAAAAAATCTAGTCAAGATGATGAATAGTTACTATGAAGTGGACACTATAAAAGCTTTGTGGAGAAAAGTGCTAAGGGTAATCATGGAGTACATCACGCTCGACGGCCGCTTCACTAGGGTTTATGGATATCACTTCGTACTACTTAATCACTTTCGGCATAAGGTGTGTGTCTCTATCCCCTTCTTCTTGCTCTGTTCTCTGAGAAATAGCTTTTCTGATCATAGTAGAAGCCCTAAAAGATACTCGATTCTTCACACGGGTCTTTTAAGACTCATTTTTGAGTACTTTTAGAATATGCCTGTCATTCCAAACCCTCTAGCCCCGTTGGAGCTTGATGAAGACGATACTAAGCCTAGCATTTCTAAAACCAAAGCTTCCCCCGACCGTGTCCAGAGCCCTTCACCTCCTTTGCCCCCCTTCTGCCTCTGGCCGCTCCCTTCAACCTTCTGGTGCCTGCTCTGTTTCTACCTCTGACCACATTAACCCTAATGCCAATTTGGCTCGCTCTATCTCTCCGGTTAATAAGCTTGTTTCCTACCCCGATGACTCCCCTGTTGTTTCTGCTAAGACGGCCGAGGCTAGTCTTGAGGAACTCCACGCCCCCCAGAATATTCAATAGGAGAACTTTAGCCCCCCAAGAGGTGCGGAGTTGGTGTTTTTTGGGGTCAATCCTGAAAGTGACCCCCCTTTTGACTTTGTTGGTAATGCCAAGAGCTACTCCCGGGACTAGTTGAATTCTACCAGATGGGTTTTTCATGAAATAAGTGAGCTGAAAACAAAAAAATTGTCTCTTCATAGAAAGCTGGGGGAAATTGAAGCTAAAGTTGCTGGGCTTATTCAGCTCGAAGCGGAGAAGAACAACAATATGAAGGATACTACTCAAAAGGACATCACCATCGAAAATGATATTGAAAAAATCAAAGGAACCATGAAAAAGATTGTTGAGCAAAATTGTAGAATTGTCAGACATAACTCTATTATCATCAAGGCTATGTCTGAAAGACTAGAAAAAACTTAGAAGAGAGCTCTGATCGTCGACCTTGATCAGGAGAAAGACCAGGATGAGGAAGCTGGTATATCCAAACGTACTATATCTAGCATGAAAAGGAAAGCCCTGACCACCCCAAGTATGGCTCAGATTTTTACGGAGGGGGTTCAGGAAATGGCGGACATGGAAGAGGTTGCAGACGAGCTTCTGAACTCTATGAATTAGTGGTGGTCGGGCCCTACTTTTTCCGTTTGCTGGCCATTTGTTGGTTTCTTTGAGGCTTTTTGTTGCTGCCTGCTTAAGCTGGTGTTTATCTTTCTGGCAATTTTTTTGTTTTTCGGACCTCTGTTTTAGTCTTTTCCTGTATAGAGAGAGTGGTTAGTAGTTACAAAGGAAAAAATGATGGTAAGGTTGGTTAGATTTAATGTTAAAAAATTAGGAAAGATTAAAGGAAGAGACATGTAGAAGAATATTCTAGCAGAGCTCGAGTGAGGATGGCTATAGGTAATAATAAAAATAGTCTAGGAGAAAGAGATAAGTAGAGATAAGTACACAAATAGTATTATAAGTGAAGAAAAATATTATTTGTGAGAGATTAGGTAATAATAATCATAGATGTTAGTTAGATGATACTCTAGGAAGTGAGTGTTAGAGAGAAGAAAGAATTAAGTAGCGAGTACAAAGTGAAGGAAGAGAGATTTTACTACTTGAGGATATAAATGAATTAGAAGAGAGTCAAAATTGCATAATTAGGTGCATGGTATCAATGAGGTTTTAAAGGGAGCAATGAAAACTAATGATGAAGGTGAAAATTAGGCTATGGAGGTCAAGAAAAGAGTAACCTCTAGAGAGTAAAATACCCATTAAGATATGGGAAGATTAGCCAACAAGAGAAAAAATTCTTTGAGTAAGTTATCTAGTAAGAAGGAGAGAATAAGACCAACTTTAAGAAATATGGCCAAAGAGAAGAGGAAGTATACATGTGAGATCAACTATTCATCATGCAGAGATGAGATGAAGTTAAAAATAAGTAGTATGGGAACAATAAGCTACATATGACTAGCAAGAGTTTGTGTGGTTTTCTATAAGTTACAATGTAATAAAGGAGAGAGGGGTTAAGAGAGAGGCTAAGAGTGTATAGATGATGCTATAAATGTGTATGTCCATGATTTTTGAAAAGGGGGAAAATAAGTCTTTGCATATAAAAAAATGTTATAATATATGTCTTTTTATGTTTTTTTCTTCAAGATAATCTAATGAGTGTTTTTTGAGTAAGTCTCATAAGCTATCAAAGGCTATCAATTTTTATAGTTTTTCCAATAACCAAAGGGAGATAAAGTGTCTAGGTTTTGTATTTTTTTAAGTGGTATTGAAACACCCTAAGATAGAATCATATGCAAAATGGTATAAAAGTGAGCTAAAAATATAAGAGTGACTTAGAATTATATTGAATCCAATAAAGTGTGAGTGGGTTGCAAAGAAAACCCAAGTGTGTGCAAGATAGCCAAGATGCCACTAAGAATGAGAGAAACATAGGTTATACTAGTAAACATTTTCAAAGGTTTAAGGTGGTGTTGAATGTCTTAAGGTATATTGAGGCATAATTATTAGTCCTAAATAATGAATAAAGGGATGGCCAAATGCATGCATTAAGTGTCCCACCAATAAGGAGGATTCAATAAATTGGCCATGAGTATTCATAGAAGAAATCATGAATATGAGTGAAAGGAGAAGAGGGTTCATATGGATGAGCAGAAGGAGGGGGAGAGTGTAACAAGACACTTGTAATAGGATAAGGAAATGGCTACTGAGGAGCCGTGAAAGAGCTTTAAATATGTGTACACTAAGTGTTGCAAGAAAATGTAGTAGAGGAATAGCCTATGTGCAAGGATACAAGGGAAATCAAGGAGGTCACCAAGGAACTTAAAAAAATTTCATCTCAAGTACCACACATAACAAAAACATAATAGTGTAGGAAGAGTTCTACAAAGGAGCAACTACAAGTTGATGTATCAAGAGAGTGTACAAAGGTTTTTTGCATTGTAGGTGTTCCAAGTATATGTAGAAAAGGAAAATTGAAAATATAAAACTAAAAGTGGAGCTAGTAGTCCCAAAAATACTACAAGTGAGAGAAGTAGAAAATGGCAACAAGGTACTACAAGTTGGAGCAATAGAGAATAGATAGAAGATTCTACAAGTTAAAGAATTAGACTCGGTGACCAATAGATTTTAAATTTTGATCAAATCAAGGACCATGAGCTAGAATTTTTATACATGATGTTATAAGTACATGAATAAAAATAGATGCAAGGAGATGTAGAAAAGGAGAAAATAAAGATGATATAGATGACATGCTACAAGTAAAGGTAGCTACGAGTAAGGAGCCTCTAGGTTTGGAGGAAAAAGGAAGTGGAGATATACAATATTTAATACAAGTTTTTGTAATTAATATTACCTAAGGACACAGATGAAGAGGGAGATATGTATGAGCTATAAGATTCCATCATTGCAATGGAGTTAATATCAAAAGAGGTGTAGCTCATGCTCAAGGAGGAGTTGTTGGGTAGAATATTGGGAGGAGATATAGATAGGGAAGGGTACATAGAAGGAGAAGAGGAATCATACTAGATGAGATTAATGGAAGATTGTGGACCAAAGCCCAAAAAGAGAAGATTAAATATAAGAAATAGAAGCACTCAAAATATGATATTGTGAATGTATAATCCCATAACAGTACAACACATATGGGGTCAAAGCTAGCAACAAAGGGTATTGGTTTTAGTAAAGTTTTAGAAGAGTTGAAAGGAAAAGAAGAGACCACTAGATAGTCCTACCATTTGAGTAGGGACTTAAAAAAAATTTATTGTTTTTAATGGTATAAAAATAAGCTAGTATAATTATATTGAGTAGATCAAAGCTATAAAATCACTCATTTGGAGGAGAGTATACACTTATAGATACTATAATTTTTTTATGAAGTTATAATTGAAGTAGTTACTATAGTGTACAGGCACTTGCAAAGAAAGGTGGTATTAGTAGCTACAAAATTATATTATATGATTTGTAACAACAAGAAGCTATAGTAGAAAAATATTTAATAATAAAAACTAGATATTTTCTTAAGGAGATACATGCACTTGTTGCAAAGGAGGTGACACACTCACGAATAAGTATGTTTGAAACAACATAAGGTTGTAAGGTAACAAGTTCATTAAGGAGAGTGGTATTGTTGTAGTTATATATGCAACTATGGAGCACAATGGGAATGAATGAAGAGCTACACGAATGTTATATGGTTAATGATATATGATAGAATTAGTGTGGTATGGATGTCCCTTGTAATTTGAGTCTTAATTTTAAAAATTTGATCATTAATACACCTTCTTTATTACTAAATACATCCCATAACACTATTAGTAAAACTAACCTTACATGATCTTAAGAAGAAGAATTCTTCAAAAATAAAGATAACTTAATACACTATAATTTGTAGAATCAGAAAAGTCTATTTATTTCATTTATAATTAGATAATAATACTCTTGATCTTTAAACTTTAATTTTTACTTTAAAAATATTGATAGTCATAGAGCTAATGACACTATTTACTATATCCCACATAGGTCTATTAACAAAATTGACAATACACAATACTAAAAAGTAGACTTATTCAAAAGTAAAAATGACTTTAAGATGTGATAGCTTGTGACTTGATAAAAATATCATTTTTATTCACTCATTATATTAGATAATAGAACTCTCAAACATTCCACTCACATCATATTCAAGGGATGCACCAAATGAGAAATACATTTTGAAATGATTTTCTTCAACCTTGGCCATACGCACACAATAACCTACATCAAGATTGAGTGCATAGATAGTCTTCCTCATATTGTGGAGGGTTGTGTTTTCATGTTAAGAGTAATAGTTCCTTCAACTGGTATGCCAAATGTTTCTGTAGATTCGAGGTTGCTCTTCTCGTAATGAGATGTGGGGAGCATTTCTGAGCTAGAAAAAGTAGTGAACTTTGTGTCCTTCACTTTGCCCCACAGAACACCATACAATCCTATTACTATCACCACTCCTCCCACCACGCTGCATTCAATTTCATTCAATTAGATCAACAAATCTAAAAAAAATTGCATAATACATTATATATTTTTATTCAAGCAAAAAATAGTTGAAAAACAAACCTTCCCAAATAGATGTTTTGATGAAGAATAATGGAGTCCATGATTGCTGAAATTATCATAGTCAATGGAATGAATGTAGTAGCAAATACAGGACCCTTTATCTTCATGCATACACCTTGCACATAATATGATATTCCAGAACCCACCACTCCCTATATTCATTAATAACATTAGACTCTATACATTAGCATCCAAATACTTTGAAAGACTAATCTAAAACATCTATGTGTCAAAGCACTTATTTTCTATGCTTGACATTTAAGTTGGATGATCTCAAAGTGCTATAAATATATGAGATGGTCGGGCGTAATAATGAAAACTTACAGAGTAAATAGCAGTAAGAAGATTCATGTCAAATCCAATTGCCCACGCCGAAGGACGTCGTTCAACAGCTAAGGTGATTGCAATTGACTGTAAGGTGCCCATCAAGCATATTAAGGTGGCAAGCGAAAGTTGCGCAGAATACTTCTTAAGTACCGAAGCCTAAATTCAGTAATTCATTGGATTAGACCAAAATTGAACATGAAGAACAAGTTTATTATTAAAAATGGAAAACAAGTGGTGTTAGTTACCTGAAGAACAAACAGGGAAGACCAAGCAACTGTTGCAACAATTAAACACAGGCAACCTTTAATCATATCACTATCACTATCATGAGAGGTAGCAGCATTTGAAGAGTGATGATGATCATGTGAAGACCAAGGCATGGGAAGTAGAGCTCCTTTGTACAAAGTCATCAGCATTGCACCACCAACACACACCAATGTTCCCACTATCTTTGCTTGACTGCGTATCTCTCGAATTTTTATTCTCTCCATTCTAAACAATACAACACATATCCCATCTTTAATTTTTTTAAATTATATCAAATAGTTTTATACATATTTATAAAAAAATGGTATAAATAGTTGCACTTAAAAAATTTAAATGGATAGCAGTCTCAATCAAAACATAAGGACACAAATACAATAAGTCGCTATATGATTAAAATAGGAATAGAGAGAAGGTGGGTTCTATAGTTTTATACATATTTATAAAAAAAGTGGTATAAATAGTTGCACTTCAAAAATTTAAATGGATAGTCGTCTCAATCAAAACATAAAGACACAAATACAATAAGTGGCTATATGATCAAAATAAAAATAGAGAGAAGATGGGTCCCTATCATATGATTAACTAGACACATCAACAAGGTTTAAATTATCTACAAGAAGGTCCCAACCATCATTACCATCTTTATCATTATCATCTGAAGTTTTAAAAATGTTATGTTTATAAAGTTGGACGGAGTTGTGCTAACCATTACAAACATTGCAGTAAAATGATACAATATTTTATGTTGTAAATTGTGAAGTATAATTTTTTGCTATTTTAAAAAATGTGTCAAAAATATATGATTCTAGTTACAGTTCTTAAATATCATTCAGTTCAATGATCATTGACATATAAAAATAAGACCATTATTTACCACTTCTTTGTAAAGATAAAATATAAAATTACTATTGATTATTAAATTAGTAAAAGCATGATGTTTATATAAAGTGAACCTAGCAACAAACTACTAAGAACATATTAGTGTAAGCTTTTCTTAAAATATTAGTTGATTTAATGGAAAAAATAGATATCAATTTATATTTTAACTTTTTTAACCTTTACTTTTCTAAGGTTTTAAATATATTAGATATCTTATTACCTTTATTTTCAAGGTTAAACGATCATAGTCAGTAATAATTCTATGCATATTAAAAATAAGAAATATTTATCTCATTTTTATCAACTTGACCAATAAACTATTTAGTACTTAAAAATAATAGCATTTAGACTGAAAGACAATTACCTAAAGATTAAAGCAATCACAAAAGTCGTAGCAGGAAGCAAGTTATTCATCGCACCAGCAAAAGTAGGAGAAGTAAATTTCAAACCCAGGTAATAGAAATTCTGATCCAGTACAGGCCTGCCAATGTTCCATCACCTTCGATTAGAGAACATCATAATAATGTATAAATAGATCAGGAAGAAAAAGAGAAAATGGAGGTAGTTTACACACCCCAACAAACCCAGTGCAAATATCTGACAGAATATTTGAAATGTGATCTTGGGTCGTACCTTCCTTCAATTCATAGAGACAAAATGAAGTTATTATATATAATGGGTCTTACAAACAACAGATGTTTATCTAGTGTAAAGTCATGGGTTTAATGAAAAAAGTAAATACCTTTCAATGAAGAAAGCAAAAGGAGCAAGGACAACTGTGGCAACAATGTGCCTATACACTACCAAAACAAAGTGACTCATTCCACCGTTAAGAGAAATCTTAGTAAGAATGGCCATCCCTGCATACCCGAACTGCAAGGACGACATTGCTATGTAAGGCCTTGCTTTCTGAAACATCTCCATTCCCATTGAAATAAGTTTCTAAGACTCCACTCCTCTAAAAGTACTAGTATTCTATCACTCCTGTACTGCTTCACTTCATAACACAATACGTGCATGTTCAAGAAAGGGGGAGTATTTATAAACATTGAAAACACATAATGGTGGTCCAGTCACGTAATTTAAGAAAATCTCACCACGACAGTATTTCACCGCACATTAAATCGCTTTAATGGAGTGGTTGATTTTCCAGAATTTCTCTCTTTTGGCGTATGATGTGAACTAAAAAACTATTTAAGAATTGATGGAAGGAGAAAAAAAAATTGTGTAAAAGCAAATATGAGCGAAAGAACGCGAAGCTACGTGCAAATGATTCAGTTAGCATTTGCAGTATCATGAAGAATGTTGTGTACGGTTTCGACTCGCTAAATGGGACAAAACATGCGGTGGGAGAAGAGTGTTTACATTACGAAAAATAAGCACAAATGACACGATATGGAATTTTGTCTTCTTTCGTCATTGAATATAATTTTTTCAACCAAACTTTTAATGTGGTGCAGAATCATTCACAATTATTTCTACACGATGAAATAATTTTACTTTTTAAAAGGAGCTCAATTAATATTTAATAGTTTTATTTTTGGGTGGGAGTGATGAGTATTTGTCAGGTCAGAGTCATAGTTCTTTCTATGAGTAATGGATAAAATTAATTTTTAGAAGGATTCAAACTTTTTATCTGTATATAATTAGTTGATAGGGTACATATAGTGTGAGATTTGAGTATGAAATAAGTCTCATGTCTGCAAACCACTATTGAGTCGTCGGAAAAAAAGTTTCAGTTGTTTAATGATAAAAGCCTCAAAAATGTAAGGTAAAAACCTCCAAAATCTCACTTATCATATGAAAACCAGATAAATATTGATTTGACAACCGGATGGAAACATTCTATTTCCATTTGGAGTGTTTTTTGTCAATTTGATTACAACTTTCCTTTTTCATTATATTGTTGTATAAGAGTGAATTTGCACCCCTTATGCAAACTCTCCTTTTACACATCCTCACCTTAGAAAACCAAATCTGAAGTCGAAATTCCACATCAGCTAGCTATCTTCCTTCCACTTGGCATCTATCTGTGGTGTTGGTAGGAGAATATTTGTCGAGGACACGCGTGCGGGGCGTAGACGCTCGCGTGGCGCACTTAAGCTCGTGCGGCGTACTTACATCCCTAACAGATTCTTGCATCTAAATTTGGCAGAGGCGTTACACTTTCAATTGGAGTCAATTTCTAATGTCCCTCTTCGACCAACCGACCTCAAAAATGACAAATTCTTCCTTCTCCTCCTTCAAATTCATTCATTCTCACTTCATTTGGACCTCTAAGAATTCAATCCATCTTTCTCTCATACTCTCAAGCATTTTTCCAGTATTCTCTCCATTATCAAGCAACACTTTCAACACTCCATTGCAACAACACTTCATCAACTCTGTAAAGCAAGTGTGAAGCAAGCCATTAGTAGCATGGGCTTGGGATCTTGCGAGACTCTCCTTTCCAATTTTGTATTCTCCTTCATTGGTTAGTGAGCTCTTGGTGTAGGTGGTAACATTTTGCTCCTCTCCTTTGCGATTTGGTTGAGTAGCTCTTTACTATTTTTTAGTGTTTATTGCAACTTCTAGTTTCTTTACTTCTTTATCACATATTTCTATCTCGTTGCTATTTGGTTGTCCATGGAGGTGGAAACACCAAAACGGGGGTGTGACTAAAGCAGGCCCATATACAGCCCCAAAAAATTTACCCTTCCTTCTTGTGTGCTGGTGAAAGAGTGTGTGGAGCTAGCTAGCGAACATGCATTTTTGTGAGATTATCTTTATTAGTTTAGACTTTATCTACCTACTTTATCATCTTTCTTTGTATCTAACCTACCTTATTATTTTGTTTTTCCCATCAAAACCAACCAGCTAGGCTAATTAGTTAGTTTTTGTGTAGCTCCTACTATGTTCACTATTTTTTGACTATACGGATGTTAGCGCGCCTGAGAGACACCAACACGCCACACTGACATCCCAAAACTACACTGCCATCCTCAGATAGAGAGTGACTGAGGCACAATACCAACTCCAAAAACCATCTTGCCTAGCCAACACTAAAGTTCAAATCTAGAGAGTGATTGAGGCTCATTATATTCCTCATCATTCTCAATCCCTATTCCCGAAACATCCTTTTAGAGTGAGGTAAGTTAGGGAAACCCTCTACTCTCAGCTCTATGTGACATGGGGCCTTGACATGGTTGGTTCCCCTCTCTTACAATTGCTTTATGTTTTAAATCTATATGCAAATATTTCATAATCAAATAATACTTAATTTTTTTAAGGAAAAAATCTAGATTTGTCTAAGTTTATTTCATTTCATTATTTAGCATTTATTATTAATTTTTTAATCTAGCCACATGCAACTAGAATTTTCATCCACAAACATATACTTTCTTACATATTAACATACATATAGTTTTCTATCGACATAATCCTTGAACCTCCTTTAGGTGCAAGTGCTAGTAATATGATTAAATAGACAATACGTTAGACAATTGTTAAGCAAGACATAAAATAAGGTTGTGACAATGTTGAAGCAAATAAGAAACACAAGGTAGAAGTAGGGATCCCCTTCTAACACTCATATGAAAAATTATTAGTTGTAGGTCTAGAAATTAATTTTAAAGAACTTTGACTCCAATTAGCAATTACATTAGCCACTTCTCTAATACGCACTTCCTTTATATTCAAATGAGCTCACCAATGTCAACCTTTTTTCACCAAGCATGAAACATCTAGAGGAAGGCATAGCTTTATTACTACCCAAGAGCTAAAGAAGCAAACATATCACAATCTCAACTTCATCATTCTCTTACAAAGACATACACCATGAATTTAAATAGCCTACAACACCATCCTTCTTTGAATATCTAAATTTCATTTTATCACAACCTACCTATGCTTTAAGTACTATCATCCTACTAATGCTACCTTCCAAGACACTTTCCATCAAATTCATCAAATATTTTTACTTATCATGTCCACTTTTTTAGGCTTGGCTACTATGTATTATAAAAATATCTTCTAATGATTAACAAGAGCATCATAGTTTCATTAACATATTAAATAAGGTTTCTTGATTTAATCAACTAATAGATTTGAAACTTTAAGTAATTGGATTATGTTTGAACTATAAATCTAGTTTGTGGATCTCTCTCTTTCATAAACACAGTTTTTAAATGATAAAATATTTTTTAATACATAAATAATTGGCCTACCTCACTAGAGATTATTATTAATTAACCAAAATTAAAACATAACTAAAAGAAAAATAGAATATTGCTTTATTTTCATAACCATACAAATGTTAGATAGGATATATAGTAAAAGTTATTCAAACCTTTCATTTGAAATAATAACTTTTCTATATCTCTTTAAATAATATAAATGAGAAACTCACTGAGAAACCTTTGAAAAGACTAAAATCATTTGGCCTTCAAAAAGTGGATACATTCCTAATAAAAATTATCCTCAAAATCAACCTAAATTTCTCTATAATATTTGTGAGGTCATGATAGATTTCAATGACAAATCATCCTTCCACCATCTTTGTCAATCACCTTGAAAGCATACTTAAGCTACATGTGAATTTTCTCCACCATAATGTTGTAATGTTTTGTCTCTACATAATGAGGAAAACGAATGGTGTTGCTAATCTATTTAAAACATATAACTTGTACTTGCAAAGGGATATCATTGTAACAAAAACAAATATTGAAATATGATTTGCAAAGGGTTCAAAAAGGGTATGTGATTTTTTAACTAAATTCTTCATCTAGTTTCATTTGAATTTTTTTGAGATGAACCCACAATTATCACTACAACTCTCATAATTCCCTTACAAATTAATCTTGAATTTAGGCCAAGTAGAAGCCAAACCTGAATCAATCCATGCCAAAGGCCAAACATATAACTTAGTATAATATTATAAAATAGCTCACCTGATTCTTCACTAAACAAAATAAACTAAAAAATAATTAGTGATACCTTTGGTTCTTTTATATTCCCATATGATAATATGGTAAAAGGTATGTTTGGGATTTTACACTTGTATTTGTGTTCAAATTGATATCTCTAAAAGATTACTTAAATTTATTTTTGATAGATACCAAATTTGATAGTTAGAGATAGAGCATCTAAATAGAATATTCATATTTATTATGCTTCAAATTTCATTGATTTAGTCACATTAGTAAGTTTTTTTTTGCTAACTTGTTGATGAAGAGGGTTTTGATCCTTTCATTGACAACGTTGGAAATTTTTCAAAGAAGAATGTTTGAAATGGGGATTTGGACTAAAGTGTTGGATGTATTTATGAATCCCAAAAGGAATAAATTATTGGCTAGTGATTATGATATAGGTAGAGGTGTCCATGAATAGCATCTCCCCAAACTGAATGAAACAAGGGACAAAGAAAAACCCTTGAATCATTTCAAGGATGAGTGGCCATTCAATGTGATTAACATTCCTAGTAAAGTCAAAATTGAGGAATATGGTTAGCTAATAGGAGTAGTGAGCTCATTCCATGCCTTCCCAAACAAAAACAATATTTAGGATGAACAAGTCAGGTGAGAATAGGGTAGATCTTTAGAGTTAGAGCTTTAACAATGATCTTGGAAGAAACTTTTAATAACCTAATTAGCTTCAAACTAAAAATATCCTTGGGTTGAATATCTTTACGTATGAATTTAACATTTTCTTTGATAATCAACTTTCTTGTAGAATTGGAGTGAAAATATTGAATATAAAAATTGTGGAGGTAGTCACCAATAATACTCCAAAAGTATTTATGAAATTCACAATGGAATCCATTCAAATTTTGTGTTTTATCATTATTTTTCATGGAAGAAATTTCCTTTAAATCTTCTAAGTTGAAAATATCTTTGCACCAAATACACTAGGAATTAGAGACCTAGCAAGGAACCATACTGAGGCATTATTGTAAGGAATTAATAGACTCTAGCATATAATCCTAAGCCACAAAGACTTTCTCATAGTGTGATAAAAAATCATAAAGAATATTAAGAAGCTCTCACAAGAGCTGATTTCTTTCACAACTTTACTTGATGGATTGTAGGTAATGATGATAATACAAGGCATACAAAATTTCCATTCAAAAATTGGCCACCAATTTCAAGCCAACGGAGCCTAGCCTTGATTTACGCTCCTTGAGTTGAATTAGCTTCTATAAATTATTTGGTGGTGAAGCTCAGACATGTGAAGTTGAGTAGTAGAATCAAATGGTTGCACATTTAAAGTGGCAATCACTCAATGGAGATTAAAGCTAGTGGTCTCATCAAGTGGGGTGCCAGAAAACCAACAATTCCTCATAAATGGAAAGGAATTGAGTAGCATGGATAATTGGGATCATTCAACGATGAAATCCAATTGATGTCATACGTAGAGAAGGGGTCTAAATTTTAGAAATGTTGTATATGAGGTATGGTGGTCTTCTGATTAAGTATTGATGTGTTGAGCATAAATTACATCTTCACAACATTTGAAATGGTAAATTTTCATTTAATATGAAATCATATTGGAAAGTGTCCATAAAAGAAAATTTATACCAAGGGTTTAATTGAAAAAGGACAATAGCTAGGAATGTAGAAGGATTAAGTAGACATCATGGCAAAATCTAGTCACTTTCAAACTTTGTCAAGCCCAACCCATAAATTTCTCCAAATGTACCACATCATATAATTTTGGCAATGACCAAGATTGGGTTTAGAAAGGGCCAATTTATTACACATGTAGAACCATTCCTCCCCTTTTCCAGCTATCTAGTGCATACGTAAAGCCCCACATTTGTCATAGGCCATTTATATCATCTTAAAAATTTTAATTAGAATCTGAGTGATTGGTAGAATTGAATTTGTCATCGATCTTCAAAGAGAAGATCTCTCCATGGCATCATTCAAGGCATAAACATTAATAATCTCAAAGGAATGAAAATTAATGTTGAAAATGGCCCATGGAGCTTGGTTAGTGGATTCACATCCTTGGTCAACTAAGTGTTGATGTCACATAGGAGATAGAAGGGTGAAAACACCACCCCATCTTACTTTATGTTGGCTACATAACACATGGTTAGAAGCACAAATCACACAATAAGAAAAAAAGGTAAAAGATAGAAATTTTAACCACATGCAAAAAAAATAATGTCTAAACATGTGAATTACAAATAAAAATATTGAATAGAGTATTTTTGTGGGGGTTTTTTCAACCCCCTAACATTCTAGGAAATAAAATTCATAAGTAGGTTGTTAGATACATCTCTTTAGTATCCAACTGAACTAGTGTAGAATAAATATTTTGCAATATCACTTCCTAGGCTTCAAAACAATCAATCTAGAAGTGAAGAGGTACATGTTGTTGCTTTGTTGGAAATTCTCCATCCTTTAATTGCCTTGGTGGAATACATGATCTTCTTTTCTTGGTAGGAGAACATGAAGTAGGAAAGTCATTAATAGAAATTGGTTGATCCAAGGTTAATGCCATGAGTGTGGGACAAGCCACTTTCACCTTTCTAGATTCCTCCCTAGAGGAGGAGGGTATAAACTTGCTTGATTCTAGAGATTTTGAAACATGTTGCATAGTCTGATTGCTTGAGAAAAAAAGCATACCTTGGAAGACTTGCTTCTACGAAATTTCTTTGCTTTATGACTAATAATAGTAGACCAAGCTTTTTCTTATTTCACAAGAGGTGACATTCTAAAAAAGGGTTGAATAGTGACCTTTGGGTACATAGAAGCTAGGACAAGGTTTTTTTAATGGTGATTGCCACTAATAATAGGTATTTGGAAGGTTGGAATGTTGATATAATAAACTCATTGCATATTCTATTCTATATAACTTGAATATAGATAGAATACTTGAGGTCCTTAGATAGGTTCACTTTGATGTAATCTCTCCATTGGTAGAATAGAACCTCTTTGGTTAAACATAGACAACTAAGCCTATAGAGGGGGCTATTTGGCTCGGGAAATTTTAACACAAGATAGGGATAACTTGATAAATTCATTTAAGATAGGGAATTTAAAAGACTTATTGTTTGAGACAACAAAATCCAATGTCCATGTTTTGAAAACAAGAATCAAGGAATGGAGAAGCCAAGGGCCATGACTAAGCACTCCCTCTTCATGATTAGATTCAATGAAATGAAAAAGAAAACATCCTTTGGTTAGGTTTTGCACAATGAAAAGGTGAATCCCATTGGGAGTCCAAGCACTACCAACCCAATTTTTTAGCATGATTTTGATAGGACCTTGCAGAAAAAATATCAAACCAAAATAAAAGATTCTAGCCAACAACGCACATTATCAAATTGTAGAATAGGAAGCAAAACATTAGATGGTGTAGTGTTCATAAGACATACCTCATGAAATACTTTTAGAACAAACTTTTGAAGATGCTTCAATAAGGATGCCATTGTTTGTCATCATCAAACTTTTAACTCAAATTTAATTTTGTTGACCCTATTGATTCAAATACCCCAATTAACCTGAATCTAATTTTAATGACAATGCTAGAAAAATTAAATTGATTTCTGATCAATTTTTACTACCCCTAATTTATTTAAGAATATTGCCCGTGCTAAATGTCCATTCAAGTTTGAGATTATGTGGATTTGTGATGGTACATTTTCGGATTCTCTTAAAAGTTGGTGGATCCAAAGGCTCAAAGATTTTATGTGCATTTTCAGATTTTCTCTCTGACGTAACATATGAAGTGAAAAATTATTTAAGAATTGACGGAAGGAAAAACACATTTGAGGAAAAGCAAATGATAGCAAAAGAAGAAGATAAGTGCAATGATTCAGTTCGCATTTGCAGTGTCATAAAAGAAGGCTGTCTACGGTTTCGGGTCCCCAAATGGCACAAATAATGGGGTGTGAGAAGAATGTTTACATATTTTCAATTTGTAATTATTTTCTGTTTAAATAACATTAAATTACAAATATAGTTACAAATGATAAGCACAAATGGCACGATAGGAATTTTATCTTCTTTCGTCAATGAATATAATTTTTTCGGTGAAACTTTAATTGCAATATCAACTTTTAATATGATGCAGAATCAACCACACAATCATTTCTACACGACGAAATAATTTCTTCTTTTGAAAGGAGCTCTAATAATATTTAATAATTTTATTTTTGAGTGGATTGACTGGTAACATAGAGTATTTGTCAGCATATGATTCAGGTTTAAATTTTCAAGATCATAATTCTTTTTGAATAATGGGTAGAATTGATTATTTTTAAAGGTGGAAAATCTTTAATAAAAGGTATAGCAATAAACTTAAATATCAATAACATAAAAGATAGTTAAGGAGGACGTGAAATAAGGTTACAATAATGTTGAAAAGTAAATAAGGGACACAAAGAAAAATAGGATATCCCCTCCTAAATACCTATGTCAATAATTGTTAGTTGTAGTTCTAGTTCACTTGGGTCCAAAGTACTTTCAGTTCGATTAACAATTGCATTAGTCATTTCTCTAAAACATATTTCCTTCATATTTAAGAAAGAATGAATATGAATGAAGTAAGTTTTAGAGAAATGGCTAATGTAATTTTTAATGACAGTGAAAGTACTTTTGACCTAAAGAAAGAATGAATATGAAGGAAGGACGTATTAGAGAAATGAGTAATGTAATTGATAATTGTAGTGTAAGTATTTTAGACCCAAATTCTCTTTATTTATATAGATCTCACTTTATAGATTTAATTTATAGATTCACATAAATAATAATGTCAAACTCATTTTTCCCACACCCCTCTCTCTCCCTCTTCCCCTCCCTCTCCTTCTCCCTCCCCCTTCTCTTCTCTCTCTCATGCATTCTCCTTCCCTCTCCCTCCATGTTGTGAAAATTCTCATTATGTTTAAATGTTTATTTTAGTTTTTAAGTCATAAAATATTTTCATTAATAAAAACATACTCTACAAAGCCTTATTATTAGTTAAGTAAAGTTTAAAATAATCCAAGGACCAATAGAATAATTTTCTAAGCTTCAAATCTAAAATAATTTAGCCTTCATCATATGAAAAAATCCTTATATCAAAGGCTATCCTAAAAATCAACCTCAATCTCTCAAATTCAATCATCAAACTCAAAGGGCTCAAGTTTTTCTCAAATGTTTGTTAAGATATGTTAGAGTTAAATGACAAATCATTCTTGCACTTGAACACAAGGAAATAGGGTTCCACCTTTTAGGAGATGGAACTAAGGGGGTTAGCACCACCTATTTCACCCTAGTTCATTAATGGAAACCAAGATGCCTCAATCTATCAACTTTATTGAGGAATAAACTAATGTTAGGATGGTTTCCTTGGGGGTGATTAAAGACAAAAGAGGGTTCACCACTAAGCAAAGGATTATAAATAAAGAAATGTATATAATATCGTGATACAAAGTAGGGTGGAGTATGTTCACACAACTCAATTCAAAAACTTCTTCAAGGTTTCAAACCCTAACTATGGTGGTTTCTCACACAACTTCACAATTCTGCTTGTAGGTCTCCAAATCTAGTTTTCTTTATACATCTTTTCGAGAAGGACATTAACCCACAAACCATTGACCATATCAGATGCCCATTAGGCCCTACTTCAACATATCCAACTTGGGACTAAGGTTATTTTGTAACAAATTCTTCAAAACATGTATTCTACGCTGCTCCAAGGCCAAATTAGGCCACTTTTCCAAAGCAAGTATATCAAATTGAAACAAAAGTTCTCAAATCTCCACTCCAGAAGTTCAAACACATCATATAGGGTCCCAATATGCAATTTATTTCACCAAAACTCATCACAAATTTTCTATCACATAGAATCTCAATCCTACCTAACATTCCTAAGCCTGACACATGAGGATGTTAGGCTAGGGCAAGCTCAAATCTGCCCCAAACTCCATCTCATGCTCTAACAACTTCAAAATCTCTAAGAAAACACTCAACCTTCCATTCCACTGAGTTTGGCCAAGTTTCAATGGTGGAATGGGCTGCAAATCATTATTTTTGTCTACAAACCCTTTAACCTAGGGTTTACGTGTGGTTTATAGAAAAATGCTTCAAACTACCTTATTTCTCAATAAAAATCAATAAAACAACAACCAAATCAAAGAATAAAAATTATTCTACATATTCCAATTCCATTCATGTCAATTAGTGAGTTTACGGAGCTGTACATAACTCAAAAACAAAGAAAAATGCTGAAAATTCACAAAAATAGATCTTTCTTTTATTGTTTTCCACCAAAATCATTTCCAGAAGTTTCCTTGAAGTTTGTGAGGCATTTTTAAACATATTCCAACTTAAAACCAATGGAATCCAACCAATTTTCAAAAAGGTGACTGTTCAACTTCCTAAATATGCCAAAATTGCAAAGTTGCACAAGCAACTTTTGCAACATTTTAACAAAATTGACAAAACTCAACTAAATGACCCTACATGACTTGAACATATAAAAAATGGTCTCAAATAAACCTTATTACATTAAAAAATGTGATTAACACATCAAACTCAACCTAAGACACCTATTTACATCACTTTGAAAAAATTGCCTAGGTGCCCCTACACCATACACCCAGAGAGAAAAGAATCTCAGGTTCCACCTGAGATCAGCTTTTGGATAGTAGTTCCTTGATTTTTAATATCCTCTTCTATCATCCATGTTTCATCTTCAGGAGGTAGACCTTGCCACTTCACATGATATTCATTATAGACTTTGTGCATTGTTCTCTTCACCTCCTTAGTGCCCAAAATGGTTTCAAGCTTCAATGGCTCAGTAGGTGGTAGATCTTTGACCCACTCTTCATTAGAAACACTTGTATTAACAACTATATCTGCATCGACAAATCCCTTGAAAGGGTATAGGTCAGCAACATTAAAGATTGGAGAGATAGCCACTCTAGGAGGGAGTTCTATCTCTTAGGCATTGGCCCCAAACTTGTGGACCACTCTACATGGCCCAATTTTCTTCATCGGAAACTTGGTGTACTTTCCCTTTGGAAACCTTTCCTTCTTTAAATGTGCAAGGACCAAGTCTCCCACCTTGAATTGTACATCCCTTCTTTTCAAATAACATGTTTTTTATACTTGTTAACACTTTTCTATAGATTGTCTCTAACTTTTTGGTGTATCTCCTTCTTGGTCTCTACAAATTATTCTCCCTCGGAACTTCTCTTCTCCATTCCCTTCAAATCCATAAGCTCAAATACACCTCTAGGTTTTATACCGTACACCACTTCAAATGGTCTTTTCCCAATGCTTCTATTGACATAATCATTGTAGGCATATTTAGCTTGTTGAAGAACTAAGTCCCATTGTTGTTCATGCTCTTTTGTGAGGCATCTCAAAAGATTTCCAAGTGGTCTATTGACAACTTCAGTCTACCCATCCATTTTTGGATGATAGGTAGTACTAAAGGTCAAACTTGTCGCAAGCTTCCTCCAAAGGGTCCTCCAAAAATGACATATGAACTTTGAATCCCTTTCTAAAACTATTGTTAATGGAAGACCATGAATTCTAACTATTTCTTTGAAGAATAACCCTACAATATGAGAAGCATCATTTGTGCACTTGCATGGAATAAAGTGAGGCATTTTACTAAATCTATCCACAATAAAAAACACAATGTTATAACCCCTTTAAGTTTTTGGAAAAGCTAACACAAAATCCATACTTAGACTCTCACATGGCCTATTAGGTATTGATAACCTGGCTAATGAACACCTGCATTAGAAGTAGAACCCTTGGCTCTTTGGAAAATTACACAATTTTCCACAAACTTTCTGACATCTACTTCCATATTTGGTCAAAAATAAAACCTCCTTACCTATTCCAATGTCTTATCAACCCCAAAATGTCCTCCTAAACTGCCACAATGTTTCTCCTTTATTAAATCAGTTCTCATGGAGCACTTTGGAATGCATAATCGAGCACCTTTAAACTACAATCCATCTTGCAACAAAAAATTAGAATATTTATCATGAAAATCATCTTTAAGCTTATCACAAATAGCATATACCTCTTTGAAGTCTTCATCTTTTGCATACATACCCTTCAAGGCTTCTATTCTGACAATCTGAAGTTGGATTTCATGCACCAACATTGACCTTTGGCTTAAAGCATCTGCTACCTTGTTGTATTGTACTTTTTTTTATGGTGAATATATAGCTTTCCAATTAGCTAATAGGAGTAGTGAGCTCATTCCATGCCTTCCCAAACAAAAACAATATTTAGGATGAACAAGTCGGGTGAGAATAGGGTAGATCTTTAGAGTTAGAGCTTTAGCAATGATCTTGCAAGAAACTTTTAATAACCTAATTAGCTTCAAACAAAAAATATCCTTGGGTTGAATAGCTTTAGGTATGAATTTAACATTTTCTTTGATAATCAATTTTCTTGTAGAATTGGAGTGAAAATATTGAATGTAAAAATTGTGGAGGTAGTCACCAATAATATTCCAAAAGTATTTATGAAATTCACAATGGAATCCATTCAAATTTTGTGTTTTATCATTATTTGTCATGGAAGAAACATCCTTTAAATTTTCTAAGTTGAAAATATGTTCACACATAATACACTAGGAATAAGAGACCTAGCAAGGAACCATGCTGAGGCATATTTATTGTAAGGAATTAATATACTCTAGCATATAATCCTAAGCCACAAAGACTTTCTCATAGTGTGATAAAAAATCCTCAAGAATATTAAGAAGCTCTCACAAGAGTTGATTACTTTCACAACTTTACTTAATGGATGGTAGGGAATGATGATAATACAAGGCATACAAAATTTCCTTTCAAAAATTGGCCACCAGTTTCAAGCGTACAGAGCCTAGCCTTGATTTATGCTCCTTGAGTTGAATTAGCATCTATAAATTATTTGGTGGTGAAGCTCAGACATGTGAAGTTTAGTAGTAGAATCAAATTTTTGCACATTTAAAGTGGCAATCACTCAATGGAGATTAAAGGTAGTGGCCTCATCTAAGTGGGGGTTCCAGAAGACTAACAATTTCTCATAAATGGAAAGGAATTGAGTAGCATGGATAATTGGGATCATTCAACCATGAAATCCAATTGATGTCATACATAGAGAAAGGATCTAAATTTTAGAAATGTTGTATATGAGGTATGGTGGTCTTGTGATTAAGTATTGATGTGTTGAGAAGAAATTACATCTTCACAACATTTGAAATGGTAAATTTTCATTTAATATGAAATCATATTGGAAAGTGTCCATAAAAGAAAATTTATACCAAGGGTTCAATTGAAAAAGGACAATAGCTAGGAACGTAGAAGGATTGAGTAGACATCATGGAAAAATATAGTCACTTTCAAACTTTTTCAAGCCCATCCCATAAATTTCTCCAAATGTAACACATCATATAATTTTGGCAATGACCAAGATTGGGTTTTGAAAGGCCCAATTTATTACACATGTAGAACCATTCCTCCTTTTTTCCAGCTATGTAGTGCATAAGTAAAGCCCCACATTTGTCATAGGCCATTTATATCATATTAAAAAAATTAGTTAGAATCTGAGTGATTGGTAGAATTGAATTTGCAATCCATCCTCAAAGAGAAGATCTCTCCATGGCATCATTCAAGGCATAAACATTAATAATCTCAAAGGAATGAAAATTAATGTTGAAAATGGCCCATGGAGCTTGGTTAGTGGGTTCACATCCTTGCTCAACTAAGTGTTGATGTCACATAGGAGATAGAAGGGTGAAAATACCACCCCATCCTACTTTATGTCGGCTACATAACACATGGTTAGAAGTACAAATCACACAATAAGAAAAAAAGGTAAAATATAGAAATTTTAACCACATGCAAAAAAGATAATGTCTAAACATGTGAATTGCAAATAAAAATCTAGAATAGAGTATTTTTGTGGGGGTTTTTTCAACCCCCTAACATTCTAGGAAATAAAATTCATAAGTAGGTTTTGAGATATATCTCTTTAGTATCCAACTGAACTAGTGTAGAATAAATATTTTGCAATATCACTTATGAGGCTTCAAAACAATCAATCTAGAAGTGAAGAGGTACATGTTGTTGCTTTGTTGGAAATTATCCATCCTTTAATTTCCTTGGTGGAATACATGATCTTCTTTTCTTGGTAGGAGAACATGAAGTAGGAAAGTCATTAACAGAAATTGGTTGATCCAAGGTTAACGCCATGAGTGTGGGACAAGCCACTTTCACCTTTCTAGATTCCTCCCTAGAGGAGGAGGGTATAAACTTGCTTGATTCTAGAGATTTTGAAACATGTGGCATAGTCTAATTGCTTGAGAAAAAAGCATACCTTGGAAGACTTGCTTGTACCAAATTTCTTTGCTTTATGACTAATAATAGTAGACCAACCTTTTTCTTATTTCACAAGAGATGACACTCTAAAAAAGGGTTGAATAGTGACCTTTGGGTACATACAAGCTAGGACTAGTTTTTTCTAATGGTGATTGACACTAATAGTAGGTATTTGGAAGGTTGGAATGTTGATATAATAAACGCATTGCATATTCTATTCTATATAACTTGAATATAGATAGAATACTTGAGGTCCTTAGATATGTTCACTTTGATGTAATCTCTCCATTGAAGATGGGTAGAATAGAACCTCTTTGGTTAAACATAGACAACTAAGCCTATAGAGGGGGCTCTTTGGCTTGGGAAATTTTAACACAAGATAGGGATAACTTGATAAATTCATTCAAGATAGGGAATTTAAAAGACTTATTGTTTGAGACAACAAAATCCAATGTCCATGGTTTGAAAACAAGAATCAAGGAATGGAGAAGCCAAGGGCCATGACTAAGCACTCCCTCTTCATGATTAGATTCAATGAAATGAAAAAGAAAACATCCTTTGGTTAGGTTTTGCACAATGAAAAGGTGAATCCCATTGGAAGTCCAAGCACTACCAGCCCAATTTTTTAGCATGATTTTGACAGGACCTTGCAGACAAAATATCAAACCAAAATAAAAGATTCTAGCCAACAACGCGCATTATCAAATTGTAGAATAGGAAGCACAACATTAGATGGTGTAGTGCTCATAAGACATACCTTATGAAATACTTTCGGAACAAACTTTTGAAGATGCTTGAATAAGGATGCCATTGTTTGTCATCATCAAACTTTTAACTCAAATTTAATTTTGTTGACCCTATTGATTCAAATACCCCCAATTAACCTGAATCTAATTTTAATGACAATGCTAGAAAAATTAAATTGATTTCTGATCAATATTTATTACCCCTAATTTATTTAAGAATATTGCCCGTGCTAAATGTCCATTCAAGTTTGAGATTATGTGGATTTGTGATGGTGCATTTTCAGATTTTCTCTCAGACGTAACATATGAAGTGAAAATATATTTAAGAATTGACGGAAGGAAAAACATATTTGAGGAAAAGCAAATGATAGCAAAAGAAGAAGATAAGTGCAATGATTCAGTTCGCATTTGCAGTGTCATAAAAGAAGGCTGTCTACGGTTTCGAGTCGCCAAATGGCACAAATAATGGGGTGTGAGAAGAATGTTTACATATTTTCATTTTGTAATTATTTTCTGTTTAAATAACATTAAATTACAAATATAGTTACGAATGATAAGCACAAATGGCACGATGAGGAATTTTATCTTCTCTCGTCAATGAATATAATTTTTTCGGTGAAACTTTAACTGCAATATCAACTTTTAATATGATGCAGAATCAACCACACAATCATTTCTACACGACGAAATAATTTCTTCTTTTGAAAGGAGCTCTAATAATATTTAATAATTTTATTTTTGAGTGGATTGACTGGTAACATAGAGTATTTGTCAGCATATGATTCAGGTTTAAATTTTCAAGATCATAATTCTTTTTGAATAATGGGTAGAATTGATTACTTTTAAAGGTGGAAAATCTTTAATAACAGATATAACAATAAACTTAAATAGCCAATAACATAAAAGATAGTTAAGGAGGATGTGAAATAAGGTTACAACAATGTTAAAAGTAAATAAGGGACACAAAGAAAAATAGGATATCCCCTCCTAAATACCTATGTCAATAATTGTTAATTGTAATTCTAGTTCACTTGGGTCCAAAGTACTTTCAGTTCGATTAACAATTGCATTAGTCATTTCTCTAAAACATATTTCCTTCATATTTAAGAAAGAATGAATATGAACGAAGTAAGTTTTAGAGAAATGGCTAATGTAATTTTTAATGACAGTGAAAGTACTTTTGACCTAAAGAAAGAATGAATATGAAGGATGGACGTATTAGAGAAATGAGTAATGTAATTGATAATTGTAGTGTAAGTATTTTAGATACAAATTCTCTTTATCAATATAGATTTCAGTTTATAGATTTAATTTATAGATTCACATAAATAATAATGTCAAACTCATTTTTCCCACACCCCTCTCTCTCCCTCTTCTGCTCCCTATCCTTCTCCCTCTCCCTTCTCTTCTCCTCTCTCTCATTCATTCTCCTTACCTCTTCCTCCAATGTTGTGAAAATTCTCATTATCTTTAAATGTTTATTTTAGTTTTTAAGTCATAAAATATTTTCATTAATAAAAACATACTTCACAAAGCCTTATTATTATTTAAGTAAAGTTTAAAATAATCAAAGGACCAATAGAATAATTTTCTAAGCTTCAAATCTAAAATCATTTAGTCTTCATCATATGAAAAAAAACCTTATATCAAAGGCTATCCTAAAAATCAACCTCAGCCTCTCAAATTCAATCATCAAACTCAAAGGGCACAAGTTTTTCTCAAATGTTTGTTAAGATACGTTAGAGTTAAATGACAAATCATCCTTGCACTTGAACACAAGGAAATAGGGTTCCACCTTTTAGGAGATGGAACTAAGGGGACTAGCACCACCTATTTCACTCTAGTTCATTAATGGAAACCAAGATCCCTCAATCAATTGACTTGATTGAGGAAACTGGTAGGGTTAGGATGGTTTCCTTGGGTATGATAAAAAACAAAAGAGGGCTCACCACTAAGCAAAGTATTAGAAACAAAGAAATGAAAATGATATGCTGATGCAGAGCAAGGTGGAGTATGTTCACAAAACTCAATTCAAAATTTTTTTCAAGGTTTTAAACCCTTTAACTATTGTGGTTTCTCACACAACTTCACAATTTTATTTGTAGGTCTCCAAATCTAGTTTTCTTTATATATCTTTTAGAGAAGGCCATTAACCCACAAACCATTTACCATCTTAGATGCCCATTAGGCCCTACTTCAACATATCCAACTTGAGACCAAGGTTATTTTGTAACAAATTTAAAATAGGCCTGGTACGCTGCTCCAAGGCCAAATTAGGCCACTTTTCCAAAGCAAGTATATCAAATTGAAACAAAAATTATCAAATCTCCACTCCAGAAGTTCAAACACATCATATAGGGTCCCAATATACAATTTATTTCCCCACAACTCATCAAAAAATTTCTATCACATAGAATCTCAATCCTACCTAACATTCCTAAGCCTAACACATGAGGATGTTATGCTAGGGCAAGCTCAAATCTTCCCCAAACTCCATCTCCTACTCTAACAACTTCAAAATCTCTAATAGAAAACTCAAACCCTCCATTCCACCTAGTTTTTCCAAGTTTCAATGGTGGAATGGGCTGCAAACTAGTATTTTTGTCTTCAAACCCTTGAACCTAGGGTTTATGGGCGGTTTATAGAAAAATGCTTCAAACTACCTCATTTCTAAATAAAAATCAATAAAACCATAGCCAAATGAAAGAAGAAAAATTACTCTACATATTCCAATTCAATTCATGTCAATTAGTGATTGTACGGAGCCATACATAACTCAGAAACAAAGAATAAAGCTGAAAATTCACAAAGAACAGAGCTTGCTTTTATTGTTTTCCACCAACATAACTTCCAAAAGTTGCATCAAAGTTTTTCAAGCATTTTTAAACATATTCCAACTTAAAACCAATGGAATCCAGCCAATTTTAAAAAAGGTAACCGTTCAACTTCCTAAATATGCAAAAATTGCAAAGTTGCACAAGCAACTTTTGCAACAATTTAACAAAATTGACAAAACTCAACTAAATGACCCTACATGACTTGAACATATAAAAAATGGTCTCAACTAAACCTTATTACATTAAAATATGTGATTAACACATCAAACTCAACCTAAGACACCTATTTACATCATTTTGACAAAATTGCCTAGGTGCCCCTACACCATACACCCAGAGAGAAAAGAATCTCAGGTTCCACTTGAGATCAGCTTTTGGATAGTAGTTCAATTATTTTTAATATCCTCTTATGTCATCCATGTTACATCTTCAAGAGGTAGGCCTTTCCACTTCACAAGATATTCATTATAAACTTTGTGCATTGTTCTCTTCACCTCCTTAGTGTCCAAAATGGTTTCAAGCTTCAATGGCTCAGTAGGTGGTAGATCTTTGATCCACTCTTCATTAGAAACATTTGTATTAACACCTATACCTGCATTCATAGATCCCTTGAAATGGTATAGGTCATAAACATTAAATATTGGAGAGAGAGCTAGTTCAGGAGGGAGTTCTATCTTATAGGCATTAGCCCCAAACGTATGGACCACTCTACATGGCCCAATTTTCTTCATGAACAAATTGGTGTACTTTACCTTTGGAAACCTTTCCTTCTTCAAATGTGCAAGGACCAAGTCTCCCACCTTGAATTGTACATCCCTTCTTTTCAAATCAACATGTTTTTTATACTTGTTAACACTTTTCTATATATTGTCTCGAACTTGTTGTTGTATCTCCTTCATGGCCTCTACAAATTATTCTCCCTCAGTAATTCTCTTCTCCATTCCCTTCAAATCCATAAGCTCAAATACACCTCTAAGTTATAGACCATACACCACTTCAAATGGGATTTTCCCAATGCTTCTATTGATAGAATCATTGTAGGCATATTCAACTTGTTGAAGGACCAAGTCCCATTGTTGTACATGCTCTTTTGTGAGGCATCTCAAAAGATTTCCAAGTGATCTATTGACAACTTCAGTTTTCCCATCCATTTTTGGATGACAGGTAGTACTAAAGGTCAAACTTGTCCCAAGCTTCCTCCAAAGGGTCCTCTAAAAATGACCTATGAACTTTGAATCCCTTTCTAAAACTATTGTTAATGGAAGACCATGAATTCTAACTATTTCTTTGAAGAATAACCCTACAATATGAGAAGCATCATTTGTGCACTTGCATGGAATAAAGTGAGCCATTTTACTAAATATATCCACAACAAAAAAATACATTGTCATAACCCCTCTAATTTTTTGGCAAACCTAACACAAAATCCATACTTAGACTCTCACATAGCCTGCTAGGTATTGGTAAGGGCTAATGAAGACTTGCATTAGAAGTAGAACCCTTGGCTCTTTAGCAGACTACAAAATTTTCCACAAACTTTCTGACATCTACTTGCATCTTTGGCCAAAAATAAAACCTCCTTACCTATTCCAATGTCTTATCAACCCCAAAATGTCCTCCTAAATTTCCACAATGTTTCTCCTTTATTAAATTAGTTATCATGGAGCACTTTGGAATGCATAATCGAGCACCTTTAAACAAAATTCCATCTTGCATCAAAAAATAAAAATATCTATCGTGAAAAGCATCTTTAAGTTGATCACAAATAACATATACCTCTTTGAATTCTTCATCTTCTGCATACATACCCTTCAAGGCTTCTATTACCACACTTTGAAGTTGGATTTCATGCACCAACATTGACCTTCGGCTTAAAGCATCTGTTACCTTCTTGGCTTGTCCTTTTTTTTGTTTGATGGTGAAGGTATAGCTCTCAAAATACTCTACCCACTTGACATGTCTATGACTCATCTTTTCTTGACTGTTTAGAAATTATAAATCATGTTTTTTAGTGAAAATAGCGAACTCCTTAGCCAAAAGGTACTATGTCCACTTCTTAAGGGACTACACCATTGCATATAGTTCCAAATCATAGGATGAGTACTTCCTTTTTGTTTCATTAATTTTTTCACTAAAGAAAGCCACTGGTATGACTTCTTGGCTTAAGACTGCACCAATTGCAAAGTCACTTGCATCACACTCTATAGTGAAAACCTTGTTGAAATCAGGTAAAGCAAGGATAGGTTGTTGTGCCACTCTATTTTTTAGATATTGGAAGATTATTTTTGCCTCATCAGTCCACTGAAATCTTTTCCTTTTATCTCGTTTAATGGTGTCAATAATTGGTGAGTAGATATAACTGAAATTCTTGATAAATTTCCTATAGAAACTATCAAGTCCATTAAAGCTTCTTACCTCCCCTACTGATTTTGGAGTTATCCAATTGAGAATTGCCTCTTCTTTGGTGGGACCCATCTTCAATGAACCCTTGGAGATCACAAAACCAAGATACACTATCTCCTCTTTCATGAATTCACATTTTTTTAGGTTTATCATCAACTTATCCTCATTCAACTTTTGCAAGACCATGTCAAGATGTTGCAAGTTCTCTTCTTTAGTCTTACTAAACAAAGGTATGACATCCAAATACACAAAAAAAAAAAAAATCCAATAAAAGGCTTCAAAACTTCATTCATTAGTCTCATAAATGTGCTTGGAGCATTTGACAATCCAAATGGCATTACCATCCACTCATACAGACCTTCATTGGTTTTAAGTGTAGTTTTCCATTCATCCCATTCTCTTATCATAATCTGATCATAACCACTTTTTAAGTCAATTTTTGAAAAATATCATGCACTCCCAAGAAGTCCATCAAATCTTCTATTCTAGGTATTGGAAACCTATATCTAATGGTAATTTTGTTGATTGCCCTTGAGTCAGTACACATTCTCCAAACCCCATCCTTTTTAGGTGATAAACAGTAGGGACAACACATGGGATAAAACTTTCCCTTATTAGGCCATTATCCAACAATTCTTGGACATGCCTTCTTATTTCTTCATTCTATTTGTGAGTCATCTTGTATGGAGCTTTATTTAGAAAATTTGCACTAGGGATCAAGTATATGTGATGGCTTACATCTCTCATGGGAGGAAAAGAACTAGGTAACTCATCAACTACAATACCCTTGTATTTGTTAAAAAAATTCTAAACCTCACTAGGTATATCCTCAACCTTGGTTGTTGTTAAAGCAAATTAAGGTTTGATTACTAAAGCATATCCCTGTCCATCTTCTTTCAATGTTTTCAAAAATTCTTTTTCCCCAACTACCATAACACTAGACCCAACTTTTTTGTCAAATTCTTCATCTTGTAGGGGTGTTAAGGTGAATGAATTTCCATCCTTTTCTATCACATAATTTTTTTTCTATCCATCATGCTCAGATTTTTTGTCATACTTCCAGGGTCTTCCTAGCAGCAAGTGACAAACATCCATAGGGATGATGTCACATAGGATTTTATCTTTATAACCCCCACTATTAAACTCTACCCATGTTTTCTCATTGACCAAGACTTGTTGACCCTTATTCAACCAAGATATTTTGCATGGTGTGGGGTGTGGGATTCTCTTCACGTTTAACTTCTCTATCATCTCTAAGGAAACCAAATTATCAATAGAATTTGAATCAACAACTACCTTACATACCTTTCCATGTGATTTGCATGTGGTTCTAAACAATGATTTCCTTTGTGGAGGCTCTTTGACTATTGGAACCTTAATGAGTGTGCTTCTCATCATCAAAGACTCACCTATCTTAGAAGAAGCATGTTGATATGGTGAATAGACACTTTCATTGTCTTCCTCATGCACAATTTGGGTTCTCCTCTCACCTCCATGTGAACTTGATGCTTGCTTGTTTGGGCACTTCCATGTTGGATGTCCAAATTGGTTTCACTTGTAACATCTACCTGAGAAGCTATTTGACCCTCTCCCTTGTCCACCAAATCTACCTCTTCCACTAGGTATTCTACCCCTAAAGTTACCTCTACCACTTGATTCACCACTTTGCTCTTAGCGGTTGCTTGATTCTCCTTGTTGATTTTGTGATTGTCCTCTTGCTGAAAAGTTGCCTCTACCTCTAAAATTCTTTCCTTTGCCTCTTCCTTGCTTATCTTGTCTCATTTTTATCATTTCCTCTACTTTGAAAGCCAACTAAAAACACTCTTAAATTATTCTAGGTGTTGTGAGACAATTTCATCTTGAATATTGAGTGTAAGTCCATTTAGATACCTTGAAACCTTTTCTACTTCATGTTTCATATGTCCTGCTCTAATACTTAATTTATGGAACTCTTCAGTGTATGCCATCACATCTAACTCCTTTTTTTAAAAGTTTTGCAGCTTCCTAAAGGTTTGAACTGCATAATCTATAGGCAGAAATTATGCTTTCACCTTAGCTACCATTCTATCCCATGAACCTATCTTATTCTTTCCCTTCTTTACTCTTTCCTCTTGAACATAGTTCCACCATGTTAGGGCAGGGCCCTTCAACTTGGTTTTTGAAAATTTCACCTTCTTATTATCTTCTATCTCCTCAAATTCAGAGAAATTTTCAAGAGCGTCTATCCAACCCAACACTTCTTCATTTTCCATATTTCCACCATACATAGCCACTTCCACTTTCACCTTTGGAGTATCCCCCTTCATAGCCTTCAACATCCTGACCATTCTCATCTCTTCAAGGTCCATTTCCTCTTCATCTTGGACTCCTCCTTGAGGGTTTTCACTCTCACCCTCACCCTCTTTGTCACTTTGGTCATGACTAACCATTCCTCTTCTTTTTTTTTCTCCAGGGAAAAAATTATGGCAAGGGAAGCTTCATGAGACTCCTTATATAGTCTCACCCCCTTAGCTTATTGCTCCTACAATTCTCTAACTTCTCTAGCTTTTGGATTGCTCTTTGGAGTCATCTCGCTTATTCAAACTTTCAACAACTTTACACTTCTCAATTAGAACCTATGCTTTGATACAACTTGATGCAGAGCACACTGGAGTATGTTCATGCAACTCAATTCAACAACTTCTTCAAGGTTTCAAACCCTAACTATGGTGGTTTCTCACACAACTTCACAATTCTGCTTGTAGGTCTCCAAATCTAATTTTCTTTATATATATTTTAGAGAAGGCCATTCACCCACAAACCATTGACCATCTTAGATACCCATTAGTCCCTAATTAAACATATCCAAAATTCTTTAAAATAGGTCTGCTACGCTGCTCCAAGGAAAAATTAGGCCACTTTTCCAAAGAAAGTGTATCAAATTCAAACAAAAATTCTCAAATCTCCACTCAAAAATTTCAAACACGTCATATAGGGTCCAAATATGCAGTTTATTTCACCACAACTCATCACAAATTTTCTATCACACAGAATCTCAATGCTACCTAACATTCCTAAGCCTAACACATGAGGATGTTAGGCTAGGGCAAGCTCAAATCTGCCCCAAACTCCATCTCTTGCTCTAATAACTTCAAAATCTCTAAGAGAACACTCAAATCCTCCATTCCACTGATTTTTTCCATGTTTCAATGGTGGAATGGCTGCAAACCATTATTTTTGTTTTCAAACCCTTAAACCTAGGGTTTACAGGCAGTTTGTAGAAAAATGCTTCAAACTACCTTATTTCTAAATAAAAATCAGTAAAACCACAGCCAAATAAAAGAAGAAACATTACTCTACATATTTTATTTCAATTCATGTTAATTAGTGAGTGTACAGATCCGTATAGAACTTAGAAACATTGAAAAACATTGAAAATTCACATAAATAGAGCTTGCTTTTATTGTTTTCCACAAAAATCACTTCCAAAAGTTGCCTCAAATTTTGTGAGGCTTTTTTAAACATGTTCCAACTAAAAACCAATGGAATACAACCAATTTTCAAAGAGGTGACCATTCAACTTCCTAAATATGCCAAAATTGCAAAGTTGCACAAGCAACTTTGACAACATTTTAACAAAATTGACAAAACTCAACTAAATGACCCTATATGACTTGAACAT
Source organism: Sequoia sempervirens (assembly GCA_007258455.2). Classification (NCBI taxonomy): domain Eukaryota; kingdom Viridiplantae; phylum Streptophyta; class Pinopsida; order Cupressales; family Cupressaceae; genus Sequoia; species Sequoia sempervirens. Next base: position 195,098,362 of record VDFB02000013.1, on the reverse strand, counting down.
ATCAAAAATGGTCTCAACTAGACTTTGTTAAATCAAAACATGTGATTAACACATCAAACTCAATCTAAGACACCTATTTACATCATTTTGACAAAGTTTCCTAGGTGTCTCTGCACCATATGCAAATCTAGCTATGCAACCTAGGAAATTGAACTCAAAATCATAATAATGAACTGAGAATGAACATAGGGGCACCTAGATAACTAAAGATGCTTGAAAAAAGGTATGCAATCCTAAAATTATGAATTTTGATGCACATTGGGACTCATACACTATACTAGGTGATTTAGTCCTAGTTTAGGTTTTTGGGTTGAATATCAAATCTACAACTGGTAAACCGAGATCTATAGAAAAAGTCTTTAAACTGGTATATTGGGACTCATACGCCAGTTGTGATGATTTAGTCCTAGTATCAGGGTTGATTTGAAATTCTTATATCCTCTAGTGATCTCTTGTAGCTCATTTTCTTTTCAATCTTTGAGTCTGAAACTCTGAATTCTGACCTGTAGGTGGCTTTCTGTAATCTTGTAAGAAAGGTGACAACTTTAATGACTTTGCAACTTTGAAAAATTTATTGAATCTTTCTTTTCAATGGATCTTCAACCTAAATCTATAAATCACACGTCAAACAGAGGGAAAACTGTTGTTTTATTAGTGGATAGGGATTTTCCTTGGTCAAACCCTGTTATGGTAATCAAACCTTGAAATGAATAGAAATAGAATGAAGTAATGATGAATGAAAAAATAAGCTATGTTGCTACTCACCAAACCCTTGTAACAAAGGCTACAATCTTGTATGAAATGGCTAGCATGAATATAAATCTTGACTCTTGATTGAATGTTATGGATCTTTTCTTGAATGCTTGCTTGATTCATAAAACTCTACATTACAAATGTTAGCTCAAACACAAACTTGATGCATGATGACTTTGACATGATGCTTGAATCTTGAATATAGCTCTGAAATGCTTGATAATCATCTCTTGAATGCTATTGAATTGCTAGAATGCTTGAATGCTTAGATCACACTTGCTCATGAAAATTGCTAGGAGAAAATATGTGAAATAACCTTGTATTTATACTTATTTATGCCAAATTTCAAAAAATTACAAGAATACAAGCCGACATCAAATCTACGACAATAAAATCCTACCAAGAATTGAATTCAAAATAGGTCATGTTTAAAGTGGGACTTATACACCAGTTGTTGCATATGAGTCCCAGTAGCTAAAACCCAGGACATAGATTTCTAGGAGTGACTTATTTAATGTGTAATTTGAAATCAAGTCCCAAGACCTAGGTGGGACTCAACACCCAAGGTGGCATATGAGTCCCAAATCACCAAATCTAGAACACATGACCAAAAACATTGAATTATGATTGGTTATTTGATAAGTGTCAGGATTATCCTTAGAAAGATGTGTTAAATAAGGCTCATGGATGCAAAATATGACAAAACAAGGCATAAATAAGCCTAATTAATTAATAAATCCCTAAAGTAGTGTGAAAGTGTAAAGATATGCTTTACAAAACCCTAAATAGGGCATAATTAGGTCCATCTAGTTTAAGAGGGCCATAAACCTAATGTGAATGTGTAAAACACATTATAACACTAAATCAAAGAAACATTAGGCTTAGTTTAATATTAATTATTCTCATATTAAGTGTGAAAATGGGATACTTTTTCCTACACTAGATTTAGCCCCCACTTTAGTGAGAGGAGGAACTTTCTTTAAACTCACACTAAAGTAGACATTCAAGAGGGGTCCAAGTGTACCAATGTGGATGGTATAGGATGAATAAGATCAAGGAGGATGATCAAGCTCCTCGGATCCAAGATCCTACATCAAACCAACATAAGCACAAAGGGACACACACAAGGTGTATGATATGCAACAAAACAAGATACATAAACATGCAATGTGAAGGACTAAAAGATAAAGAAGCAAAAACAAGCAAAAATAAAAAATAAAAAAGAGGTGGATCAAGCCTTGACCATTTGCCCAACATGATGTGGATCAGACCTAAGTTGTTTATCAAAAAATGCACACTCACTCTAAGGCAGTGGAACTTCAAGTTGTCCACTTGCTTGCACTCACAAGAAAGTGGCTATGAGAAAGTCATGCCTAAGTTCAGCTTCCCATATGCTAACCATACCAAAGCTATACCTCTTGATAAATTTGATAAGGTGCCACATAACACGAACAACAAGATTCAAAAGGAAAGAAAAAATTTCTATGCTTGAAACTCATGAAGAAACAAGATGGCTCCACAAGCAAGCAAAATGTGTTATACAAGGTGTCCATATAACAATTATCATAAATGCAAAATAGTGTAAGGTAAATTCAAAGGGATTTTGCTTAGTTCATGTAAGGTCTCTTCTTAGGGAACATTGTGCCTAACGTCTCCAAGAGAGGACAAGTCAAAGAAATATCATGCTCTTGGAGGAAATCAAGCCCAATGATAACACCAAAAAAGGACACATCAGGGTATGTGCAGGAGGGTATGTGCAGGATCATCATGGAAAAAATAGGCCCTTAAGTGGCAAAAAATTTAGAAAAAATAGAGTTAGGCAACTTGACATAAAAATTTGAAATAGTTATCTATATTATTTCAAAAATATGTAAGAATAGAATCTGTAGCAAATTGAATGTAGTTCCTAAAATACTCAGTTTTTTTTTTTTTTAAATCTATTTGGTGAAAATTTGAAATTTCAATGCAGTAGTACTTAAATTTCAGGGAAAAAATAAGGTGTCTATCACCCCTAACCACAATAAAATGATAATATTTTTTATAAGATTTTAGACATAAGTAGGACTCATGTCCATGTGATGCATATTTTTTTGTAATTTTTTCCAAGTAATTAATTATGAATTTTTATTACAATTTTTAAAAATATAAAACTTCCGACCACCTTAACTTGGTCAAAACTTCATGAAATTCAATTTTTATTTTGTAATCCTATAGTATGTGAAGTATAGAATGTGATGCATGTTTTGGATTCAAAAATGTGATATCGTTTGAAAGCTATAGATTTTTTCAATCAGCCTATCAATCAAAGATTTAGTAATTCAAATAGAAAATGAATAATAATTATTTATTAAATTCAAAGTAAAGCATAATTTATATTGGTGGAAAGTTGAGAATCTCCTTTAAAAACCATTTTCATTTAATCAATTTTGGGTAAAAAAAAGTAGTCATCCACATACCCTACAAATACCCATCATATTGCCACTTGTTGGCCCACTATGATCCTAAACATACCCAAGATCATCATGGAAAAAACAAGCCCTTAAGTGGAAAAAAATTCAAAAAAAATAGAGTTAGAAAACTTGACGTAAAAATTTGCATAAGTTAACTATATTATTTCAAAAATATGTATGAATAGAATCTATAGAAAATTGAATGTAGTTTCTAAACTTCTAGGTTTTTTAATTTTTAAAACATCTATTTGATGAAAATTTGAAATTTCAATGGAGTAGTGCTTAAATTTCAAGGAAAAAATAAGTAGGTGTTTGTATGACCACCCTAACCACAATAAAATGATAATATTTTAGGTACAAGTAGAGGACTCATGCTCGATGTGATGCATATTTTTTTGTAATTTTTTTCCAAATAAATAATTAATTATTATTTTTTTATTACAACTTTTAAAAAATATAAAAACTCGTATGTCTGACCACCTTAACTTGGTCAAAACTTTATGAAATTCATTTTTTTTTTAATGCTATATTATGTGAAGCATAGAATGTGATGCATGTTTCAAATTCAAAAAGTGTCATACCGTTTGAAAGCTATAGATGTTTTTCAATTAGCCTATCAATCAGGACTTTAGTTGTAATTCAAATAGAAAATTAATAATAATTATTTATTAAATTCAAATTAAAGCATAATTTATATTGGTGGAAAGCTAAGAATCTCTTTTAAAAAGCCTTTTTGTTTCATCAATTTTGGGTAAAAAAAAGGTCGTCAGCCACATACCCTACACATACCCATCATATCGCCACTTTTTGGCCCATCATGATCCTACACATACCCATCACAAGAATAAATAAAATCACATAGTGAAACATGAGTGTCGATGTATTCCCCCACTTTAAAGCAGTTACTAACACCATTTCTGTCAGAAATTTCTTTTAAGTATAAGAAGACACGAGACGTTATTTAGAAAGCCCTATGCCAAGTCACATGTTCCTGAATGAAACTACATCATGGAAAGGGGTTGCTCCCAAAATGTAATACTAAACATTGAAAGAAAAGTATGTCACATGTGATCCAGCTTAAGGCATGTCATCTACATCCCAAGGTTTCTCTTATATGTACATGAAAGGAATTCAACTAGCCAAAAGAGACAACGACAAGTGTCATATGAGGACAAGGCTACCTAACCCCTTACCCCCACTGAGTGCAAGACAAGGATGAGTCAAGATGATTGATGTGAAACATGAAAATAAATATCAATTAGAGGAACTAGGTTCTTCAACACAAGGAAGAGCACCACAATCCTTAAGATGTTGAATTTTATTATTTAAAGTCTTACATTCATTAGTATAATGACCATGACCTCTATGATATGCACAAAATTAACTCTTATAGTAAAATTTATTTTGCATTCTTGGATGGAGATATATCAAACAATCTTGGAGGAGTCTTGACATGATACCCTCTTTATCAATTGAAAATATTCCTTTATTTTGCAACAAAGATATCTCTTTCTTAGTACAAGATGTCATACTTACACAAGACTCTTTAGATTGCGAGATTTTGTTCTCTCCTTGAAAGGAAGGTGTAAAATATAATGAACTCAAATCATAAGTGTGTTGTGTGATGAAATTTATGTTAAGTGAATATTTCTCTATTTATTTTGTTTATTTTGAATAACCAAGACCACTAGTTTCTATCAATTCAGGGTGTACTAATGTTAAAGTTGGCCTAGAAGAATCTTTTGTAAGAGTGTAACTTATATTGAGTGAAGGCTTGTTTGATTCTTTCGAGGGACAATAATCAAGACCATTAGTTGTTTCTCATGTGTTAGGATCTATAGCGATGTAGATACCTTTCTCTCTAGCACCATATCCTTTTCCACTATATCCAAGTTGTTTAACATAAGTTCATGACCTTTTCCATAAATATTTTTCATTTCTTTTAGATTTGGTGGTTGTTCATAGTCAAGTTCATCAAAAAAATTCATGTAATTTGTTACTTCTTCGAAAGTGGTTAAGGTGAATTCTCTCAAAGGTTTGTTTCAATTTTGTGTTCACATTACTGCTTTTTCTTTTCCCTTTTCACATTTTTTTGTTATGATCTTGTATTCTTCCATGAATGTTGGTGTGAAATCTAAAGAACCCCAATCGTCTTCTAATAGGTTTGTGACTTCCTCAATATGTTTTTCTTTGTCTTTATGTTGCACAAGTTCAACTTGTGTAGTTGGTGTCAGTGTTTTCAAAGGATTTTCCTTTTTTCTCAATTTTCAAACAACTATTTGGTTCAAGGTTGACATCAATTTTATATACTTTGTTGTTGTAGACATACTTCATTTGACGATGAAGAGTAGAAGAAATTGCTTGCATTTCATGAATCCATGGTCTACCTAAAATAAGGTTATATTAAATTTCATGAGGCATAACATGGATAGGGGTTTGTAATGTAGCCTTTCCAACTGTAATAGGAAAAGTGACCACACTGAGTGGTTGCTTTCCTACATTGTCAAATCCTCAAATCAATAAGGAATCAGGTTCAATTCTTGATTTATCCACACCAAGTCTATCCAAAAGGATTACAATACACACATTAAGAGTTGATTCATTGTTGACAAGGGTTCACTTTATCCCTATCCTATTATATATAGGTATTATCATGAAAGATTCATTCCTTTTTTGCACTTCCAAAGGAGGGAGCTCACTTTGGTGGAAAACAATGTCAACATTCCTTTCTTGAATCATGGCTGCTATGTCATTTGGTTGCACATTAGGGGGGTAGGAACTTGTTGTAAATCACTTTGAATCATGTTAAGATAATGAGGAGAGGCTTGAATAAGGTCCCATAATGATATCTTAGCAGGAGTATTTTTTAGTTATTCAACAAGATTATACTCCTTTTCATTATGTAAAGGCAAACAAGGAAGACCAGACAAGATAGGGTTAGGAAATGGGAGGGATGTTGAAGGTGTTTTAATTGGTTGTATATTTTTTCTAGTGTTATATGTATGAGCAACGATGTTGTAACTTGGCTACTATGACATATTGAATTCTTAGGTGGTTTGAGGATGAAGACCGGTTTAGTTCAAGTTTGTAGTTGGTTTGAGGGTGGGTAAAGAATAAGTTACAATTTGTTTTGAGTTTGAGGTTTGTTTGAAGGAGGGTAAAGGACAATTTGAGGTTTAATAACATTAAATTATTTTTTTGAAGGAGATTATAAAGTCACTTCATCATCTTCATCTAAGGAAGTCACATCACTATTGCTTGAAAGACATGTGTCAATGTTCTCATTTTCTTGCACCATGATATCCTCCTTAGTAGGAGAGGTTTTAGGAGAAATACAAACTAGATGCTCATGAAATTCGAAGGTGGTTCTAAAATGACTTCATCACAAGTATGTGAGTTATCAATGGTTGTATTTTCTTGGTTATCAATGATGGAATTCTCTTGTTCAATAATGTTTTCCCTAGGGGAAGAGAGGCAACTAATATTTTCATGACTTTCATCGACTAGATTTTCTAATATCAAAGTATCTTCTTTAGAAATAGTAGAGATATTAGAAGAAGGCCCAATTTGATTGTTATGATTGTCCATGATTTCATCCTTATTTTCTAAGGTCTCATTCTCTTGTGCCCTAATATCTACCCTACTAGGAGGGTTTTTAGGAGAGGAGCAAACATGAGGTTCATCAAATTCCATGGTTCTATTTTCTAAATTAGCTTCATCACAAATAGGGGAGGCAAGAGAAGGACAACTATGAGTTTCATGATTACCAATGATTGGATCCTTTTATTCAAATAGATCTCTCCAAATGGTAGGAGCATTAGGAAAGGGAGAAACACTATTCTCAATAAGTGTATCTTCTAACACTAAACTATCTTCTTTATGACTAGGAAAGATATTAGGAGAAGAGAAAATATGATTATCATGGTTATCTAAAATTACATCCCCATGTCCTATAATGTCTTCCAAAGTGGGAGAGGTAGGATTTGTGTAGCTCTCAATCAATTGATATTTTAACACCAACATGTCCTCCTCACAAATGTGATTTTTAGGATCATTCATGATTGTATCCTCTTTTAGTAAGACATTCTTACAAGTAGGGGAGGTGTTGACAGATGAATCTAGACTAAGTAAAGTAGTGAAAAAGATCTCATCATCTTGTGTCATAATATCTTCCCAAGGGGGAGGAGGAGAAGGAAAAATGCGACTCTCATGATTCTCAATGATTGCATCTTCTTTCATCAAGATACCTTCATCACTAATGGGAGAGGTATCAGGAGAAAAGAAATTGTGATTATCATGATTCTCTATTCTTGCATCTTATTTTATCACATCATTCCCACAAATAAGAGAGATAAGAGGGGGTGTGGAATTAAGGAAATTGTCAACATTTTCACTCTCTTGCACTAACAAACCCTCATAACTATGAAATATATTGAATGAATGACTAACATGCTTATTGACTAACTTTTTCTTTGCAAACATGGAAAAGAAAAATACTAATATTTGAAAAAAGTAATCTATACAAACTTAAAATGGAAAGAGAGTCAAAATGAAATGCAATGACCTAGAATGAAATGTGTAAATGTAATTTTCATATTCTAAACAAGGTAATTTGTTGATTACACTATTAAAAAAATTGAAATGAAATGTTGTAAATGCCATTGTGAAATAAGCAATGTAATAACTCCAAATTAAGCTATACCTAATGAAATGAACAAAACAAAAGATCAACAAATTGAAATAGTTATCTGATAACAAAAAAAAGCACAAAATCAATTTTTTAATGTTGTAAAAGGAAATTTTAGGTCTGATCTGGGATTAAATCACCCAAATGGGTGAATGAGTCCTAGTTAGGGTTTTTTGAAGGTTCAAACAGTGAAAAACAAACATCACAGAATTCCCAAAAATCTGGGAAAGACACTTGTACATAGACTAAATCGCCCATATGGGAAAAAAATTCCCAATTAGGGTTTTGAATCTGATTTTGAAATTTTTTTAGGTGTCTTCTAATGACTTTGAGATATAGGTTTGCTACAATAATTTTTGGTTTCAATTTTCTATAAATGCAATGTAAAATACAATTTGAAAATGTGACCAAATCATGACCTAAAATACCTAGTTTGATATGCAATTTTTGTGTCAATGTTGAAATACAAGTTAATATGATTTATATGATGTGCAATTTGATTATTTTTTTCTTTTTTTTTTTGTATTTTTCAAATTTAAAGAAGGAAAACAATGAAATCCTAAGAACCTAGATGAGATGCAAGTTTGAATGCAAACTAAACACCCTAAATGAGATATAATTCAATGCAAATGAATGCAATATCTAAATCTAGGATGCAAAGGATTCCTAAAATGAAAAAAATACAATGTTCAAAATGTTCGATTCACCAATATGAACCCAAGGAAATAGGATTCCATCTTTAAGGATATGGAACTAAGGGGATTAGGACCTCCTATTTCACTTTGTTTCACTAAAGGAAACCAAGATCCCTCAACCAATTGACTTGATTGAGGAATGGGATAGGGTTAGGATGGTTTCCTTGGGTGTGATCAAAGAAAAAAAAGGTTTCACCACTATGAAAATACTTAGAAAGAAAGAAATGTAAATGATATGCAAATGTAGCTTTGCAACCTAGGAAACAAACTCAAAATTAGAGTAATGAACTAAGAATGAATAGAGGGGCACTTGGAAAACTAAAGATACTTGAAACAAGGTCTAAAATCTTGAAATAATGACTTTTGAAGCACATTGGGACTCATATTCCATACTGGGTGATTTAGTCCATGTTTAGGGTTTTAGGCTAAATCTAGAATCTACAACTGGTAAACTAGGATCTACAAAAAAAGTCTATAAACTGGTATACTGGGACTCATATGCCAGTTGTGGTAATTTAGTCCTAGTATCAAGGTTGATCTAAAACTCTAATATCCTTTAGTGATTTCTTGTAGATACTTTCCTTTCCTATCTCTAAGTTTGAAACTCTGAATTTTGACCTATAGGTGACTTTCTATCATCTTGCAAGAAAGGTGACAACTTTGACAACTTTGTCAACTTTCTCTAGTATTGCTCTTCAATGAATCTTCAACCTAAATCTACAAATAACACATCAAAGAGAGGGAAAAAATTTATTTTGTTAGTGGATAGTGGTTTTCCTTGGTCAAACCCTGTTTTGGTAATCAAACCTTGAAATGAATAGAAATAGAATGAAGAAATGATGAATGAACAAATAAGCTTTGTTGCAACTCACCAAACCCTTGAAACAAAGGTTGTAATCTTGTATGAAATGGATAGCACGAATGTAGATCTTGACTTGAGTGCTTTTTTGAATAATAAAATCTTGCATCACAAATGTTAGCTCAAAAGCAAACATGATGCATGATGACTTTGACATGATGCTTGAATCATGAATATAGCTCCAAAATGCTTGATAATCAACTCTTGAATTCTCTTGAATTGCTAGAATGCTTGAATTCTTAGATCACACTTGCTCATGAAAATTTCTAGGATAAAATGTGTGAAATAACCTTTTATTTATACTTATTTATGCCAAATTTCTTGAAATTACAACACTACAAGTCGACATCAGATCTAGGATAATTAAATCCTGCCAAGAATTAAATTCAAAATAGGTCTTCGTTAAAGCGAGACTCAGACACTAGTTGTGGAATATGAGTCCCAATAGCCAAAACCTGGGACACAAATTTCTAGGAGTATCTTGTTTAATGTGCAATTTGAACTCAGGTCCCAAGACCTAGGTAGGACTCATATGCCCAAGGTGGCATATGAGTCCTAGATCATCAGATTTCGAACACATGACTCGAAACATTGAATTATGATTGGTTATTTATTAAGTGTCAGGATTATCCTTAGAAAGATACATTAAATAAGGCTTGTGGATGCAAAATAGGACCAAATAAGGAAAAAATAAGCCCAATTAATTAATAAATGCCTAGACTAGTGCGAAAGCATAAAGATACACTTTACAACACCCTAAATAAGGCCTAATTAGGTCCATTTGGTTTAAAAGGGCCCTAAAATGAATGTGAATGTGTACAAAACATTACAACACTAAATAAAACAACATTAGGCTCAATTTAATATTAATTATTCCTAGATTAAGTATGAAAAAGTGATACTTTTCCCTACACTACAACACTCTCTTCATCAAACACTTGGAAAGTTTCTATAAGCTACATGTTAAATTTACCCCCTTCATGTTGTGTCACATCATGTCTAAAAAATGAAAAAAATCAATGGTATGATTGATCTATTACAAAAAGACAAACAATTTAAATTTGAAAAAATATTATAGGTAGAAATTTTAAAAAATTTAAAAAATATTTACAAAGGGCTCATTAAGGATGTGAAACAACAAAAAATAGGGTAGGATGCTATCATGTGGCTTAGGACATAGAACACACCCAGTTTGCAATTATTTCATTCAAGGATAATGCTAAAGATCTCAATGCAAAGGAGAAAGAGATCTTGCAATAGGGTTGTCCTAGGGGCTGATTGTAAACTAGTGAGGGGTTCACCACCAAGCTAGGGCACGGAAAGACAAATGCAATGCTTTACCCTAACTCAACTTAATCTTTCACTAAATGACCTAGAACTGCAAATAAAAATAAACAAAGTGTTGCAAGATGAAATGTGTACACCTAGGAATCTAAAGTAGACTTGAATGAGCTCTGAAACACTAAAAAACTTCAATTTTTTACCTACTAGAACTCATACATCAATCTGGGTGAATTAGTCCCAGAGCTAGGTTTATGTATAGTAAGAAGTTTCTAGAAAAAGGGTATATGAATCTACAAAAATCTTGAAAAAACCTATAGTGGGACTCATTCACTACTTCTAGAAAATCAACTTCACATTCCACTTTTTTGAGAATTCAAAGTTTGTATATGCACTTCAAAACCTATTCTTTTCTCCCAAATAGATTTTTGGATCTGAATATGTGAAAATACCTAAAAAATAGAATATAGACTTGATTTTCTTATGGGGGGTTTTCTCGGTCAAGCCCCTAGTTTGGTAATTAAACCTTGATAGAAATGATGAAATAGGCATGTAAATAGGAATGTAAATCCTAACCTTAAGTGTGTATAAGATTAGGAAATCTGAAATACAATGCAACCCTATTCTAATGTGTAAGAATGAGATTCATGAATGAAAAATTACAATGGATGACTCACTTTGAGAGATCTCCAATCACCCAAAGGAGCCTTAAAAATACTTGTACCTTCCTTAAGCTGAATGTAGATTGATAATGGAGGATGGAATCACTTAGGAAACAATTCATTAGGCTTGGCTTGTGATTAGGGTGAAAAAATAGGGTCCACCCAATGAATAAACAAAGTGATGGACCACTTATTTTTCAAGGCCCTAAACACCTCAAATTGTGTAAAATAAGATGTTAATAACAACCATAAATGCAACCTAACTGTTATAGAAAATATGGGGGATATTTTTAGAGCATAAAAAGTTGTGTACCAAGACAAAAAGTTGTTTATGAGCTATGGAGGACTCATTCGCCTTAAGTGGAGAATGGGTCCTTTTAGGGTTTCAAAAAAAAAAATTTAGGATCATGTTCCTTGATTTCTACACTCTTGAAATCCCTGTTATCAAGTTTTGGAAGCTTGTATTCAATTTTGCAGAGCTCTTTCTGTGATCTTTCACTTTGAATGACAACTTTAGCAACTTGGCAACTTTGACAATCTTGCTCCAAATCTAGCTCAACTTGATCTTCAACATGTAAATCTGCAATAACACACTTAAGGGTAGAAAAACTTGTTGATTTGTTAGTGAATGGGGGTTTTCCTCAGTCAAACTCCTTGTAGTTAATTAGACCAAATGATGAAATAAACAAATGAAGCATGAAACATGAAATGATGCAATGTTGATACCTTGGATGTTGCCTTGGAGTATAAATATGCAAACTAACATGTAGTGGCCATGAAGAATGTAGATCTTGGATGTAATATGATGCTTTGTAGATGGATCCTCAATGCAACATTAATTTCAAGTAGCTCAACACACATGAATGCATTAAACCCTTGACATGATGATATGACTTTGAATTTTTACAATAAACACTTGAAATCTACCTTGAAATGCCTTGTAAATTCATTTGAAATTCTCTATAATGCTCTTGTGAACTATTATGATGCTCTCTTGAAAATATTAGATGAAACAATGTGATTTAACCCCTTATTTATACTAAATTAGGAGATTAACCTCAAAAATCAAAGAACTAAGGCTGACACCAGATCTGGAAAGAAACATAATCAAATTCCCACTAGAATTAAATTCAAAAAGGAGGTCCTATTAAGGGAGGACCCATTCGCCATCTTGGGCAAATGGGTCTTGGCTAAGTTTCCAAGACCAAGTTTCGGGGGACTGAAAGAAGGCCAAAAACCCATTCCAGATCACCTAAGAAAGGGGAGTCTTATTAAGGGAGGACCCATTCACCTGTTGGTGTAATTAATTATATAATTACACTTTTGTATAAGTTTACTTAGGCATATTTTAATTCCTAGGATAATTGTAATCCTTATCTAGTTGAGCTATCTTTTTTCTCAAGATAAGATTAGGGTTGTGCATGTCTTGATTTTTTGCATGATTGCCTTTTTGAAGGATTTTGTATTATTTGTAAAACAATTACAATCAATAATCATTCTTCTAGTTTTTCTTTCACATTTTTGCTCTAAGATTTACAAAACATTTTTTTCATTGTTTTGGATATCTGTTGCACATGATAGGTGATTGCATGCAGGTGATTCTTGGGGACTATGAAGTTGGATTCATCAACTTCTACATGGTATCAGAGCTCCAAACCTATGGCTTCATGTTTGTGATTTGAAGATATTCTCTCATAGCATCTTTTTCTGTGCAAGGGTTTCAAGTCAGGCAATTTTTTTTGGATCTAGGGGTTGCCTAATTTTTTGGGATTTTTGGACTAAATGGACCTTGCCATTGCGTCTGCAGCGCACAAAAACCCCTATTCTCATATAAAACTTGTCCAGTTTGGCCACAATTGATCTCTGAGGAAAAAAAAAAATTCCCCAAGGCCATACAACCCTAGGGCACGCTTCACAAGATGAAATTTTTTCAAAAAAATAAAAAAAAACTATAAAAAAAATATTTTTTTTGAAAAATTTGCAGTGTGGCCAGTTAGGAAGGCCACCGCTGCCACTTCTCACCCCAACGGCCACCTGTGGGCCACCAGCCACCAGACCGCGCTGCTCCTCCAACCTGCCAAGCTGCTCTGCCTCTTGTCCCAGCCCCTGAGGACTTCCTTCTTCTGCTTCGGTCATGTGGGGATTGGGAGCCCCTGACTAAGCCTCAACAGGCTTTAAACGCTTCAGTCATGGTCATATTGAAAACTAGGCCCCAACGCCCATTCAAACCGGCAGTTTTTTTCTTAGACCATGTAGTGGACAGTCACATGGTGGACCGAGGGCCAACCATTGGGTGCTGATTTTTTTCACCTGTTTAGCATTAAAAGTGCCTTTTACAGGCCTTTTTTCAAAAATGAGATATTGTCAGAAAGCTGGTTCGGCACTCTTTCTAGTGGTGGAGGTTTAATTTTTTGATTTTTTATTTTTGATGCATTTTTTGACTATCAAAGCCAGAAGTTGTTGTTTTCACTCTAGGAGGTGTAACTTTTGCATCCTAACTTTGTTTTGCGAAAAAAAATAGGCGTTGGAAAGCTAGTTCAGTTATCTACACATATCTCAAACTTATTTTTTTAGATTTGTTTTTACTAGGTATCTGATATTCTTTTTTGATCTCAGCATTTACCTTTTCAGTTATTTTCTTGGGAAGCGTGCAATCAGGCTATTCTTTTGAGATCAGCAAGCATTGTTTTTTAACTTGAGAGTTTATATTATTTTTTTTGTCATGGATACACATAATATTGCACTCCTTACTCCATTCAACTATTTTGGTTGGAAAAAACAAATGGAGATTCATTTGAAACACAAAGGGTTGTACAGGGTAACCATGAGTATAGAAATTGAGCCTACAAGTGCTACTGGAAAGAGAAAATGGTTTAATAGGTGTGATGAAGATTATGGTACTTTATGTTTGTCTCTTTCATCTGACCTTCTTTTTCATATTGAGTCTTACACTACACCCCATGAGATCTGGACTACTTTAGAGTCTTTTTTTCGGAAGCAGGATACTATGAGAGGGTTTCAATTAGAGAATGAGCTTATTGGCTTAAATCCTAGGGATTTTGACAGCATCCAAGAGTTTTTCACCAAAATAAGTCTCTTAGATTGCAGTTGCCATAGTGTGGTGTTCAGAAGGAAGACTCTTAGTTGATATTGTCCATTCTTTCTAAGCTTGGACCAGATTTTTTAGTTTTTGTATCTACCTTTTATGCCACTAGGGATGCACTTGGTACAAGATTCACTATGCCATATCTTGATGAATTTTCTTCATCTCTCACTCGAGAGTAAGCTAACTTAGCTAGCATGGGCATGGTGAAACCTTCTTCATCACATGCACTTATTGCATCTCAAGAGCCCAAAGATCAGAAGGCTTCTACAAGCAAAGGAAAGAAACAAAAACAAAAGGATTCCAAACCTCATGAGCAGCAAAAGGAGTCATCATATTCATCCTCATTTTTTAAGGGGAAATCATCTAGGAAGGAGAAAGGTTCATGTGCATATTGCAAGAGGGAAAGACATGCAGAACATAATTGCTACAAGAAGGACATTGATGAGCTGAAGCATCTTATTTAGAAACATTAGATTGATTTTCATTCTAGGATGTTTGCATCATCTTCTTCTCCTCATTCTTCTTCTTCAGAGCAACATGACAGGGGCATAACTAGTTTACATACTTCATCAAATATGAAGGTACATACTCTTTGTGTTTCTTTAGGTGTTGGATCAGGGAGATGGCTTCTAGATTAAAGAGCATCTCATCATATGGCATCTTCACAGTCTATGTTCACTTCCTTTGAGCCTTGCACTATGTCTCCCATTTTGATGGGAAACAACACTTACATGAGTGTTACAAGGAAGGGGTCTATTAGTTTTGGGGACAACCGCTTTCAGTGTCTTGTGTGTCCCTCACTTGACAAACAACCTTCTTTCCATCTATCAGATCACACATGGAGACAATGGGAGATCTGTGGAGTTCACACCTGATTCGGTTATCATCAAAGACTTGGAAAGTAGAGTAGTTATTACTACTAGGATAGTGGATCACTCATCTCGGTTGTATTTCTTTATTGATTTTGCTATTGATGGTGCTTTTGTTCCTACAACTGTTCCTCACACTTCTAGTGTGCATCATCATTCAGAGGAGATATTTGGCTTCTTGAACATTGGTGTTCTCACTTTGGATCTTGTTCTCGAGCCTTTCATTCCATCTCCTCCACCTCTTGTTGCTATTGTTGTGGCTACCAATGTGGCTTCTTCTATTTTAGTGCAGTAGGATCTAGTTGATCATTCATCTTTGGAGGTTTTTGTTCAGTTTTCACCTACTTTGACTTCTTCATTGGTTGAGGTCACACCTACTTCTGTGGAGACATCTTGGGCTACACCTACTTCACCTTCAGATATTGCATTCATTCAGCCTCTTCCCTCTCACTTCTTTCAGGATATGTAGTTTCTTTAGTTCTTTTGGAGCTACTTCATTCTAGGGGGGATCTATGGTCTCTTCTTTCCACTCTTCTGGGGGGGTTCATTTATGTATCTTTGTGATGAATGGTGTCCTTTGGGGGTCTTATGGATTCCTCCATCTTTCATCACTTAGTTAGTTTACATTCTATTTTGGGGAGGAATTTTTTTCCCATGTGGTTTTCTCCTTTACCCCGTTTGATTTAGTTTGCATTGTATTTGTAAATGGGTACCTGATCAAGCCTTGTTGGCAGGACTCATCTCTTGCATAATAATCTACTTCTCCCTAAGTTTCACTTATGGGGGGGTGTTGGTGTAATTAATTATTTAATTACACTTTTGCATAAGTTTACTTAGGCATATTTTAATTCCTAGGATAATTGTAATCCTTATCTAGTTGAGTTGTCTTTTTGCTCAAGATAAGATTAGGGTTGTGCATGTCTTGATTTTTTGCATGATTTCATTTTTGAAGGGTTTTGTATTATTTGTAAAACAATTACAATCAATAATCATTCTTTTGGTTTTGCTTGCACATTTTTGCTTTGAGTTTTACAGAACATCTTTTTCATTGTTCTGGATATCTGTTGCACATGATAGGTGATTTCATGTAGCTGATTCTTGGGGACTGTGAATTTGGATTCTTAAACTTCTACATTGCCATCAAGGGTTAA
This sequence comes from Sequoia sempervirens, assembly GCA_007258455.2. Lineage (NCBI taxonomy): Eukaryota > Viridiplantae > Streptophyta > Pinopsida > Cupressales > Cupressaceae > Sequoia > Sequoia sempervirens. Next base: position 195,081,849 of record VDFB02000013.1, on the reverse strand, counting down.
TGGGTCCTGACTCAACTTACCAGGATAAACTTTTCCCAATCAAATAATTTTTTAATTAAATTATGATTGTTGGGATAGATCTTTAGGAGGACAAAATTAAGGCCTAAAAGCGGGTTCAATAACTCCAACTAACCTCAATTAATTAAGACCACCTATAAAATTGTGAATCTTCTTTAAAACACTTTACAACACTTAAACAAGGTACAAATTATGTACATTTTTATTTAGAAAGTGTCCCATTAGGCTTAATTAAGAAATAAGTCCTAAAAAGGCATGAAAGTGTGTTAAAACACTTTGCAACACCATTGAGAAGGACCAATTAAGGCATGTTTTAGTTAAATAAAGGTCCTAGAATAGTGTGAATGTGTAAGACACATTACAACACCACTCTAAGACATCAATAGTTCAGTTGTAGTGCCAATTATCCAAAGAAGCAAGGGAAAAGGCTACTTTTTTATGTTACTACATTTTACCCCCACTTTAGTGAGTCGAGGATGACCCCATGTAAAACTCACACTAAAGTAGACATTCAATATACCTAAGTATGCAACAATAAGAAAGATGCATGATCATACCATGTCAAAGGCAAAGAAAAATAAACAAAAACAAAGGATCAAGCATAACTAATTCAACGTGATGTGAGGGGGTGGTTATTTTTCCATAACATACGTTGCTCACTCTAAGGTAGTGGAACATCATTCTGTCCACTAGATGAGTTGTCCCAAAATATGTGTATGCTAACTCTAAGGTTGTCAAACCTCAGTCTTTCCACTAGGTGAGTTGTCCCAACAAGGTGGTTTAGTGAGAAAGTCATGCCAGTGTGTCAGCTTCCCACCGTATAATGAGAAAGTCATGCTAGTGTATCAACTTCCCATCTTACTAACCATACCAAATTTATCCTCTTGATAACTTCAATAAGGCACCACAATGCAATTGATTTTTGTAAATGATTTTGAATGTCATGTAGAAAAAACTCTTAAAGGGGATTTTCATTTGTTTGTGTAATGGTGTTCCTCTTAGGGAGCATTGTGCCTAATGTATCCAAGAGAGGACAAGTCAAAAGTGTTAGATCATTTCCCATGGGATGGCTCCTTCACATCATTCCATGAGAGTAGATCGTACACTCTTGGATATAATCAAACCCAATGAAACAACCAAGAAGAGGACACATTAAAAGAAGAAAGGAAAATCATGCCATGAAATTTTTCCAAAAGATGTCATCAATGTATGCCCCCCACTTTAAAGAAGTTGCTACACCATTGCTCTGATCAATTGCTTTAAAGTAGCCAATGTGTTTAGCCTAAGAAATTAGAGCTTTCCTCATAAAACCCTATGGAAAATCATATTTTTCTAAAAGAAGCTACATCATGAAATAGGAAGGAAGGATTGCCCCCACAAATACATAAGGGATCTATGGATTTGGGGTTAATATTTTTGTGCTACAATGTTTCCATAGAGCATGGAACTATCATCATTCCCCAAATACACATAGAACTAGAAGAATGACACAAAGAAATTGAAAACAAAGAAAAACTTTTTAGGTCAACATCGAAGAAACATGAATGTCTCCATGCCTTGTGTCATCCCTAAAAAGAAAACACAAGACAAATGAAAAAGAAAAGATTTTGGATCAACAAGGAAGAGACATAAATGTCTTGATGCCTTGCATCATCCCCAAAAGGAATACACAAGACAAAATGAAAAATGATTACGACATAGATGAGAATTAAGGTATATATAGAAGAATGCACAAAAGAGGGAGGAACATCAAATGAAATGTCATGGGGGATCACATTACACACATACAATCAAGGAAATAATGAAAAAGAAAAATACTAGTAAAGCACAAGCAAGTCAACCTAAATCAAGTTGTCTACCTCCCAATCATGGTCAGTCTAAACAGAAGGTGGGAAACTAGCCAAAAGGACACCATCAAGTGCCGAACTAGGACACACACCAAGTTCAACACTCTTTTTAGGAGATTTTTCATTTAAGCTCATGGAAGAAGAAAACAATGTATTCAACTCATCATGCACTTGTTCATCAATCTTTTCAATGTCAATGTCATCATCTAAGTTAATCACAACAGGGGGTCGAATAACAATATCAATACAATGTTCTTGTTTATGTCAGGGCGAGGGTTTAGAGTCATCATGCATTGCTTCAGGTAAATTTAGATTTTTATTTTCTATGTTATTGTTGTTTTCTTGAGTTTGCAATCTATGAGAAATAGCATGACACCTACATCTACGATCTGTAGCACTTTGATTTTATTTAAGTTTATTGTCAATTTATTTTTGTGTAAGGGTGGGTTTATCAATCAAAGGTTCCTTCTCTTCCTTGGGAGGACTAGAAGAAATAACAAGAGGTTACTTAACCACTTTCTCTTTGACTTTGTAAACTTGTTTGACTCTAGGAAGGACAACAAGATTGCTTGTGTTATCTTTTGGTCTCTTATGGGAAATTGTAGGAAGTTGTTCTATAGATTGTTCTTGTATGTTCAGAAGTGATTTTGGTTCAATCATTGTCTCATCATCGATGATTGATTCATTCATAGGTTGAGGCATGTTGCGAAGGGATAGTTCTTCTATTTTCTTTTCCTTTAATTTTTGATATGATTTGAAAAAGAAATCTTCACAAGGCTTGATAGGTTCCATAGGCTCCGGCCAAAAGTAATATAGTAAAAAGTTCCCTTTTTCCAAGACAGAATGGAATTCACTATGATGAATAGTGAAGATGTAATTGCTAAATGGAAATTTTAGATATTTATGCACAACCAAAGGGATGACATTCATGGAGCAAAGCCATGGATTGGCTAGCTTCACATGAAATTGGTCTGATTATGGGATGATAGAGAATGAGACTGTTAATTTTTTCGGTCCCAATTTTAAAGGGAGATCTATTGATCCTATAGTAAGGTGAAAAAATCCATTATGTGTCTTCATCCATGTTTTTAGGTTTTCATATGTGTCTTGATATAGCTCATGAACATATAAGAATTCTTTTGTGATTACATTATCTCCATAGACGGGATCAATCAATATCCCATTAGTGGGATTATTATTGATTTGGCCAACTACGTAAAGGGGACAATCAAGTGCATGTTTAGGTATGTCATTTTGTGAGAAATAAATGTCAAGAGGTTGTCTAGTCAAGCCCTTACGAGGTCTAGCTTCGATAAATTCTATCACTTCATTTATGGGATGTTGTTCAATGGTATTCATATTGTTATCATTTGTGTCAACATTCATCACATCATTCTTTGTTTCAATAGCTTTGAAAAATTAAATATTGTGCTTAGGCATGGGATTTGTAAAGATTTACAAATTTTGATTAGGAGGAGCTACATATTTATTGCCTTTATCATTCACACCTCTGACTAGTAAATGTTTAGAATTAATAATTTCTTACACAAGATGTTTAAGGCACGTACAATATTCTATACTATGTCCATTTGTTTGATGGTAATGACAATAAGAATTTTTTGAAATCCTTTACAAAATGGTATAGTAGGATCACATTCTCTAACAAGAGGTAAGGTAAGAATGTTTTTTTCAATAAGCTACAACATGATATTGTGAAGGGTATCGGGTAAAGGAGTGAATTATCTCTCCCTATCCCTAAAAGGATTTGTCATTTTTATAGCTGCCACTTGATTGTTGTTTTTTTGACTTGTTTGAGGGGGATTTAATTGTAAAATTCCTTTATATTTTTTTCTTGAATGGTTGATAATTTTTTTGATTTGTGGATTCAAACTTTTTAGGATGACTAGGGGGATTTTTCACATCACAGCTGCCAGTCAAGTTTTGATGGTCACGAAGGGCTATGCATAACTATGTGAAGGATGGAAACCTCAACATTTCAAGTTTTCTTTGGATTTTATCTGGTAAGTTGGAAATGAACATTCTTTGAAGGTCAGCATCAAGAATATTAATGTTCACTTGTTAATAGAGTGTTTGATATCTTCCTATGAAATCAATCACTTTCTCATCCTCTTGTTGTTTGCATGTCATTAAATTAGCATGGGTTATTTTGTGACCCATGTGAATATGGAAGTGGTTATAAAAGGCATCAATTAGTTCATTGAATGAACCAATTGAATTGTTTGGTAAAGAGGAGAACCAATTTAGTATAGTATCTTTCAAGGATCTAGGGAATAGCTAAACCAAAATTTTATCCTCAAAAAATGAAATCATGACACAAGGCTATGAAGGTGGAAACATGGCTTACAGGATCTCCTTTCCCGCCATATTTCTCAAATCTATGGAACTCTATTCCTTGTGGCATTTGTTCTCTTAATATTTTGAGGGAAAACGTGGTGGACTTGATGTATTGAAAAGGTTGAACATTACTTTTCTATTGTAATGTTTCCACTTGTTGTTGGAGGGATGTCATGGTTTGCAAAAGTGAATTAACAAGAGGGTCATTTTGGTTATAGGGTTGAGGGGAATAAGGTGGTGTAGTGTATGTATGTGGAGGGTTAGTAATTGGCAGGTTGGTGGAGTTGGCTTGTTTCAGAATTATTGTATTTGAGGGCACAAAGGTGGAAGGAATTCTTGTAGGAATACCTATGGAAGTGTATACAAGTGCTAGCATGTATGACTGTTATGGTTTTTTGAATGGTATTTATGGGTTGAAAGGTTGTTGTAGGTTGAAATATTGTTGTGGGTTGGAATGTTGTTGTAGGTTGTGTACTAGAATGTGTAGGGATGTGCATTGCTATTGTGGAGGAAAAAATTGGAATTACACCTTGACTTTGAGTAGACCCCAAAGCTTCAGTGAAAGTGGTAATGGTAGGGAAGGTGTTGGTAATGTTAAGGACATTGGTTGTAGGGGGTAAAGTCATGGGTGATGAAGTATGCAAACTATGCTCCATGGAGGGTTGATTCTCAACACTATCAAAAAGAGAGTTAGAGCACCCAAGATCCATGACAAGTGAGAGATTGCTAGATGACATAAGCCTCAAACTATGTCTTATAATAGTATTGTGAATAGGAAACCAAGTTGTAAAGCTTATGCAAGTTTTACAAACCCAATATGCAAACCCTAGAATGGAAAATAATGAAATGCAATAACCTAGAATGAAATGCAATTTTTAGAGTCTAATAAATGCAATTTACTGATTAACAATGCAATAAGCTGAAAATGAAATGTTTTGATGCAATTTTGAACTTTTAACAATGCACTAAAATGAAGTAATTTAAGGTAAATGCAATGAAATTGATGAAACAACAAATTAGGAAACTGAAACAACAAGATAACAACACCAAACATAAGCTAAAAATTGATATTTAAATGTTCTAATAATGCAAATTTATAGCTAACAGGGGCTCATTCGCTAGTAAGGGTGAATGGGTCCTGGTTAGGTGTTTCTAGGATTTTTCTGTGGATTTCAGAGTCGATTTTAATGCCTTTTCAGATGCCAAAAGGTATAGAGCAGACCTGATCAAGAACGTATTCACTAGTAAACGTGAATGGGTCTTGGTTAGGTATTTTAAAACTATTTTTTAATTATTTACAAGTTCTCATATATATCTTTCAGTTCCAGGTTTGACACAGTGAAATGAAGCTTCACATTTTTTAGAAATTCAATGCGAAAATGAAATGAAAAGATGAAATGCAAGACCTGGTGTGAAATGCAAATTTTTATTTTTTTTAAAATGCAATTGATTAAGATCTAAATGAGATGAAAAGTGAGTGAATTTTTTTTGTAATTTTCAAATTTAAGAAGTGCAAAACAATGCAAACCTAAACCCTTTATCATATGCAATATTTCAATGCAAAAGAAGAAACCCTAATTCAATGCAAATCTAAATGTAATGAATAAAATATTTTAACTTAAGATGTAATGAAATACTCTAAAAATTAAAAAATTGCAATGTTGAATGAGTCAGGTTCACCAAAAATGATGTAGGGTGAAAAAATAGTGTCCACCCAACGAATAAACAAAGTGACAGACCACTTATTTTTCAAGGCCCTAAACACCTCAAATTGTTTAAAATAAGATACTAATAACAACCAAAAAGGAAACCTAAATGTTATAGCAACTATAGCAAATGGGTCCTTTTAGGGTTTCAGAAAATTGATTTTAGGATCCTATTCCTTTATGTCTACACTATTGAAATCCATGTTATCATGTTTTGGAAGCTTTTATTCAATTTTTTAGATCTCTTTATGTGATCTTGCACTTTGAATGACAACTTTAGCAACTTTTTAACTTTGACAATCTTTCTCAACTTGATCTTCAACCTGTAAATCTACAATAACACACTCAAGAGTAGAAAAACTTTTTGATTTGTTAGTGAATGGGGGTTTTCCTCAATCAAAACCCTTGTAGGTAATTAAACCAAATGATGAAATAAAGAAATGATGCAATGTTGATACCTTTGATGTTGCCTTGGAGTACAAATCTGCAAACTAACTTGTAGTGGCCATGAAGAATGTATATCTTGGATGTAAGATGATGCTTTGTAGATGTATCCTCAATGTAACATTAACTTCTTATCTCAACACACATGAATGCATTAAACCCTTGACATGGTGATATGACTTTGAATTTCTGCAATAAACACTTGAAATCTACCTTGAAATGCCTTGTAAATTCCTTTCAAATGCTCTATAATGCTCTTGTGAAGTATTAGGATGTTGTCTTGAAAATATTAGATGAAACAATGTGAATTAACCCCTTATTTATACTAAATTAGGAGATTAACCGTGAAATTCAAAGAACTAAGGCTAACACTAGATCTGGAAAGAAACATAATCAAATTCCCACCAAAATAAAATTAAAAAATGGGGTCCTATTAAGGGAGGACCCATTCGCCATCTTGGGTGAATGGGTCCTAGCTAAGTTTCTACAACCAAGCTTTAAGGGACTGAAAGAAGGCCAAAAACCCATTCCAAATCACCTAAGAAAGGGGGGTCCTATTAAGGGAAGACCCATTCACCATCAAGGGTGAATGGCTCCTAGCTCAACTTACCAAGACCAAAATTTTCCCTATGAAATAATTTGTTAATTAAATTATGATTAACAGGATAGATCTTCAGGAGGTGTCAAAATTAAGGCCTAAAAGGGGGGTTAACAACTCCAATTAACCTCAATTAATTAAGACAACCTAGATGAATGTGAAAGTTCTTTGAAACACTTTACAACACTTAAACAAGGTATAAATTATGTACATTTTTATTTAGAAAGGGGCCCATTAGGCCTAATTAAGAAAATAAGTCCTAGAAAATGGTGAAAGTGTGTTTTAACACTTTAAAACACCTTTGCAAAGGACCAATTAAGGCATGTTTTAGTTCAATAAAGGTCCTAGAACAGTTTGAATGTGTACAATACATTACAACACCACTCCAAGACATCAATAGTTCAGCTTTAATGTCAATTATCCAAATAAACAAGGGAAAACACTACTTTTTTTGTTACTACAGCTTGATGGCTAGTTGCATCTCTCTAACCTAGAATCCATCATGATTCACCATAGACAACCATGATCAACCCTTGAAAATGATAATTCTTGAATGAAAGTGAGCTTGAAGACCTAAAAAAATACCTTAAAGCTGCTCCAAGGGTTTAGTTTTGCTTGCTTTTAAAACTTGAATTCTCTTGTGATAGAACGCTTGAAGCCTCTTGAATGCTTGGATCTTGAAATTTCTCTTGAAAGTGCTTGCTTAGATAAAAAATAACTTAAAAGATTTCTTATATAGGAATTAACACCTAATTTACCATTATTTAGGTCTTGACGGTTGACATCAACCAAAAAATTGAAATAAAAAACTGATTTTCCTACTCAAACCCTAAAAAATCCCAAATGGGATTCATATGCCAACCTTGGCATATGGGTCCCACCTAAGGGAACTTATTTGCCCAAGGTGGCAAATGAGTCCTACCCTAGATTTTTGGGGTGAGTTTTCAAAATATTTTGATGTTTTAGATGATTTTGTCAAGTTTTTAGTTGAAATAAGCCTCAAGATCTGAAATAATGGTTCTTAGGGGCCTATTAATGATGAATTAAAGGGTAATTAATGTAGGGGTACCAAAATATGTCTAAATTAGGCAAGGAATTGTACTATCTCCAAGAAGGGAGTATAATTTATGTTGCCACATTTAGCCCCCACTTTAGTGCCCATATGACTCTACGTGCATATGCAAGCTAAAGGACTCTAAATAGTACACTTTATTTCATAAAAGGATACTCAAATGGATTTATTCATAACATGGAAGAATGAATCCCCCATTGTAGCTATCTACAAAACCACAATGTTAGGAACCACATCTTGCCACACAAATTTGTTAGTTTTCCAAAATCCTCTTATCTAACTTCTTTCTAGAAATCACATTCAAGGGTAGATGTATGCCCCCCATTGATTCTACTTGATTTACAGAGGTGGAATCAAGGTGGTAGTCTAACCACATTGAATAAATTAAGTCATATCATAAGGTATTTCCAAGTACCATACTGCATGATGATAAACATTTGATGAGGATGAGAGTAGAATCATGATTCCAATGCAACAAATAATGTAAAAAAATAAAGCTTTGTAGCACCCATTATGTTAATTTGAATGAAAGGAACTTTTTAACCCTAATATAGTAAAACCCTTATTTTTAACATATATAAGAGTAAAAAGTGAAGTAAATTCTAACTATTTTGTCATTTACCTTCTTGTAGCTTGAGTTTGGTTAAGAGTGATTGAAGATGTTGACCCAATGAGATTACGTGCCTCTGAGACTAGACATCCTATGAGATCAGGTAGCCCATGATGAGCATTATTATCAGGTGAGTTGATTTTTCTACCTTAGCCTTGTCCTTACAATTTATTTTGTGATTTGTATGCATTTCTAGATTAATTTAGGGCCTTGGATAAAAAGTTCGCAAAGTGTCCCTTTTTTGCACCAAGTGTCTCCTTTTGTCACAAAGTGTCCCCTTTTGTCATGAAGTGTCCCTTTTTGTCACAAAGTGTCCCCTTTTCTCATGAAGTGTCCCTTTTTGTCACAAAGTGTTCCACAATGGGTCTAAAGTGTCTAAGACCCTTAGAAGAGTACACTAGAACAATTTAAGTGCACTTTTTTATTTTTTGATGTATAGATTTAAGATTGTAGAATGATTATAGGAATTTTTTTTCTTTCTATTTGCGGAAATGTCTGGGTAGTAAAAAAATTTGTTGCCTTTGAGACCTAGCCCCGACCTTGTCAATAAAGGATACATAGATATTGCAGACTACAGGATTGTATTGGGCCTACTTCATGCTCCCCATGAGGTACCACAATGCTATGATGATGGCATTGGAAGAGTGGTGGAATTTAAAGAAATCCACATTCCATCTTCCCATCGAAGAGATGACCATCACATTAGAGGACGTCAATCACATACTTTGAGCTCCAATTCGGGGTGAGAGGGTACATTTTCTAGCAGATCGATCATTTTGGGAGATGGAATATGATATGTAGTATTGCCTTGGAGGTCCAATTCATGATAGTATTGTGAGGCCATGGATCGATCTAGCAATGTTTCTATATTTACAGGCCCCATTTGTTGCACAGATTATGATGTTCATTATAGCACTAGTACTTGTCCCTGATAGTCGGGGAGCACATTTAGAGGGTGGACTAGTACATATGATTCAGGAGATGGTAGAGCACAAGACTATGTATGCTTGGGGATGCAACATCCTTATACACTTATACTATGATCTTTGGAGATTTTGATTTCGTGAGATCAACAACATGGTACATTGTATGCTGCTACAGGAGTGGTCCCTAGAGCATATCACTTGAACGAGGCCGATAGGATTTCCCTATGCATCAGCCCTAGGGTATCCTCACCCATTTAGTTATCCCCTACGGTGGCTATGGTAGTATGGTGACTTGCATTTTTTTAGAGTCTGATTCGATTGAATGGATGAGGAGGAGATCATATGGAGACCTTACTAGCTTGTACTGCAGTTTCCAGATGAGACTCATCAGATGAGGAGATTGTAGATGGATATATTCTTGATAGAGAGAAATGATTACATAGTATGACCTTTCTACTATGATCGTGCCATGTGATAGTTTGGACAAGTCCAAATAGCACCCATGCCATTACCATTTTTAGGAGATCAGTACGGAGCACTTGGAGCCCTAGTGATACTAGACAATTTAGTGTCGATGATGCTGTCTATAATGACTTTGAGTTTGAGGATCATGATATTCCACTAATCTTCAAAGTTGATGACATTGGTACCATAGATTCCTATGAGGAGTGATGGGAAATAGCATGGCCATCTCCTGTATTCTTGATGGATGAGCTGATAGGTGGTGCAAGGCCACTCTCAGATCAGGTAGACGAGGAGGAGGATAGAGCTAAGGAGATACGCTTCAGGTCTACAAACATATTCATAGATGTGATAGATAAGGAGTATGATGAGGCTGCAAATCCTAACTATGATTGCTAGGAGGAGGAGGATGAGGAGGAGGAACAACCGATGAGTGAGGGTGATGAGACAGTAGATGAGGATAAAGTGGGCCACGAGTGGGGAGAGTAAACTCCCATTCATGTTACTAGATCACAATCGGTAGTTGCAGTAGGAACCCACACCTATAGTCATGGAGAGGCTAGCACATCCTCCATGCCCCCTACGCATGACAAGGTTGTCTTCACACAACCAGCTAGAGAGCTAGGTGATGATATTTTATTTACTGTCATGCTTTATGCTTATGTTTTATGTTTAAATTTTATGTCTACATATATAATGATGTGTACCAATTATATTTATGTTTTCTATCTTGCACCTGAGCTATGAGAGACCTTTATGATCTCTATTTCTAGGTGGCTTCTGAGATAGTGCCCCCATACGTCTACGAGGAGGAAACTAATATAGACTATATTCCCCCACCCATCATGGAGTGGGATCCGGAGCTGTTTGAGCCATACATTAGAATACGAGTAGCATATCAAAGTGTTACAAGGCATTCCCACTAAGTCGAGGCTTCCCAAGATGCTTAGTCATATCAGGCTCCAACAGAGGTTGAGATATTTTAGTCAGAGGTAGCCAAACTATAGGGACAGAGAGATTATTTAGTGGAGGATCATCCAAAATCCATTGGACAGATATACGGTTTATATTTTTCTCTAAATGTACTTGACAGTTCGTGATCACGATCGCATACAACCATCTCCTGATGGATTTCCTCTAGATAGATGCGAGCACCAGATCCCAAGGGATCTACCAGTCATAGACCTCAGTAGCATTGTATATATTGATGGCATGTACATAAAACTTTGATATATGTATATATATGATCATTTGATGTTTTGTTATTTATGTTTATGTGTTAAATGTTAAATGGCAATGTGATTGATAAATAATATTTGTAAAAGAATTTAATTAATTTCTTCATGATTTAAAATGTTTAATGTGATCTAATTAAAACTTATTCTAGTTTCTCTTAGATGCAACATTGTGATTAAGTATGTTATGTTAAATTAAATGCACCTATGCTCTAATTAAAGAACATTAAATTCATATAAGGATCTAATCTAAGCATAAACACAAGATGAACTTGAATAGAATGAAACCTAAAGTAAGAATTATATTAAATAATCACTTTAGTATCTAAGACACACAAATAATTTTTTGTCAAGGATGAAGCAATGCGAGAGAACATAGAATTGCATCTACTAACTCTGACATCACTACTTTGTCATTCACACTATTCAAGACTATTAGACATAGTACTAGCACAAATGCATGGTATTTATAGGTTCTTTAAGAGGTGTTCCATCCAATTATGTTAACGTGTATGCATTAGACCCATAAATTACATTAATTGTATAAGGTCCTAACTAATTAGGGCTAAATTTTCCTTTATCATTAGGGTTGGTATTAACATTACGTTGATTCTTGCATAACACTATATCACCTTTACTAAATGACTGAGGGATAACATTGTCATTGTAACTACATTTATTTCTCCTAGAGTAAGCCTGAAGGTGCTTGAGAGAATTAATTTGATGTTCATCAAGCATTTCAAGTTGATGTAATTGTTGTTCTTTATAAGCATTATCATCAATAAGTCCTTGAAGAGCTATCCTTAATGTAGGAATCTCTAACTCCAAGGGCATTATTACCTCAATACCATAGATGAGGTTATAAGGTGTAGACCTTATGGATAGTCTAACATTCGTGTGATAGGCCCATAGTGCATATGTTAACTATGTGTGCCAATCCTTATTATGTTTGCTAAAAGTTTTCTTTAAGATCTGTTCAAGGGTTTAATTAGGTGATTTATCTTGACCATTAGATTATGGGTAGTAGGGTGTTGAAAAGTGATGTTGTATGTTAAATGTTTCTGAGAACTTCTTCATGTCATTATTCTTGAATGGTGTACCATTTTTGAAAACTAATGCGAAAGGTATTCCAATGCGAGCAATAATGTGTTCCAATATGAAATGACATATGGCATTGGTTGTTGTTGAATGAAGGGTAATCACTTCTACCCACTTCATGAAGTAATCTATTGTGGTGATTATGAATGTATGTTTAGTAGAGGAAGGTGGTGATATTTTTCCAATGATGTCCAAACCCCAAATTGCAAAGGGCCAGATAGAAACTTGAGCTCAAAATTAAAAAGCAAGAGCATGAATCAAATTGCTATGTTCTTGACATTTGTGATATTTTTTAACGTATGCAAAGAAATATTGTTCCATATGTCTCCAATAGTATCCTATGTGAATTAGTTTTTGGACTAATGTTTTTCCTCCAAAGTGATCGCCATAAGCACATGAATGATCTTATTGAAGTACTATGGGGATTTCATATTTTTTTAAGTAAGAGACCATCAAATGACCTTCAATACAACACATCGACAAGAATTATATACTTAGATGCAAGTTTTCAAAGGAGGGCTCACATGTTCTTAGTTTTTGGCTTGAGAATGGTACCATCTTTCAAGTAGTTAAATATCATATCGTACCATTCACTCAAGTGTTCCATGGTTGTTAATAATACTTCTTCTTTATCTTTGATTGATGGTTTCATAATTGTATGCACATTGAAGGTGAAATCTTTTTAAGGATCTTGAGGAGATATAAGGGAAGATGCACTTGTCATTGCATCCGCATGATGATTATCATTTTGAGGGATGTTGTCAATGGTAAATGATTCAAAATTCTCTAAAAAGGTCATTGTAAGATCCTTGTATTTTGATAATTTATCATGCTTTGCTTTATATGTTCCATTTATTTGTTTAATGAAAAATCATGAATAGCCAAATATCTTAATGTTTCAAGTTCCCATAATTAAAGCAACGCACAATCCAACGAGCGATGCTTCATACTCAACAGTTTTGTTTGGACATAGGAAGTTTAACTGATAAAGCAAGGGAATAGGCTCTTCCACAAGCAGTATTATTATAACCATCGCACTGGATCCAATTCTACACTTAGATCTGTCAAAATATAATTCCCATGTATTAGCTTTGATTGTCAACACATTATCATCGAGGAAAGAATCATTACTAGGTAATGCTAAAGGAGAAGGAGCATTAGGTAGTTGGTCGATCAAGGCTTGACCCTTAATTGGTTTTTATGAAACAAAGTTAAGGTCAAACTCAATTAACAACATCACCCTCTTAGCTAAGCATCTTGATAAGTCTATTTCAGTGAAAATATGTCTTAAAGGGTCAAATTTCGCCATCACATGTATTTTGGAATTTAGTAAGTAATGTCTCAATTTACTTGTAGTGAATAAAAAAGCCAAAAAATATTTTTCTATCACTGTGTATTATTTTCATAATCAATCAGAGTTCAGCTAATGTAATAAATAGGTCTTCTTTACTTTTTTTGTCTTGTTGAGAAAACATTGCTATGAGAGCATGGGATGATGTTGATGTATAAAGGATAAATGGTTTGTTTTACATAGTAGGTTGTAAAACAAGTGGAGTGACAACATAATCTTTCAAACTCTCAAAAGAATTTTTACAATCCTTGTTCTAATTAAACTGAATGTCTTTCTTAAGAAGATGTGTGAATGGTAATGTTTGATCTGCTAAGGATGCCACGAAGCGTCGTATAGCCTAAATTCTTCCTTGTAAGGTGTCTAATTTGGAGATGTTTTTAGGGGGTGGCATGTTACCTATAGCATCAATTTTCTTCATGTCCACCTTAATGCCTCTATGAGATACGATAAAACCTAGAAGTTTTCCACTATCTACACCAAAGACACTTTTTTCAGATTTAATTTCATGTTATATTTTCACATTCACTCAAATATTTTTTTGAAGGACAATTACATTGTCTTGTCTTGTTAAATATTTGGCTAGAATATCATCAACATATTCTTCCAAAATCTTATGTATGTAATCATGAAATGTCAATGTCATAGCGCATTGATATGTTGCGCCTACATTCTTCAATCCAAAAGGCATCATTTCCCAACAAAATTAATGTTCCCCAAGCTGTTGTAAATGCTATTTTATATTGATATTGAGGGATGATAAAGATTTAATTGTACCCAGAAAATCCTTCCATGAATGAAAACAAAGCATTTCCCGCAGTTGATTCTACTATAATGTCAATATTAGGAAGGGGAAAGTCATCCTTTAAGGATGCTTTATTCAAATCATGAAAGTCTGTACACATCTTAATACGATCGTTCAGTTTTGCGACTACGATAATGTTTGAGATACAAGGAGAATAATCTATAGGTTTGATAAAACCAACTTCAAGGAGCTTTTCAATCTCAACTTTAACTCATAAGGCTATCTTAGGGTTCATTTTTTTAATCTTTTGTCTAACAAGCTTAGTATTTTTCAGTGAGGGCTATTTTTTGTGTTACAATCTTAGGGTCAATTCCTGCCATATCTGAATAAGTCCAAGTGAAAAGTTTGGGAAATTCATGAAGTAAAGTTACCTAGTCCTCTTGTCCATCATCATCAAGGCATTTTCCTATCTTAATCACTTTTTCTTCATTGTTAATATCCATTAGATTATCTATGGTATCTCCTAAGGGAAGTGCATTTTGTTTTGGAATTTTAGGGTTTTATTCTTCTCTATTCATATCAACTTCACTACTTTCCTCTTCGTTGGATTTTGCTTAGTACTAATCATACCACATGTAACCCACCTATTTTTATGAGGAGTGAATGGTTTGTCATAAACTCCTAGTATTTCTTTCAAGGATTCATCATTTTTGAAAACTCCAATGATTTTTCACAATTTTTATCAATCAATTATGGATGCTTCAAGGTGGGAGGTTTTTGAGGACTACACAGGATGGTGTTAATGTTTAGTGAGGGTCTCTTTTTTGTTTACATAATCTTAGAAGGGAAATATCCCAAACCACTTTTTGTTTCTTGTGTATTAGGTTTTATAAGAACAAAAATACCTTGTTCTTTCTTGCCACATCCTTTTCCACTATAACCAAATTGTTTCATGAACTCATAGAATTTCCCATAAATTCTTTCCATTTCTTTCAGGTTTGGTGGTTTTTGATAATCTATCTCATCAAATTTTTTTGTATAACTTGTGTCTTCTTCTAAAGTAGATGAGGTAAATGCTTGCGACTATTCTTCTGAATTTTTTTTTGACATCACCATTGGTTGTATTTTCTTTTCATCTTCTTTACTTGTGATTGTGTACTCTCCCATAAATGAAGGTATGAACTCCAAGGAACCCCAATAATCATCTAATAACTTTGATACTATTTCGATCTCTTTTTAAATTTCCTCTTTCATAGGTCTTATGTTTGATGTTGGAATTAATGTTCTTAGAGGACTTATCATTTCTTTTTCAACTTGTAAGAAACTTTCAAGCTTGGGGTCTATTTCAACATGGTATACCTTATTGGTATAAACATACTTCATGATATGATGAAGATTCAAAGGCACTACATGCATCTCATGAATCCAAGGTCTTCCTTAAAGAAGATTGTATGAAAGGTCCTGACGCATAACATGAATAGGAGTTTCTAGGGTATCCTTTTCGACTATAATAGGTAAAGTAATCACATTGAGCAGGTTGATTTCCTACATTGTCAAATCCTCAAATCAATAAGGAGTCAGGTTCATTTTTTTATTTTTCCACGCCAATCTATCTAAGAGCCTCACATTGAACACATGAGGAGCTAAGTCATTATCAAAAAGGGTTCTTTTTATTCATGTTCTATTGAATTTGGCTATTATCATGAAGGCATCACATTTCTTTCTCATATCCAAGAGAGGGATCTCATGTTGATGGAAGGTAATGTCTACATTAACTATATTAATTCCTTGTATTAGAGCTTTCATATTACTTGCATTTGTATTAGGAGGGACCACAACTTGTTGTAAGGCTGTTTGAAGCATGGTGTGATAATTAGGAGACTTTTGAATTAAGTCCCATAGGGAAATATTTGCAAGAGTATTCTTAAATTGTTTGACAAGATCATACCCCTTTCCACTATGTGAAGGAAAATGAGGAGCACTAGGCAAAATGGGATTAGGAAAAGGTAAAGGTGTTGTAGTTGGTTGTTTTGGTTGTGGATTGTTTCTAGTGTTATATGTATGAGAAATGGTATTATTACTTGATTGTTATAAAAAATTGTTCTTAGGTGGTTCAAGAGTGTAAACAAGTGTGTTTTGAGTTTGAGGTTTGTGTGAAGGTGGGTAAAGGATAAGTTGAGGCTTAATCACATTAACATCTTTTTCTTTTGGTTTGTCATAACAAGCCTTAGTGGATGAACTTTGTGAGATAAAATCCTCAAGAGATTCATCTAACATGTCAAATTCATCACTATTAAAAGGCTTGAGGGTTAGGTTAACTTGGAAGGAGAGATTTGACATAGTCAAATAACTATACTTTCTCCAAGTGGCTTATCTATTTGTTCTTGTTTTTGGTTTTGTTTTCTAATGTATGCCAAATTTACTCTAATCTAACTGGACTAGGAACTAATGTTGAAAATGAAAAGTGCAAGAATCTAATTCTATCCATAATTGTATTGAATGTAAATTACACTACTTCTAATGATTTGAATGTAACAGTAAGTATGCAAATTGAAACAAAATGATTCTAACAACAAACATAAGCTAATGTGGAATTTAACTCTGTAAAATGCAATTCAAAATATTCACTACCCAGGATTGATTCACCTAGAGGGGCGTATGAGTCCTAGTGGGGATTTTTTAAAAAAATTCAAAATTTTCAATTGATTTTTATGCTTTTTATGTTGTATGATCTGTAACCTAAGTGCAAATGCATATTTGTATGATTTTCATTGATTGAAGATGCAAAAAATGCAAGCTATATGAACTTTCTATAATGTAAAATTTAGAAACCCTAGAATTCCAATTAACTAATGCAAACCCTAATGCAATGTCAATGAAAGAAATATCTAGGATGATGATGCACTCCAAATAAAAATTATAATGTTATAAATGCAGGCTTACCAAAATGAAATAATGGAAAATGGGGTAGGATGATATATTGTGTGGCTTAGGGCATAGAGCACACCCACTTTCCAATTATTTCATGCATGGATAACCCTAGAGATCTCAATGAAGAGGAGAAAGAGATCTTTCAATAGGGTTGTCCTAGGGGCTGATTGTAAACTAGTGAGGGGTTTTCCACCAAGCTAGGGCTTGGAAAGACAAATGCAATGCTTAACCCTAATTGAATGTAATCTTTCACTAAATGACCTAGAAATGTAAATAAAACAAAAGAGAAAGATGCAAGATGAAATGTGTACACCTAGGAATCTAAAGCAAACTTGAATGAGCTTTGAAACAATGAAAAACCTGAATTTTTAACTTACTGGGACTCATACGCCAGTCTGAGTGAATCAGTCCCAAATTTGTGTTTCTGTACAATAACAAGTTTCTAGAAAAAGGGTATCTAAATCTGCAAAAAATTTGAAAACCACCTATAGTGGGACTCATTTGCCACTTCGGGCGAATCAATCCCATTCCACTTTTTTGTGAATTCAAATATAAGATCTACACTTCAACACCTACTCGTTTCTCCCAAATAGATTTTTGGATCTGAATATCTGAAAATACCTACAAAATAGAATATAGACTTAATTTTCTTATGGGGGGTTTGCCTCGGTCAAACCCCTAGTTTGGTAATTAAACCTTGATAGAAATGATGAAATAGGAATGTAAATCCTAACCTTAAGTGTGTCTAAGATTAGGAAATTTGAAATACAATGCAACCCTATTCTAATGTGTTAGAATGAGATGCATGATTGGAATATGATAATGAATGAGTCACTTTGAGAGATCTCTAATCACCCAAAGGAGCCTCAAAAATGCTTGTACCTTCCTTAGGATGAATGTAGAGTGATAATGGAGGATGGAATCACTTAGGAAAGAAGTCATTAGGCTTGGCTTGATGGCTTGTTACATCTCTGAACCTAGACTCCATCACAATTCAGCATAGACAACCATGATCAACCCTTGACAATTCTAGATCTTGAATGAAAGTGAGCTTGAAGACATACAAAAACTCTTTAATGCTACTCCAAGATTTCAACTTCGCTTTATTTTCAAACTTGAATGCTCTTGTGAAAGAATGCTTGAAGACTCTTGAATGATTGGATCTTGAAATTGATCTTGAAAATGCTTTCTTAGATGAAAAAATGACTTAAAATATTTCTTGTATAGGCCTTAACACATACTTAACCATTATTTAGGTCTCAAAGGCTGACATCAACCAACAATTTGAATTAAAAAGCTAATTTTCTCACTCAAACCCTAAAAAGGCCCCAAATGGGACTCATACGCCAACCCTAGCATATGGGTCCCACCTAGGGGGAATCATTCGCCCAAGGTTGCAAATGAGTCCCACTCTAGATTTTTAGGGTGGGTTTTTCAAACAAAATTGATGTTTTAGATTATTTTATCAAGTTTTTAGCTGAAATAAGCCTCAAGATCTGAAATAATGGGTCTTAGGGGCCTATTAATGATGAATTAAAGGGTAATTAATGCAAGGGTACCAAAATAGATCCAAATTAGGTAAGGAATTGTACTATCTCCAAGAAGGGAGTACAATTTTTGTTGCCACAGGATGTATGATTTTTCTACTATATTCTTGATGGATTCATCTAATTTTTTTAAGATGATCCTACAATTATCCTTACACACTTGTGAAATCCCCTTAACTATTAATCTTTAATCTAGAGTAGGTACAAACTAAGCCTAAATCTAGGCATGACAAAGGATAAATGGATAATGGTATAAAATTATAAGAGTTCAATTAATTCTTCACTAAAAATAATATAAAATAAGATGAGTGATACCTTTGGTTCATTTTTTTTTCAAATGGTAATGTGATAAAAGGTAAAATTTCTTTACACTCATACTTTTGTTAAGATTTCCATGTCCAAAAGACTACCTAAATTTATTTTCTTAGACTCCAAATTTTGTAGTTGGAGATAAAATATCGAAATTGAAGATTTAATTTTATTAATTCTTCAAACTTAATGCAACTTTCCATATTAGTAAAGACTTTTTTGGAATTTTTTTTTTGTTGATAAAGAAGGTTTTGGGCCTTTAGTCGATTATGTTCGAATTTATTCAATGGAGGATCTTAGCAATGGGAACCTAAAAATAGAGATCTAACTATTGATAAGAATAGGTTAGGTTAGATGATAGTTTAAAAATTATAATTGTTGCTCCTCTACTAATTGATGAATATACTACTTTTCCTCCTATGGAGGAGACCCAAGTGAATCAATTGGAATTACGAGATAATGTAGAAATTTTTCTCAAATTTATATAGGTTGAGAAGGGATTCCAAGAGACTCCTTTAGATTAGGTTCTTATAAATTTTAAGTATACTAAACATAAATAGGGTATACCTAATGCAATTTATATTGTGAGAAGGATTCTCTTGGGGTTCCATTGGATCAAATCAATCTAATTGAAATGCATGGTGACTTTTTTAATGGAATGCCTAATAAAAAATTTTAAATGAGAAAAAAAATTTAGAAGAGATTGTGGATGAATATCTAGAGGATGATGATATCTTTGATGAAGATTCTCTATCTATTATTTATCTACTACTATCAAAAAATTTGAGATAGTGAAATTTGAAAGAAAGATGCAAGGAGGGCGTAAAAATAGATCAATTAAGACATAAGAGGATATTGTTGCTAGAGTTTATAAAAATTTGGATATAAGAGAGTATCTAACTCTACTAGGATTCCATTAATTGATTTTCGTGGAATGTCACTAGCATTAAACTGGCGTTCTTTGAAATTTCATATAAAATATAATTCTAGATTTAGTTTTTTTCTTACAAGAAATGAAACTATTTAGAAATGTCAGGAAATATTTTATGTAATATTTACAAGTGGAATTTTTTTTTATGTTTTAAAGGTGTCTTAATAGGGATTTTTTTCTTTAGAATCATCAAAAGCTTTGGGTAGACCTCCTTTATTCTCATTAAATTGGATGCTATGCAAATTTCAATATCTTACTTCTCACCTTTCCTTTTGGATTTTTAACATTTCTTTTTTACTAGTCATGTTGTAAAGAAATAATTCTTGAATACTATTGGATCTCTTCTAGTGGACCCTAGGGAGTAACTACTTTTCTTGGGAGGAAATTCATTCCATTATTTATTCTAAAGAAAATTTTGGTAGGCTTACCCATGCTACCAAATATTAATTGGATTTTTTTTTACTATAGTAATTCAAATGCTCCATTTTTGCATGATATGTAAGGTCAAACAAAATTGGTCAACTCCCATAGATTTTGCATGAGTTGAAATGAAATAAATAATGTAATAAAGTAATAAAGTAATGGTTTATAAATTACTTTTTTTTTTTCATAAAAATGCAAAAGTTGAGCAAATCCACAACACCTAGTAAAGTAACTCATCATTGATTACTTTATTATTTGTTCTGATTGATTAACTTCATATAAAAATCATGCAAAATCAAAACTGGAGTTGAACTGGAGCATTTGGGCTTGATTTTCAGTTAGATGGCTAATTTTAAGGTCAACTTTGGTCAAACTAATTGTGACAATGAGTTTGAGGCTATTGGATTTTTTTTACTGTAGTAATTCAAATGCTCCATTTTACATTCAATAACAATATAATGGTCTCTTTATTTATCATAATAAAAGATCTCATTTTAGTAACACTGATAAAAAACTATTGGTTTATTTCTTACCCTAGATGATTGGTTTTAAATATTTGTTACAAGAGTTCATTTTTCCTACCTCTAGTTCTAATCATTATTTTATTTTCCTTAATTTAATTAAGGATAGTTCATTTGCAAAATATCTATTCATGTTTGAATTTATGTGGTTTTGTGATGGTATTTTTTGATTCTCTTAAAATTTGATGGATTCAAGAAATTAAAGTTAAGGCTCCAAGATATTTTATATTTACAATAAATTGCATTTCCTCAAACAAGTTAAATTCTAGAATATATTTATATTTTAAAAAATATTTAAAGAGAAGATCAAACTTGAGGTAAAGTAAGAGGATATTAATAATATTGTTATGAAATTAGGCACGTGAATCATAGTATTTTGTGAGCTACGAGAAATAATTGATGTGGCCTTTACATAAAATGTAGTACTAGGATGAAATTAATTGGAACTTAAAATCTAGAGAATATTGGCTTAAAGAGGGGAATAGAAATACAAAACACCTCCATGATTCCATAAAAGTGAGAAGCTCTACTAATCATATTTCTAGAACTAAATATAAATATGGTCTTTTTCTCAATTATACTCAATATATTAAAAGGGAAGTAATTTATTTATTTAAGGATCTACATTAATGTCATCAGATATTGACAATAATGAGTATTCTTCAATACACTCCAAAATTAAGTTTTGATGAATAAAATCTACTTATTTTAAGACCTTTTGTTATGGATGAAATTAGAGAGGTTATGTTTCTATGTACGATGATCATACTAGGTTTAAATAGTTTTCAATCTATTTTCTTTAAAAAAAAAGGATTTTTTAAGAAAGGATATTTAGATGGTGTTGGAAGAATCCTAACATAGTTAATATATGTTGAAGGAAATGAATAAATTTTTTATTTATTTAATTCCTAAGAGGGAAAATCTTCCTTATTTCTCTAACTTTTATCTCATTTGGTTGTGCAACACTATTGAAAAGTTTATCATGAAATATATGACTACAAGGCTAGGTTTGATTATCCTAGAGATCATTGAACACATGAGCCTTGTACATAAGGCTCTCCATTTCATAAGGAAATAAAAAATATTATCTATGGATATCAAATTGACTATAAAAAATCTTAAAATTGATCCCTTCTTCAAATTATTAGGAATTTTGGCTTCTCTAATTATTGGTTTTATTTTATTCATGCATGTATTTCCTTGACTATTTTTTGTGTCCTTACAAATGGGAATCATGTGATATTTTTAAAATTTTGTAAAGATTTATTCTAAAGATAGCCCTTCTCTCAATTTCCTCTTATGATAATGGTTGAATCTTTAGGTCATTAAATTACTATTGCACATACTAATGTAGTTTATGAATATATTATATAGTTTATTTAAATGTATAGCAATCACTCATTCTTAATTTTCTAATGACACCCTCCTTCTTGGTCTTGGTTCAATGGTTGAGTAAAACGTAATTAGGAGAATCTTTGATCAATATTATCAAACTTTTGGTAAATCCATTGAAAATGATAAATTAAGATCCTCTTAAATTATCTTATCTTTTTTAGCATAAAATTAAATAGTTTTTAGGTTTAAACTTTGTTCTCTTTGTAGTATTTATATTGGTGTTCCAATTTTCCATGTTCTTGTCTCTCAATTTTGGAAAAATATCTTATCATCCATTTAGTCTAAACTATATAGTTGTAAAGGTGGATGAGTATCCTTAGAAGATTGTTACTAATAAAATTATCTTTTGTAGAGTCCCAATCTTTATGTCATAATTTTTAAAATAAATTTTCTTAATTATCTCTTCTATGGAAAAAACTATCAGATCCTTCCTCTGAGGTAACATATGTAGTAAGAAAAAGATGTTGGAATTTTTAAGTAGGATGGAGCAATAAAATAATGAATTAAAAAATGTAGATTAAAAATTAAGTAGGATCTAGTTCGAATTCATTCTCCTAATGTGGTTTTCTTGCAAGAAACTAAGTTATTAGTGGATAGTATGTTATGTGTGGCTTCTAAGATTTGGGGTCGTGGTCAATGTCAAAACATGGGTGCTTTTGGTAACTCTGGTGGAGTGGCCTGTCTTTGGGATCCTCAAAAAGTTAGTCGATTTTGGTGGATCTCCTTTAGGGGCTCAATTTCTTGTGTTGCTTCTCATCTGGAGTTAGGGGAGAAAATTATTTTTTCTAATATATATGCTCTGATTGATTTCCAAGGTAAAGCTCAGCTATGGGATCATCTTAGATATGTTAGGTCTTTGGATCCTTACCTACCTTGGATCTTGGCTGGGGATTTTAATGCTGTCATTTCTTTTGAAGAGAAGAGAGGATGTAGTGCTCATTTGGAGCCTTCCTCAAGGCTCTTGTAGGATAATATGGCTCTTTTGAGGTTAGTTGATATTAAGCAAGCTAATGGAGTCTTTACTTGGAATAATAGGAGAACTAAAGATGTTATTTTACAAAGACTACATATATTTTTGGTGTCTAGTTTTTGGATGGGAGACAGGTGGATGATTAGTTCTGAAATATTGGATGGTCGGGGTTCTAACCATTGGCCAATTAAGCTTGTGGTTGAAGTGCCTCAACGATGTGATAGATAGACTTTTAAGTTCCAACTCGTGTGGCTCAGGGATGAATCTCTTCATGATATGCTTCCTAGCTAGTGGGATCTTGGGAAGCTAGCTTATGGCACTACTATGTACTCTTTCTCAAAGAGGCTTCAATATGTTAAATATAGGTTGAAAAAATGGAATAGGAAACATTTTGGTAATTTGTTTCATGAAAAATAGAAGGCTTAGGATAACCTGGACTTAATCACCAGGCATATTCATGATCAAGGCCTCACAGAAGAGTGAAGTTTGTTAGAGGTTGCTGCAACAAAAGAGGTTGAGGAATGGGAGTTAAGAGAAGAAATTTTTTGGAAACAAAAATCCTGTATTGAATGGTTTCAGGCTGGTGATAGGAATACTTCATTTTTTCACAACTCAGTTAAAGATCGGAGGCAAGGTAATGTTATTTCTTCTCTCTTGTTGTTCGATGGGGAAATTTTTTCCTTTTCCACTTCTATTTTTGTTGAATGCATTCAGTATTTCTCTACATTATTTTCTAAGGATTCACCTCTAGCGGAGGAGGATGAAGCAAGGATTCTAAAGTGTATCCTGCAGCTGGTGTCTAATGAAATCAATGAATCATTGCTTTCTCCTATTACCTTTTCAGAGCTTGAGAATGTTGTGTTCTAGATGAAGAAAGTTAAAGCCTCTGGGCCTGATGGATTCCCAGTTGAATTCTTTTAGGAGTTCTGGGAGGTGGTTAAGTTGGACTTGTTAGAGGTTGTTCAGGAATCCCTCATGAATAAACAAATGTTGAAGTCTCTAAATGAAATTTTTTTAGCTCTCATTCCAAAGAAGGAGGGGGCTACTTCTTTGGATCTTTTTAGGCCTATTGCGTTATGTAATGTTGTTTATAATATTATTATTAAGTTGGTTACTGAAAGGCTGAAACCTTGGCTTGGTGGGTTAATCTCTAAGGAGCAGGTGGGATTTGTTGCTGGCAGCCAGATCATGGATGGTGTTGTTATTTCTGCTAAGACCATCCATTCTATGGAATCCTCAAAAGAAAAATTTATGTTTATCAAGTTGGACATGGCTAAAGCATATGATCGAGTTAAATGAAACTTAAGATTCTTGGAGCTTTTGGTTTTGTTAGTGGTTGGATTGATTGGGTTAGGAGTTGTGTTACATCTTCCTCCTTTTTAGTGCTTATCAATGCTGAGCCCATAGATTTTTTTGGTGCTTCTAGAGGCCTCAGACAAGGAGATCCTTTATCTCCCTACTTATTCATCCTACTTGCAGAAGGCTTGAGGAGGCTCATTTGTGCTCAGGTTGCTAGTGGCTTGATTCAGGGTTGGATTTGGGGAAATGATATTCCCCCTCAGTCTCATATTCAGTTTGTAGATGATATTGCCTTGATGGGTAGGGAAAAGGTTGAGGAGGCTCTTAACTAGTGCAGTGTGTTGGACAACTACTTGGCAACGCATTAATGAGGTGAAGTCTTTCATCTACTTCTTCCATACTCCTAAGGCTATCCAAAGGAGAATAGCAGGTATTCTTTGTTTCCATATTAGTTCACTTCCATTTTCCTATCTTGGAATCCCTCTTGCCATTCGTTCTCTCCCTAAAAGGTTTTGGCAAGAGACTCTTGATAAGTTTCAAATATTGGTAAGTCATTGGATTTTTAGATGGCTTTCTTCAGTAGGTAGAGTGACTCTTCTAAATTTGGTGGTCCAAGCTCTCCCTCTTTATAGGTGCTTTGTTCTTTCTACTCCATCAAGTTTTATTAAAGATTTTGAGAGATTGTCTCATTAGTTTATGTGGTCTGGAAACTTTTTGCATATAAAATGGAGTTTGGTGAAGTGGGATGTTGTTTGTAGGCCAAATCAGGAGGGGGGACTTGGTCTATGATGAACTGATTTGAATAGGCAGGCCTTGGCTGCTAAGCTATATTGGCGTTGGTGTTCACAACAACATATGTGGTGGGCTAAAATTCTTACCTTCAAATATTTGGGTGCGGTGGAGAGTATGGAGGTTGCAAGATTTAGTATGGAGGGGAAAGGTTCTATGATCTGGAGTACCCTCAAATGGGGTGCCAAGATGGTTAAGCAGGGACTTTTTGGATTTTTAATGGGGGTTAGGATGCTTTTTTCTGGCATGATTCCTGGGATGGACACCCCGCCCATTATGTCTTCTCATCCTCACCTTCAAGACTTGTGCCATATTTTTGAGGAGGCGGGTTGGTGTCATGTGGCTGACTTCAAATCTCAACAATCATTGGAGTAGATTATTGTGTCTAGGTGGAAGGACCCTTTAGAATGGCCTCCTGGTGGTGTGATGGAGGATCGTCAAGAGCTTGCTAAGATTCTATCGAATCGTGCCTGCAATTCTCTTCATGGGAGAGATGTGCTAGCTTGGGGTCCTGATTTGAAAGGAAATTTTTCAGTTGCCTCTAGTTATTAGCCTTTGCATAAACAAGTCTTTGGGAGCTCTGAGGTTTTTTGGTGGAAGCATGTTTGGAATAAATTTGCTTGGCCTAAGTGTATTTTTTTCTCTTGGCTCGTGGTCCAAGGTAAGTGTCTTACTTGGGACAATCTTTGGAAATGGGGGTTCTAGGGCCCCTCCATGTGTGTTTTATGTGGTCAACATGAAGAATGATTCTCGCATCTCTTTTTTTATTATTCTTTTGTTAAGACTATTTGGCATCACTGGTGGAATCTCTGGAGCTTACTGGGTTGCCATGTCTCTTCTTTGGATGATTTTTGGAGGAGATAGGGATCATCTCTTGCCACAACCTCTTTTCTTAAAATTTCTTGGAACATTGGCCCTAGTTTAATTGTTTGGAAAATTTGGTTGGGGTGTAACAGACGGATTTTATTGGATAAAAAAATGATCATGGGGCAACTTTGGAGGTGAATCCTTGGGGCTCTGTAGTAGACTTTGACTACAAAGTGTGACTTTTCTGTGTCAGTTGATCCTGGGGACTTGGGTGTAGTTAATTCCCTAGGTCTTGTTGTAGGGGATAGGAGTAATTTGAGCAGAGTGCATTGTAGGCGTGGGCATGAGAGGGTTGCTGATGATGGCTTTTGGTGTCTGCCTGTTCTGGGGGAGCTAAAAATCAATACAAATGGTTCGTCTAGGGGTAATCCTGGGCATGTTGGAGTTGCTGGTATTGGTAGAGATAACCTAGGAGTGGTTTTCTTCTTTTCTATGTATCGTGGTTTGCAAACTAATAATCTTATGGAGGCTAGTGCTATTCTTATGGCAATTGAGCATGCAGTTAGCCTTGGGTGGCAGCGGATTTTTTGTGAGTTTGATTCTCAAGTGGTTATTGATATGTTGAATAAGCCACATTTGGAGGATGTGAATTGGCAGCTAGCTATGGTTGTCAAGCAGATTATTTCTATGTTCTCTACTTTGGAGTCCATTGTGTTCCACCATATTTCACGGGAGTGGAATAGGGTGGCTAATGGGCTAGCTAGATGGGCAACGAAGAGGACTAATTCTTGGTATGTGGATGATTGGGGAAATCTTCCTAATGACATGGCCCCTGTTCTTAAGGAGTGGGTTGCTAAGGATATGAGGTGTTTCTTGGGTGTGAATTAATTCTTGTTTTTGTTGGGCCTCTTGTGGGTTTGTTTCTTTCGACTTTGTAATGTTGCTTTGATTCAATAAATTTTTTACCCTCTTTTTATTTTTATTTTTTTTTAAATTAGTTATTTTTTAACATGGTTCACCCTTTGGGATACATCAAAAAATAGTTATTCATTTCTATTAATATCTCTAGCAAAAAAATTGTTATAGTATTAGATAAACTTGTGGAAATTTATTGTCTGCTCCAAATATAATGTTCCACTCTCTTCACTATTTATGATCAACACCAACACACACTACTACACGTTCACTTTATGTAGAGCTACAACCATATAACTTCCATCTTGTGTTTTTTGCTATGTGTAACTTCCAAACTACATGACCTTACAACTTCCATTTGTGTAAAACTATTTTCCTTTGATTCGTAGCAAAGAAAATTGATAATTGCTAGTAGTTACAAATTTTCTATTCAACCTAAATCACTTACAATTTCTTTATTGAAAATTGTGTAATTTTTTCTTTGAGGGCACTCCCCCCAAGCCCCTAACTAGGGGTGCTACACCTATCAAGCCCCCTAGGGGTGTTGCCCACAAACCCCCATTGTAAGATCCACCCATGTGCCCTATTTGAGGGGGTGGTTCCCCCGGACCCTACAGGAGGGGCTCAACAAACTAAAAAACTAAGAAACTAAAAAAATATTCCTCTTATTTCTTAGGACTTAGTTTTTCTTCTAAAATGTTTGGGGGTTTAGATGTAAATAATTTATTTTTGGTTAGAATTTGATTCTTGGATAAAATATAGTGTGAGAATTTTATAATTATCATGATTCATATGGATGTAGTAGAATTTCTAATGTTGAAAATTCTTCTAAATGTTTCATCATCTAGAATTTTATTATTTTTTATAGTTTTTTCTTCTTGAAATATTTATCTTGGTAGATCTAGAGTATAGATTCTACTCCTTTTTTATGATTGTTGGAATGGGTATCCAAATTTAGGGTCTTGTTAAATTGTAAAGGATGATTGTATAGATTTATCTCAATATTTGGTTACTAACATAATGGATTATTTTTAAATTATTCTAATAATATATTTTAATGAATTTTAGACATATTTTTTGGCATTTCTTTCGTTAGAGAATCAAAAGAAGTTATTTAAAGATGAGATTTCCAACATTTTTTAGTAAGTTTAGGTGAAGATGATGTTACATGGACTAGTGCTAAGACTAGTTCATATATTATTAGAGATGGGTATCCTTCTTAGATGGTGAAGTAGTCCTTTGGAAGATATTGGTCTTTTGTTATTTCTTGTAGTAAAGGATGTCTTTCTAGGGTAATGGATTTTTCATAGCTAGTACTTATGAAGGAGGGGATTTGCTACTCCCAAGTCTAAAGATGAATAGGGTCTATAGGGAGAAAATTTCCCTTAGTCATCTCAAGACTAACTGAAAGGATCAAGATGAAAGAGTTTGCAAAAGTGTACTAAAAGTAGAGTTTCTAGAATAAAAATAGACAAAGGACTTCAGGGATCGAAAAAGCAGATTATAGATATTTTTGAGACAAAAGGAAGAGATCTCAGCCAAAGGATGTTTTCATGTGAGTAAGAGAACATAAAACATTGTCATTTCATTTACGCGTTGGTGTCTCATATGGACAAAGAACTAAATCTTCACATAGAAATCAAAGTATCTACTGAATATTCTAGATGAAAGGTCTGTTTAATCTACTGACTTAATAGAAAGAATGAATGTTGATAAATGAAAAAGAGAGGGAAAGATATCCACTCACAAGAAGTTCTACACTTTGAAGCCTCTTGTAAAGCTTCAAACAAGCAACTTGCACACAAGACAAATGGGGAAAAATGTTGGGGCTATTTTGGGGCTTTCGTTATTCAAACCCTCGTTTTGGTTTTCCCACCTCCAGGTGATCCCACAATACTGGTTTACAATTTTTGGCCAAATTGGACATTGAACTAATTTTTTCTAACTAAATCTTCACTTTCAAAAACCTATAGCGGCTAAACTGTGAGGAATTTGAAGATGATGCAAACTAGTGATTTGTGGAATTTTATCTATAGATTCTAAATATATTTTTTTCAAATTTTTGGAATCAAATTGCACTTATTTTTCCATCTCCTTCGAAAAATAGTTTTTTTCAATAAACACCATTTTTAAGGAGTGGTGTTCACCGTATAACAGATAATTTTTTTTCCATGAAGGATAAAATTCTATTTTTTAAAATTTAGATTTGTAAACATGATATCTAGTGCTTCCAATTGGTTTCATATTTTTTTATTGAATATTTTTTCTTTAATCAAGTTTATAAGTCAAACCAAATACAATTCAGACATAGGCATATAGTATAACACATAAATTGTTTTGTATGTATCAAAATTTAATTTTTTTTTTGTTGGATTAAGGACTTCAATATTTGGTGCACTCATTTTTTAAAAAAATTGATAATCTTCTATTTTTCCACATGTGCAGAACAAAGAGCTTGATTTTCAGTGAAAAAACTACATTCATAAGAAATAAAAATATAAATCTAATAATAAAATTAAATTTATTTAAAATTATACTTTTTGGGAATCTTACAATAAGGACTACATACATTACAAAAAAAAAATGAATTCATTTGATCCCCCAAAAGGTAAATCAAAAGTGGTTTTTTATCAGGTGTAAAGGAGACTCTGTTATAGGTATGGTTTGAAACTAGAAGGGTTCTATCCAAGGAGGTTTAATCTAAGGTAGTTTTATAAAACCCTCTTCAATTGGAATGATTTAAATGGAACTTTTTAAGGCTTAAATCATTATATTTTCTAAAAATATGTGATTTCAGCAAAAAATAGAATCTCCTAGAAATTGTAAACTAGCTTTGTGGGATCACCCCTCCACATATAGCCAAATAGATAGAGAGAATAAAAGACACAAATTGATGTAGATAAAAGAGTGCTAAAAGAAAACCCCACTATGGATGAGAAACCATATCATGAAATAGAAACAAGAGTGATAAAAGAATACCACATAATGGATGAAAACCTATATCATGAAATAGAGACATAATAAATATGCTAGAAAAGAGATAAGAGAGTAAGAAAGTAATTTACCAATAGTCTATGGCTCCCTCTTTGCTTGATAGATGTGACATTGAGCACTTGAAAGAGAGATTTGGTAGTTTGTGATACTTCAATCCAGTAGAGCTTCACTATTGAATCATGAAGTAGAAGAGAGAAGCAAGTTGATGAGAGAGAGTGAGAATGCTTGCAAATGAGAGAAAAAAAAGAGCTTTTTGTGTAGCTGCAGGGGCTAGAAGAGCTGTTACAATCAAAAAATTTCCATGATGACATGTCACGGGCCAAGATTTTGAGATTCCTTATTTGAACTCACAAAGCTTGGGGATGCTAGCATGCCATGCAGACATCCATGTGTGTGCAAGAATCCAACTAATATTTTTATGAGAATTGAAGTCTCGGACTATTGTTGCTTCATCATTAGTCCTTATGGAGTTAAAATCATGAAATTTTGACTCATAAGGTTCTTGTCATAAATGTGGCTAGGTGCCATAAATGTGGGGGGAAAGTACGCAAATGCAAAATTTCCACGGGGTGAAATTTAATGACATTACATTTTCCCCCACTTGAGTGAGATAAGTTTTGAGAAAAATTAGCTACTCTAAAGTAGAAAAGAGAACATTAGTACATGCCTAAAAATTGAAAATTTTATGGATTTGCATGACAAAAAGGATACTGTAGAGGCTGTAGAGGTTGAGCAGGTGAATACTAATGATGTCCCCAACAATAGAGCTTAGCGAGAAACCACAACATAATATGTGAAGTTACATTCTAAAAAACTCAAATTTAGGTTAGCTCAAAAATTGGAAGAAGCTACCAAGGTGAGAAGAATTCTAAAGAAAAAATTGATGGTTTGAAAGAAAAATATGATGAAGAGGTTCAAGTATATGCCCCTTGTTGTTTTTTCCCTTAGCTAGGTGGGTTGAAAATAAGAAACATGGAAGGACCACGTTCATCGAGAAAAATGGGTAAAAAATTACCTATATATACCCAAGAGGGCCCACAGAAGGGTCATTTCCCTATTCACCATGAGAAAATTGTTGACTTTTTTGAGAGAAAAGTCAGTAAAATGCCTCACAAACATGATTTTTAGGATCTGAGGATCAATAAATTGCATCAGGTGATAGCCCATTGTGATGCGGTCGATGAGGTATGTTGGATGTAACCCTATGTCCATTTTTAGGCATTTTTTTAGGTTTTTGAAATATGAAGCAACACATGCATCTAGTCAACATGAAGGAATCCAGCCAACATGCGATCATCTAGGAAATGTGTTGGTATCCTTCGTCTATGTTGTCATCCACCATGTGTGTTGTCATCCAAGTAACTTTCATGGTGGATGACCCTGGAGATAGTAGCACATAGCACAAATGTCTACATGAAAAGCCTCTTTCCCAGAGGTCACTTAGAAATTTTTTTAATGTATAAGTTAGAATTTATTTGATGTAGATGAATTTGATATAGACTTTACTTATGTTTTGTAAGATTGGCTTGAAATGTGAGAGCACAGAGGTTTAAATGTAATCAATATGCTATGAGATCAGGTGGGTTAGATGGATCCCAACACCCAAGATCATCTCCGATGGGTAGGCCTATGGTGGGTCTATAGACTACTTGAGATGTTGTATCATTTTTCTATGTTGATGCACTCATGGAGCACTATGATTTCATGACCCCTACTTTCCACCTACCATTAAGAGAGAGGATGGTCACTCTAGCGGATGTATATTGAATCACTAGCCTACCCATCCATGGATGGCAGGTGGCTTTGGATGACACACTCTCACCTTAAAAGGTTCTAGATGGGAAACAATAATATGGGGGGTGCACAGACCCTGACGACACCACCAACCACATCTACATACAATGGTTTGAGAATAGACGAGTGGAAATCCCACTGCTGAGGAGGTTGATGGTGGTTATAGTAGCCCTCTGAGTTACCATGGACAGCTGAGCCTCCCACCTACATTGGGTCCTCATCCATACTATTTAGAAGATGGAGGAATGATGGACCATTTTCTCTTAGGGTTGCAAGATGCTCATTCACTTGACCATGAGTTAGGCCAGTATGGTGTAGAAAAGAAATGTCGAATGTGAAACTTTTATAGGAATTGCTTCTCCTCTTTTTTCTTAAATGATGTTCTATTGTCAAAAGAAAGGGTAGAAGGAAATCTGAAATGATCTATGAGATTGTTTAAAAGAAAGCTACATATTGCTTCAACATTTGTGGATTGAATTGAAACAACTTTGACCCATTTCATAAAGTAATGATCTGTAGTAGTAATGATGAAGATATTTCCCTTAGAAGAAAGAGATAATATGTTAGGCTTGTGTCAAATTGTGTTTTCTTGTGTCTTATGAAATTATGTCTATTATGATTATCTTTTTCACCTAGAATGTTTATCTGTAGCCTAACATGTTTGTGGTGAGATCATGGCTAACTTTGCAGGATTGAAGACCCCTATCATCTTTGTATCTTGATGGATCTCCCTCATTCACATTGAGGTAGGTTAGATTGAAGGTATTCTTCCTTGATGATTTTTGTATATTCTCTTCAACCTCTTTCTACTTTAGCTCACATACACATTGACACGTATGCGTGCTAAACTGAATGTAATGGAATAAATTTGCTCTCCATGAAATTCCTATTGATTTACCCTCATTTTAGCCTTACAAGTTTGATAATGCAAAAATCCAACTCTTTTGCTTTGCTTTCTCCATGTTTCCTTGTCATTTAGCATGAGTGAAGGGAATTTCTATCGGGGATGTGCACCTATTGCACGAACGTCTACACATTGTGCTAACATCTTGACAAGATTTGTGCATTAGGAAATGGTATAGATGTTATGATTCTTTTTCACCTGTGATAATAACATCCCCCTTTCAAATCTTGACTGTCAGGAATAAATATTTTACTTCAATTTTCCTATTTTAATGCACTTCTTTCACTCTTTCAAGCTCTCTCTCAATTCTATCTGATTCTCATGCTCTCCCAATTCTATCAATCATTCTCACTCTCTTACACTTCTTCTTTCTTTATTCTCACTATCTCTTGTTGCTACTAACTTCATACTTGGCTTCTACACCATCTCCTTGCTCCAATACCATTGTTATTGCAGGTTCTTGAAGCTCTACTTTGTTTTCTTGGTGATGTCATTCTTCTCCTTTCTCTATCAACCTTGAGCACTTGTAGAAAGGGAGGTGATATTGTGTCTATTTTCTTATTTGCATTATCTTACTTGTAGAGTAACATTTATATTTTCATTTCTCTCTACTTCATTATGTCTATTCTATCTGCTTCTTTATCTCTTTTCTACAACTTGTTATCTATTGGCTTCCTATGGATGTGGGAACATCAAAATGGGGACTTGAGTGAGGAAATTTCCAAAACATAGCCCCAAAATTTTTCTTGTTACTGTTTATGTAGGTGTTATTTGATTTCTTAGAGGTAGCTAGAGAACTATACCTTGAGTAAGTTGGCATTCTTCTTCTTTCATTGTTTATTTTCTGTTTAAGTAACTTTCATAGTATTCTTCTTGATTTACTTTTCATTTTTGTACGTTTATATCAAACCATAAATCCAAAACATTAAGGTTGTTATTAGACTCTATGTGTTTATGGATACTACCTAGCCCTTTTTCCATACAGGATGCCAGTGTGCCTCTGAGACTCTGACACAATGAACTAAATTCCAACCCCCACACTATCATCCCCTGACAAAGAGCCATCTAGTCTACAATTTGAGACCTTTGTGTTCAGCTCATCTAGTTCCAGAAAACATATGTTAAAGAAGGGAAAAAAAAGTCATGTTTTCCTTTATTTTTAGTTATCCCTCCCCTTTTAGCTTATTAGATAGTCTAAGGTAGTTTAAGGCAGTTAGCTCCCTTGCACTCTTTTGTGACCTGAGAGGCTCAAGGGTAGAAAATCCCTCTTCTCTACAGATATTAATAATTCAATGTAATATGGAACATACTCCCAAGTGTTAAAGGAAAAATAAAATGAGATTCAAAAAAAATATTAATTAGAAACTAAAAAGGAATCTACAGAAACCAATGCATTACATGCTGCCTCAAAAATTCTTGGAGGCAATGAATATTAGAATACTTGTTGGAAGGTTTCTTCTACACTTGCATGAGCTTACTAAAGCTAGAGAATCTTCAATTCAACTATATTTCAAACTAAGATATCAAAGTGTTGTCAGTAATGTAGGAATGCTTCAAGAGATTTTTAAAATGTAAAAGATTAACAAAAATGTGTCAAAGAGGGAGAAGAAGTAGGAATGTAACCATTGAAATTCTATTAAGAGTGTTTTCCTACAAACCAAAAGTAATATAGATAAAATAAACACTAAAAAATATACAAGGATTGATAAAGTGTTGTGGAACACTAGTACATCATGTAGAAATATATGCATCACAATAGTGTCTAGATATTTCTAGTTAGATAAAAGGATTAAACACTATAAAATAACA
This sequence comes from Sequoia sempervirens, assembly GCA_007258455.2. Taxonomy (NCBI): domain Eukaryota; kingdom Viridiplantae; phylum Streptophyta; class Pinopsida; order Cupressales; family Cupressaceae; genus Sequoia; species Sequoia sempervirens. The sequence continues at coordinate 195,047,047 of VDFB02000013.1, read as the reverse complement.
CAATTATGATTCTTATGAGATTAGGTTAGGCAAAATGATAACAAAGTGCTAATCCTTTGGCACCATGGGAGAAGAAGACTAAGGTGGAAGGATAAAATGGACTAATACATTATTAGGGAAATACAAACCAAATAAAGTGAAAATATAGCATGAAATTACAAGGTATAATTTTTTTTATATTACACAAGTGTCTCCAAGACAATTTCAATCTATGATAAATAAATAGGTGGAGAAATAATTAGATATTTTTTATGTGTCCTCGTGAAATCCAAATATGATGATGAAAGTCTATATGAGCTAACATCAGATAGGAAATAAGCATTTTCAATTATCTTCTCCAAGTATAGAAGACATGACTCACAAAAAAATACAATGATATCTATCTTGTGCTCATCCCAAGTAGTTGTATTTAGAAGATAATGAATGTCTTGATACACTAAATAATCTGAAGTTTTGTATGTAATAAAGTTATTATCATCAAAATCACTAAGAAAGAGAAATTATATCATAGTGTATCCCATTTAACTACACTACCCATCCCATAAAGGGCTTCCCACACAAAATTATTAATTTTGAGCATTAAATGAATTTTCCAACATTGAAACACAAGAATCCCTTACCTTAAGATGATTAGACATAGACAAATAAGATGAAGTCTTTAAATATGTGATAGGAGTCATATAACCTAAATTCTTAATGAAAGTCTCTTTAGGTGGAGTAATAATTTTAGAAGTCTTTACATGTTGATTTTTAATATTTTCCCAATCATCAAAAATATAACTTTATTTAAGATAATATGGGAAGAAAATTTAAGTAAAACAAGACAATCTATAATAGGATATTCTAGGAATAGAGTCACTTGATTCTCCAAATGTTCTCTATTTTTTTTTTTCAAATATTATATGACCATAACTATGAGTGATGGCCAACTAGATGTTGATATCAATATAACACCTAATTAATCCTAAATTTTATTCATTCTTATCTTTCCATACTAATTATTACAAATAGGATGTAGGTTAAGGAACTACTCCATAAATATGAGAAAAATATTAATCCATATGAAGTGTACTAGAATTCAATCTTCACAAGACTTAGTTATATCTATCCAATTTGATTATAGCAAGAATTCTTTTGATACTCATTGGTAAGTCCTAAAATTTAGTCACACTAGTCCAATCAAGAGACACATTCAAACAAGAGAACAAGGTTATAGCTAAAAATTCACAAAATTAATGATCCCCATACCAATATATAATCTTCCAACTTTATAAAAATTATTTTTAATACAATATTTACTAGTGTAGTGTCAAAAAATGTGTCCCCAATCCAAAATTTCAATACCAGCAACATGCAAACCAAAACACATCATACATGTCACAACAACACATCCCTCAAGAACACACCAACATCCACTCACAATAAATAGGGACCCATGGGGTGCCAATCAATCCAATGTATGGTGCCATAAATGACCCTATAATTGTTGCCTTGCAAGAAAAGCTAATGGGTCTAGAGAAGACCATAGAAAACATGCAAATATCCGACAAGAAATCACAAGTGTCATATGATCTATCTGTATATCCCTTTGACATGAACTTATACATGTCACCATTCCTCTTAGATATGTGTCACCTAATTTTACCAAATACAAAGGAAAGACAAATCCTATTAAACATGTCTAAGAATTCATGACCAATTGTATGGACATCGCCTATGAACAAACATACTTGATGAGACTCTTTTCTAAAAGTCTTGCAGGTCCTTCCCTTGAATGGTTCTCCACTCAAAAGGATATCCAACCATGGGATGAACTTAAACACAAATTGATAAAAAATTGCTCGTACAACATTGACATGGACACCTCTATTACTAGCTTATTTACTCTCACACAAGAGGATGCTGGTGAAACGTTCATCCCATTCTTCCAAAAATGGAGAAGTCTAGCTAGTTGTTTTCACATCAACATACCCAAAAAGGAAAAGGTTGACATGTTCATTCAAACACTTCTAGGCCCCTTAAAATATGGATTGCAAGTGTATTGTTGCACAACTTTCATAGACCTAGTCAAAAAGGGTGTCCAGATCAAGAAAGCTCTTATTGCAAAAGGAGAGCTAAAATATGGTCCTAAAAATAGAAATGCAAATACTCCCGCTGACAAAAACAAGTACTCTAGGTAAAAAATAAACACATTACCAATGACAATGTTGTTGATGCCAAGGTTGTAAACACTATGGGTCCTATATTGGCCCTCAAAGGGGTTCAATTGCAAAACAAACCAACAACGATACTGACACCCCCCACAAATACCACCCAAAACAATCAAAGTCAAGGACAATACCGTCAAACAAGACAATTCCCAAAAACATGAACATACTCTTCTTTGGGAGAACCAATTGAGGATGCCCTTAAGAAGCTCCTCCAAGATGGTCTCATCACACTTGAAGAACCTAAACTATATGACCCAGGGAAATTTAAACCATCATGGTGGGATGATAATGCTTTTTGTGAGTACCGTCAGACTAAAGGACATCAGACATCAGCTTGTCAGCAACTTGGAAATATTGTGCAAGACCTTATTGAAAGTTGAATAATTGAATTGGGTGGACCACAATTTCCATCAAATGCTGACCATACCATCCATAAGAACCCACTGCACGACCATGGTTCTAATAACGCTTCCATGTCAGGTCCTAAGACAAACAATAATCAAGCCAATTACGCTTGCGCCAAGTATGACTATTCTGGTGGACCTACTATAAACAATGTTCAAATGGATAATGAGTGTGTCAATACTATCATTGTCAAAACAACACCTCAATGCAATGCTACTACTCGAAGTGGAAAGATCACCATAGCTATTTTTCCTCCTGCTAGGCAACCTAAGATCACTATACCTGGTCCATCTCCTAAACAACTACAACTTGGCTCATCCACAAGTTGTGGCAACCCAAGAGTTAGTTTAACCTTATCGATCAATTAGGAAAAACCCCTACACAAATTTCCATACTTGAGTTGCTTCCAATTTCTCCCACACATAAGGCTATACTGGATAAAACCCTACAAGATTCATCCATCCCTAAGGATATTGATGTCAACCAATTTGAGACCATGGTGGGATACCTCACCACACCTCATCACGTCACCTTTTCTAATCAGGATTATTCATCACCCAAGACCAACCATAACGATGCACCACATATTGAAACATTCATCCATAAACACAAGGTTAGAAGAGTTTTAGTAGATGGTGGAATAGGATTGAACATATGCTCCTTAAAACTATTTAAGGCTCTAGGATTTTCTGATGCATGTGTAGACCCTACAAAGAGTATAGTCTTAAAAGCATATGATGATGGAGAGCATTCTTCTCAAGGCATTATTTATCTTCCTATCAGAGTAAGCCCAGTCATTGTGGACACAACTTTCCAGGTATTGGATCTAGAATTACCTTACAACTTCTTGCTCAACCGCCCATGGATTCATGCCCTAAAATTCATTCCCTCTACATATCACTAATGCTTGAAATTCCCATTTGATAGCACAAAAATAACCATATATGGAGACCTCGACCCTTTTCAATTTTGTACCAACCTAAGGGGTATTTCTGAAAATCAAGTACCCATCAATCAAGAAGCTCATAGCTCTTCTTCTTCTAAATACATTGACCCATCCACACTAGCATCATCTTCCACGTCCACTCCATCCATGACTTGCACCACGCCACCATCTCCCTCACTTCCTAAATTTTATTCTAATGTCAAGATCCAGGACCTAGGCTGTGGAGAATTCAAACTACATACGACATATAGAATCACAACAATACCCAAGTCTCCAAAGGTCTATGGTCAGCCATGTTTTAGAATGGAACCAAAAGAATTTTTCAAAGTTTCACCAAAAACAATTTTCATAAAATGGGGAGACATGAGTAATGAGGACATTGCCAATATTACAAGATGGCTCTATAAGGAAATGGAAGACCTAACCCCATTACCAATTAAGATATATGTCAAGGGATATGACATGATGAAGGCTAAGGGCTATGATGGAACTATTGGCCTAGGAAATCATAAGACTAGGTGAAGAGAGCCCATAGAATCTTTCAAAATACTAAAGTATCTTGGATTAGGGTATGGATTGCCCGAAAATGATGACCGACGTGCCAATAGACTTTTGAGTGAGCGCATGCATGCTTCGGAAAGTGTTGAGACTGTTAAGGAAACCTTTACTAAAATTGATTCCCAAGAGTGGGAATTTGGCTCCAAACGATCCTTAAGTGGTTGTTTCCTTGATGATTTGTTCCTTGAGGCTCAGGAGCTTACCTTTGAACAAAAATTTTGGAAAAAATTTAAAATCGATCAAGCACCAAATAGTCACAGTCCCATTTACCTTCCCCATGACATACAATCCCCACCATCTAAACCCCATAACCATCAATCAAATCCATCTAAGTTGACAAATAACATGGATACCCATGACTCTAAGTCCTTCACCCCTTACTTTGACAATGAATATGAGACAAGTGAAGGAGAATATTAGATATAGTCTAACATGGAATTGGATGATGAAAAATTCATCTTCAATATCTCTAAATTTGTCTACATGCTTTCTGCATCCTCCCATCAATTAACCAATGTTGACAATGGAATTTCCTTAGTCTACCCACAACTAATTGATTGAGACCAACAAGGCCCGCCAGTCCTAGACACCTTTTAGAATGATGAGGCCATCATAGAGTTTATGGGATTACGTGAGGGCATACCCAGTAGTGATCACAAGGTCGGATTTTCCATTGACCTAGATTGTGTAGCTTACTTCGGGGAGACCGCTCTATCCTCTAGTCACAAAATTAAAAATAAGAATAAAGAAAAAAATGAAATTTCTTTAGGTGAAAATGGAAAGGCACCTTCTGACGACAAAAAAGTAAAAACAAAGGATGTATCTACAGGTGAAAACTCTTCGAGGCGTCCAAAGATGGAGGACTGGACTTTCTTCCCGTAACTCAAGAGAAATCAGCTATGCTCATAGAGGACACCATAGAGGCCAACATATCAATAGTAGAAGATCCCAAAATGGTTCTCTTTGCTGCATCCTTGACTAAAGCAGAGAAACTAAAATTTCACAAATTCTTTGCAAAATGTAAAATCAACTTCGCATGGTCCTATGCTAACATTCTAGGACTAGACCCGGAATTGGTTTTGCACCATCTGCATTATTTCCATATGCTAAACCAGTAAAACATAAGTTGCACAAAATGCATCCTCATGTCACTCTATTAGTGAAGGCTAAGTTGAAGAATCTTCTAGATGTTGGATTCATACGGTCTATTGATTATGCTAAATGGATATCTAACCTTGTGCTAGTAACAAAGACAAATGGAATGATCAGTGTTTGCAAATATTTTAGAGACTTAAACAAAGCATGCCCAAAAGATGACTTTCCTTTTCCGAATATAGATATCATAGTCGACCTCACGATAGGATACGAGATGTTGTCCCTCATGGAGAGTTTCTTAGGCTATAATCAGATTCGCATTGCCCCCAAAGATCAACATAAAACAACATTCACTTGTCCTTGGGATACGTACTTCTGGAATGTCATGCCTTTTGGGCTCAAGAATGTAGGTGCCACGTATCAGAAAGCTATGACCACCATATTCCATGATATGATGTATACGATAATGGAATATTACGTGGATGACCTTTTGGCCAAATCAGTAACAAGAAAATACCATCTAAAAGTGTTAGACACAATTTTTAAAAGACTAGAAGAATATAAGGTCAAACTAAATCCTAAAAAATGTGTCTTTGGTGTAACATCTGGAAAACTCTTGGGATACATAGTTTCTCAAAGAGGCATTGAGGTCAATCTAGCCAAAGTCAAAGCCATCATGGACATGCCTCCTCCCAGAGGAATAAGTGAACTTAGGACATTACAAGGCAGGGTACAATCTATCCAACACTTTATAACACAATTGGCCGATAAGTGTCAACCATTCCAATATCTTCTACACAAAGGCATCCCCTTTGTGTGGATAGATAAATGCCAAGAATCCTTTCAGCAAATAAAGGACTACCTACTATCACCACCAGTCCTTATGCCTCCCATTCATGGAAAACCTTTGATCTTATACATCTCAGCAACAACTTCAGCACTAGGGGCATTACTAGCACAAAATGACCATGATGAGAAAGAGAGGGCCATGTATTATATCATTCAAACACTAGTTGGGTAGGAACTGAATTACACATCTATTGAACATTCTTGTCTTGTAGTGGTCTTTGCAGCTTATAAGCTAAGACATTATATGTTGAGCCATCAGATGCAGTTGGTAGTAAATATTGGCCCCCTCAAATATCTATTGAGTCATACAACATTAACAGAACATCTAGAAAAATGGGTCATGATTCTGAGCAAATATGAGATCTAGTATGTAGAAAAAAAGAAAATCAAAGGACAAGTGATTGTAGACCAACTGGCAGACATGCCTATGCAAAGTGATCATCCCTTAGTGGTAGATTTCCCAAATGAGTCAATATTCCATACGAAACCTAAGGCACCGTGGAGGTTATACTTCAATGGATCTCATACCAATCATGGCTCAGGGGCAGGAATACTATTTATCACCTCACAGGGAGATTCCATTCCCAAGTCTTTCTGCATAGCTTTTCCATGCACAAAAATTGTGGCAAAATATGAGGCACTTGTTACCAGACTTAGAATGGCAATAAAATGGAAAATCATAGCACTGCATGTCTATGGGGATTCTTAGTTAGTCATCAACCAAGTTAACGATGACTACGACACTAAGGGTGAGAAACTAATACCCTACAAATGAATGGTTGACAACTTTTAGACATATTTTCACATGGTGACTTTTGAGCAAGTTCCAAGAGCACAGAACAAGGTAGAAAATGCAATGGCTATGATCAGTTCTCTCCTTGACATTCCAAGCAATATGCTTCAGTTGGAGTTCTTGGTACAACAACTATTGGTCCCCTCCTATGATATTCCAGAATCAGAAATGGTCTATGAGCTTGTTGGTCCCAATTCTCCCTAGTACCAAGACATTCATGACTACCTTAAGTCCCAAACCCTTCCCCCCAATTTTTCCAATAACCAAAGTAAGTCTTTTGTCCAAAAATCTGCAAGATATGCCATCGTTAGCAACACCCTTTGCTGTCGTAGCTTTGACAACACCCTCCTTAGATGTCTCGACACCAACGAAGCATGCACAACCTTACATAAATTACATGAGGGTATATGCGGATCTCATTCAAGTGGTCCTACTTTGGCCAAGAAGATAACAAGACTTGGGTACTATTGGCTAACCATTGAGAAAGATGCACTAGAATATGTTAAGGCTTGTCGCCAATGCCAAATTCACAACGATTTGATTCACGCTCCAGCGTAGGAACTTCGGTCAATCACTTCTCCGTGGCCCTTCACACAATGGGGACTCAATCTTGTGGGTAAGATCCATCCTACCTCGTCAAATGGCCACAAATTCATCATCACCATCACTGAGTATTTTACGAAGTGGATTGAAGCCATCCCCCTGACATACATAACCAGAAAAAAAATATCCAAATTCATTCTTAACTATGTTATTTTCTGATATGGTCTTCTATAATCCATCATCACTGACAGTGGACGTCCATTTAAAAACCAAGACATTCATGAGTTATGTGAGCGATTTCACATCCAACATCATTTTTCCTCTCTATATTACCCACAGGGAAATGGTCAAGCTGAGGCATCAAATAAAACCATTGTTAAAATCCTAAAAAAAGACTATCAATGACATTGATCATGACTGGCATATTCAACTTAACCTTGCTCTATGGGCTTACTGCACTAGTATTCACACACCCCAGAGGCCACTCCATTCACCCTAGGCTTTGAAGTTGAGGCCATCTTTCCCATCAAGGTTGAAATTCCTTCCCTACGAGTCTCCCTAAACGGTCTAACCAACTATGAAGAATACAGACAGTCATGTCTACACGAGCTAGAGATGTTAGAGGAAAGATGACAAAATTCCCTGAACCATCTATAGGCATATCAAAATCGTCTTTGTAGCAGTTACAACAAGAAATTCATGGTCAAGAATTTTAAAATTGGTGACTTAGTCCTCATGCAAAACCCTAAGAATTAGGCTAATAGAGAAAATTTAGACAAGTTTGAACCAAACTGGTTGGTCCTTACATCATCATATCCTCTTTTGGTTCTAGATCATATCAACTGGCTACTCCAGATAGTGAACAACTAACGGAGCCTATCAATAGTCTACATCTCCGCAAGTTCTATTCATAGCATCAGAAAATCGAGCTAAAGACATTAAAAATACAAAAAAAAAGAAAAAAGAAAAAAAAAATGGTTGCCTTGATGAAAACCTGGGAAACAAGCATTTTGGCAACACCAAAAAAATGAAAAAATGACAAAAATAGTAAAAAGGAAAATAATTTGTTCAATAGTGAAAAATTGGCAAACAGGTGCTTTGGATAAGTACCACGTTGAAAACCTGGCAAAGAGGCGCCATGCATAGTCAATCATTGCTCTTCCATCTATTGTCACTTTATCTGTCTTGGCCTATAATGAAGCACATTCTATGTCACCACCACGACACTTGACATGACATCATACCCCTCCTCTCATGGTAGACAAACAGTTGACATCCAGTCCTGCATACCGTCCATCCGACATCGCATGCATATCCCTTTGATGTCCTTTCAAATTGGCTAAGTCTTGGAATTGACTAGGGGCATAAATTTTATCATGTGATCACAGTGGGTATCGTACATGGTCTCAACAATTGTAAAAAGTCCTAAACAAGACAAAAACATCATAAAAAGTCTTGAAAAAAGACAAAAACATCATAAAAATTCCTAAAAAAAGACAAAAAACATCATAAAAAGTCCTGAAAATAGACAAAAACATCATAAAAAGTCCTAAAAAAAGACAAAAAACATTATTAAATGTCCTAAAAAAAAGACAAAAACATTATAAAATGTCCTAAAAAAAGATGAAAACATTGAAAAATGTCCTGAAGAAAGACCTAAAAATATCGAAAAGTCCTAAAGAAACCCCAACAAACGTCAAATTGTCTTGGAAACACAAAATGAAGTCATTTCCTGTTAAAAGTCTGTCATGTCAATCAATCGGTCTTTGTCATTTGTCTGAACTACGTTGTCTTTGCGCATTTGCTACGTAGGCAAGACTCATTTTTGAGTCCCCAAGACATTAGGTCAGTCCTTTTAGGTTTGTCAAAATAAAATCATGACACAATATTTTGTCATCAAAACAAATTCATTGGTTGTGTTGAACTATGAGGTCTCTGAGTGTATGACGTAGGCAAGGCCATCTGTCGATGAGCCCCTAAGGCCGCACTAGGTTAGTCCATTAGCGCTCATGACATTACACTAGCACACACATCAAAAAGTCTTCAAAATAATCCAATTACTACAACCAAATTATGGCAACCATTTATTTAACATGACAATTACACCAGCATGACAACATTGACATGTAGTCGACACAAGTCAATTCAATCAACTTCAGTCAAATTTGGTCAAAACAAGTTAAATTATCATAACCAGTCAAATTGTCAACTCTTGGTTATCTTTCAAATGTGTCATTTAGAAGAATAACCTGTCATTTATGCCTTAGGATGTGTCCTTCCTAGGCATCATCACTGTCATTTGACATTTTTGAGGGATCCTATTGACATTTAAGGATCGCTCCTCTCAACATCGGTATCTTTCAGATGTGTCCTTCTGAAGAAAAAACTCTATCATTTATGCCTTAGGATGTGTCCTCCCTAGGCATCGTCAATGTCACTGACATTTTGAGGGATCCATTTTGACATTTAGGGATCAATCCTCTCGACATCAACATTATGCAGGATGTGTCCAAGTCCTAAATTTGGCAATCTTCGGCATTCGTCATCTTGGCATCGTAAAAACCTTAACACCCTGGCATCTCAACATCATCAAACCTGACATCTTAAAATTAAAACACTTGGCATCTAGACACACTTGGAAAACACATGGCACTTGTCTTTTGGTTTTTCATCATGTTACTAGTTTTTCAGCAAGATCCCAACAACAGGATTTAGAGAAGTGGTGATGTATCATGATGTTTGTCTTGTATTTTGACACTCTTGTTACTAGTTTCTCAGCAATGTCCTGACTACATGATTTATAAAAATAGCGACGTATCATGATCATGGCTTTATTTTGTCCTTTTGGAAAATCATGTTGCTAGTTTCTCAAGGATGTACTGGAAACATGATTTAGAGAAGCAACGACATTTCATGACTTGTCCTTCTTGTCTTTTTTTGCTTACGGGTAATTATGACAAAAAGATTGGGGCAATTGCACCCTTAGTATGAGTTGTGATCATCCTTGTTTATGACTACTTGTCTTATGTGATGGTATGACCTTGCACACCTTCATTTATGTCATATCATGGTGTTTGTTGGCCATCACAATAATCTGCCCAATGATGATTAAAAGCAATAAATATTAAAGCCCTATGGTAATGTTTTGAAGTATTTGGTATAGGAACTAACTTGAATCTCCTTTTGTCTTGTCATATTCTCTCATCCATCTCACGACGATATCTTATGACATACAAAACATAAGTGCATACATAATCATATAGGCATTGCATTAGGTCCATACATACATCATCCATATCATTTAATCACATGCACTACATTACATACTACATTATACATAGTCATGTATTAACATAATCATAAACATGGAATCCATTCAAATAAATACATTATATCATCATCATCCATGGCATAACATCAACATGACATATAAATAAGTATTGCATTATCATGGCATCACATCATAGGTAACCATCATAGGACATACATGATAGGACATATAAATAACACCATCATTCATCACAAATGCATATTCCACATAGGAATCATATAAACATACATCATAAATGCATAAATCAAATGACATGCATATAGGCCGCATCAAAACTACATCATATATATCATCTCAAAAAATATAATGTCAAAAGATAAAGTTAGGGGACATCCCAAACATAGAGCTCACTGGCTTGGTAGTCAATACATAACATGTCATAACATAAAGTATGAAACATGAAGCCAAATATAGTAAGCATGTCCCTATGAAATGATCTCCTCACCCCCTCGTGGTGAAGAGTGTGGTGATTGAGGACCTGTGCCTGGCACTGAGGTAATCAGTGGAACTATAGTAGCCTCTGTCTATGAACCCAATGGAACTGACACTAATGACATCATCTCCACGGTAAAATGCATTTGTGATGACGTTGCAAAGTGAATCTATGAGGCCGAAGGATCTATCACTAGAGGTGGACCAGGTACTGATCTATCGCCTTAATCTAATGACCCATGTGAATTCCCTAACTTGTGACTGTAGGAGTGTCTATGATGGGACCTATGACTCAAAGTATTCCCTGAGGATGTCAAACCCCCTGCACTGCTCCAGCTACCACTGCCACTACCTGACCTACTACCACTGCATGTAATCATCTGTTTCCTAGTTAGAGTGGAATCTCTCCTCTCATCTAGCATGACCTACTCATATAACTTCATGTATCACCCAAGTCATACACTAACCCTGCTAAACTCTTGAGCTAGATCTATGAATGGTCTCATATATAGTCGTGCAAACTCTGTACACCACTACGTTGACTCCTGCTGGTTGATCATTGCATGATCCTACTCTACCTGCATCACCTCTAACTCTACCTATAGTGATATGACCTATGCAGCATTCTCATCCAATCTCCTCTACAAATCTACCACCCCCTGATCTGTCATGGCATCATGGGGCAATGTCGAGCTGGATGGTACCTCCTCCTTTCCCTCCACTATACTTTATCTCAGTAGTATCTCAGCCTCATCAATGGCCTCATCCTCATCCTCCTCCCCCATATCCTCCTCTCCTCTGACTCCCTCCTTCTGAGGCATATCAACATCCATCTTGGCCTCCTACCAAACTGCCTCCTCCCCAACCTCTTGCTCATGTTTGGCCTCCTTCTCAACCACATGTTGCTCAGGATCCACACCCTATTGTTCCCATCTAGGTGTGTCCTCCTCCTCTCTCTCCTCCTCAGCTACCTCTAGGATTGCATCAAATGCCCCCCTCACTGCACATTGTTTCACTCTCCTCTAACCACCATCTCCTCATCTCCTCCATCTCCTGCCATCCCCTCCATCATCCCTGTCATCCCCATCTCTCCCTCCACCCCGGCCTCCATCTTTCCCTCTACCTCTTCCTCTATCCCCATCTCTTCCCCCTTGCTGACTTCATGGCACATGTGGTTTAAACGATCTCCTGTCAATTGGCACTGGCCCATCTGGATTTGTCAGTGGCACTGGTCGGTGTGCCTACCACCACAATTCATAGTCAGCGGTCATCACCAGATCTCCAATCCCACCCCTCCATCCCCAATACTTCTCCACAAGCCCATCAATCTACTGCATGGAAAAAGGTACAAGAACTAGTGGACTCCAGGCTCCTTCCCTCAAAGATCTAGCATACTCGGTTGTACCTACTGGTACAACCTACTTCTCTCCAAATTGTCTCAATACATGCTATGGTAGATACATCTCTATGATGAGCTAACTTTGCACTGTCCTCCCAATCAATAACGATACTATCTATAGAAGCTGAGATGGTCATCCTAATCATCCCACTACTCATAGTCTCTATAGGGCCTCCAAATGAATGAAATCATGGTTTCGATCTGATGATGACACCAACCTGTCTCTCCCACCCTTGTCTGTTGGAGAGCACCAGCATAGTAATAAGAATATGGCATCCCCTCTGCTAGCTATGGTCTTTAGATAGGAGGTCAGAATATGACCACAAGCTCTGAGGCCCATATCATTAGAAGTGTCATACCACATCCAATGCTCTATTCCCTCCTATAAGCAACCTCATGGAGCTAATGATAAAGCATTCCTAACAAACAAGGCCCCCAGGCATAAATAGTCCTATCTCACCTCATGCCCACTAGAACATCACCCCAACAATGGGAAACTCATGATTGCGATGGTCAAGAATCAGGACTCCGCCGATCAATGTCACCAACAGTACATCAAATCGGCCATAATGCTCCACCATAAATTCCTGGTGGATCTCATATCCCTCAATGCCAAGTCATATACCCTTGTCATGATAGTAGGTTGTAAAGGTCTGATAGTCATGCTGAGGGTCGTAGATGATTCGCTCTCCTTAGATTGGTAGATGTAGAATACGGTAGACATCCTCTAGAGTCACGGTAGCCTCTCCTATCAAAAAATGGAAAGAGTGTGTCTTTTAATGCCATCTCTCACACAATGCAATCAACAGTCCCCTATTCACCTAGATAATGGGCATATAGGAAAGAAAATACAAACCCAACCGCATCAATTGTCATCTCTCTCACAGACTCAGTTGATCTCAGAACTAGAAGGATGATGGCCTACTCTCTCATGTATAGATGGGTGCTAGCTGTCTCTGTACATGGTCAAACAACACATCAACACGTTATAGAAAATCATCATTATCATTTGTGTCACTCAAAAAAATTTAAAATTTGAAACCCATCAAAATCAGCTTTGGTCAAAGTCAAAGTCAAATGCATCGTGTTGACTTCAAATGCATCACGAAGAAGCGTTTGCATTGCTTCATACTTCAATTGCATCATGATATGTCAAATGCATCATTCTAGCTGTTGTTTGCACCACAACCAAGCGTTTGTGTTGTGACTTTTGGCATATGCGTCATGTCAATCATAGGCATCATTTTAAACCTCAAATGTGTCACAATGTTGTGAATGTGACATTCCACCTATCAATTGCAACTCACTTTGGCGAATGCATTGCGATTTCTTGCAAATACGACACAATCAGTGGCCCTATCCTAAAAATATTTTTCAATTGCGTTGAGACACATCAAATGCATCAAACACGCAAGTGAATGCAACTTACATGCATGCATATGCATCGTAGCACAGTTGTTGTTGACCCTAAAGACCTAGATTTTGCATGCAAAATGATAAAATGACAAAGTGGGTTAGGGGTACATACCACTGGCTTTGAGCCCTCAGGTTGCCTGTGGGTCCACACCATCTCTCCACCATGTCTTCTACTGTCCTCTTCACTTGGTGCTCTCAAAATTGCTATGGTAAATAGTGAAAATGAATTGACTTTTACCCCATTGTCAACATATTTATAAAGTCAAAATGAAATTTGTCAACTCTTTTATTACTAGAGGCCCTTTTGACCAACTTTGACCACCCTTTTGGCTGCTCTAAACATGCCAGTATTCAAAACTAGCTATGCCATTATCTTTCTGATCATTAAATTTACTTATCGAGACACTTTCCAAATTTTTCTGTCAATTGACCAAAATTCAAAAAATTTCCTAAGGGGGCATCGATACTCCATACCTTCGCTGGGGCATGTTTCTAACTTATTTTTGCCACATCACGATAAGTAGCATTATGACAAAGAGGGGCAAAATGTAGACACATAAAAATGACCTAGGTCTGCAAGCATAATTATGACATTTAATTATGTCCTTGGTCCACATTCGACTATTAATTAAATAATTCATAATTATTTAATTAATTCATATCTCTTTTATTCTTCATGATTATTAGATAAATAAATTTTATTTATTTATTCAATACGTCTTTAATTGTCTAAATCTTCCCGCAATTAAATAAATAAATAAATTTATTTAATTACCTTTGTTCATTTATTCTTCTTGATTATTAAATAAATGAATTTTATTTATTTATTTAGTATGTCACTAATTTTCATAATTAAATAAATTTATTAATTTATTTAATTATCAGTCATAATCCTCTAAATTAAATGATTATCTTTAATTATTTAATTACCTAATTTAACATTTCTCTCATTTTAAATGAGTTAATCATTTAAAATGATCCTACATTATTAACTATCACTTCATTTTAGTAAATAATCTAAAAATTGATTATTTATTGTCACACAAAATCCATATTTTGAATTAATTTAATTCAGAAAGATAATCTTCTTCCAAAAATCAAGTAATTGAGAAAATTCTTGATTTTCCAAATCTTCTTTTTCATTCAACCTTTATCCTCTTGATTTTTTGAATCTTACAAATCAAGCAGTCTCTATTTTCTTGATTTTCAAAAATCTTTATCTTTTTGAGTAATTGCCACATTTATTCTCGACCACTAATTCGATTTTCTCAAATGACATCTCGATCACTCATTTAATGATTTTTCCCTAACCCTAATTAGGGATTGTCACATGAAATCTCATCCACT
Source organism: Sequoia sempervirens (assembly GCA_007258455.2). Classification (NCBI taxonomy): domain Eukaryota; kingdom Viridiplantae; phylum Streptophyta; class Pinopsida; order Cupressales; family Cupressaceae; genus Sequoia; species Sequoia sempervirens. The sequence continues at coordinate 195,031,723 of VDFB02000013.1, read as the reverse complement.
GATTTTAGGATTTTTCATCTTTCAATCTTGTCCATCTGTCCAAAATTGTATTTTCTATGAAATGCCAATTTGCTCACATTCTTGGGACCACTTCGTTATTCTAACATATTTATGCTTAGATTTTACTTGCATACTTTGCACTTAGTTTATTGAATTTGATTACTTATTCATAAGAATTATAGTCACTCATCAAAGTCATGGGCATAGTCTTTATTTGTCATTCAAATCCTTCCAAACTTGCATAGGGAATTATCATAGGCATTTGCTCATACATTCAAATTTGAGGGCAACAATCATACGCTGCAAGCTAGGAGGTATTATGGAGGTGAATCATGGAAGCAACGAGTATCTAGTATAATATTTTCTTTTTTTAAGCTTTCATTGTATTTCATAGCTTCTTTGGGTTTTAATATTATTGATCTAATCATCTAACCTAATATGAAATTTACCCATTGATACAATAATCTTCCAACTTTATAATAATTATTTTTAATACAATCTTTACTTGTGTAGTGTCAAAAAATGTGTCCCGTTGCATTTTCACACTTGATATGGGAATAATTAATGATAAATTAGACTTGATATCTCCTTGGTCTAGTGTTGTGAGGTGTTCTACACATCCACATTAGGTATTGGGCCCTTTTTAAGCTAAAATAACTTAACTTTGCCTTAATTTAATGTTGTAAAATGTATTTATTTACATCTTCACATTAAATTTGGGAGGCTTTTAAATCAAGTGGACCTAATCTAGTGTTGTAATGTGTTCTACACATTCACATGGGATTGAGGGACCTTCTAAGCTAAATAGACTCAATTTTTCCTTAATTTAGTGTTGTAAAGTGTATTTATTTACACTTTCACATTGGATTTTGCACCCTATTGCATTTATGACCTTTTAATAGGTCCCTATGACCCCATATTGTGCATCTCAAGCCATATATTTGATCAAAATCCTGACAAATCATTATAAAAACTTTAATTCTTCACTCATCGATACTTTAGCATGAAAAATAGCCCCTGTGGGACCCATTCGCCACCTTGGGTGAATGAGTCCCATCCAGGAGGGTCTCATTCACCTAGAATGGCGAATGAGTCCCATTTGGCCTATTTTTAAGGTTTTGAGCTAGAAATGTGGGTTTTTCATTCAAATTTCTCCTATGTCAGCCTTTGGGATCAAATACATGGGTGTTAGGTGGATTTCCTATATAAAAAATATTTCAAATCCTCATTTCATCCAAGCAATATCATGCCTTCATGTCATCAATTGAAGCATTCAAGAGTTAAGAATTTCAAGTCTTCACAAGATCATCAAGGTAGCATTCAAGATCAGTTTTAAGGAATTCAAGGGAAAGATTCTTCATCAATTGTTGTAGCAATTCAAGATTCATCATCATGCCAAGGATCTAATTGAATTACTTCATGTTCATGATTCATTATCTTATTTCATCATTTGGTTTAATTACCTAAAAGGGGTTTGACCAAGGCAAACCCCTATCCCCTAGAAAAATCAACCTTTTCTCTCTCTTTCCTTATGTGATTGTAGATCTAGGTGCTTTGAAGGCTTAGAGATGATTGAAGAATGGGTTGCAAGCTTCTTGGAATTGTATCCCTATTTACAAGGTCAACATATTCACAAAAAGTCACCTACATGCCGAAAATTGGAAGTTTCAGATCTGAAAATCAAGAGGAACAAGAAGAGAAGACATTAAAGCCCAGATTCAAACCTTCAAGTTTTAGAAAACCTTAAGTGGACTCATTCACCAAGATTGGCGAATGAGTCCCATTTTGGGTCAATTTTGATATTTTTGTAGTTTTGGATACACTTTTTCAAGAAACATGTTCCTATACAAAAACCTTGATCTAAGACCAATTCACCTAGAATGGCAAATGAGTCCCACCAAGCCTAAAAAGTAGTAATTTCAGGATTTCAAAGCTCCATTCCATCTCTCTAGATTCCAGGGGTACACTTTCATTTTTGTATCTTTCTATTTTGTTTCATGTTCATTACTAGGTCATTCATTGAAGCATTGCATCAAACTAGGGTTTTTCATTTCATCCTTCATTACATTGTCTTTCCAAGTCTAAACAAGGTGGTGAACCCCTCTTGTAATATGAAGTCATATCATAGGATACTCTATTGTCATATCTCTTCCTTCATTCTTCATTGGGTTGAGATCTCTAGGATCATCCTTGAATGTGAAATATAGAAGATTGTTTCCCTAGGTCCTAAATTCTAGTGGAGACAAAATTCTATGTTACAACTTGTAAAATCAATGAAATGGTCTTGATCTTAGTATGCTATAGATGTCAATTTGGACATAGAAGTAAAATTATAATTTTATGATTGAATGAGATAAATATAATTACACCACTATGAAGTAAATGAAGAATTCAAAACTCTCAAAGAAATGAACAAAAAATCATATTGCACAAGCCAAAATGAAGCTCTAGAAGTTCACAAAATGAGAATTGCTCAAAATCACCTATGAGAAAATAAATTTTAGAATTTTTCTTTAAAAAAAAAAATAATGTGAATCTCTCAAAATTCTACCCCAAATTAAAAAACCTCACAAAAGATCTAATATGACTAAGAATAATTCCTAGGTTAAATTTAAAAATGACATGCTATTATTAGATGGCAAATTGATGATGTTAATAGATAGAAAAACATATAGCATGGAATATGGATGTTAATAGAAGGAAATATGGTACTAATAAATGTTTTCTAAATGATGAAATCAACACAAAAATTATGATATGAGTATATAAAAATGATAGAATATCCTATAAATGAATGGAATATTTATTATGATCCTAAGCACACCATTAGTTTTTCCATGACCATAGTCCATACCTTCAAACCACTAATTAAAACTAAAAAACCATTATACATAAACCACTAAACTAGTTATTAGGCTATTTTTTGGTTTCAAAGATTATATTTTTTTGTTGAAATATACTTTAGACAATGGTTGGAGGGGATGTAGGTCCCACACCATGTGACACTCAATGGGTATTTTTATATACCAAACACAACCGGGGTATGACTATACCAAGTTCTATACATAGACTACTAGATAAAATCCTAGAAAAACAAAAAATATAATATAATATCTCTACCATATGGTGAAAATAGTAAGCAACCCATATGATAGTGTGTACTCCTATAATAGCTAGGAATTAACTATAGATATTTTTTTGTGAAATGCTTCATATGGTTGAAGAGCACAATTATTTTATGGATCCAATAAAATTTCTCTAAAAATTGATGGTTTTATGGCTAACCATTAAGTTCTTAGCACTTCTAGAGATGATCAAAAGTCTATTTTCAAAATATAAATGATCCAAACTATTAGGTTGTAAATGTATTTGGTATGCACCTCCTAACTTCAAATAATTATAGGTTTGGCTTCCACTATCTATTTTTTCAAAAGTAAAAGGAAAAACTAACTTTATCAAATTCTCTAGATGTAATCCTATGCTGATGTTCTCTCCATCAAACTCTAAGATATGCCTACAATATAAAGCCTCAAAGAGGGATGATACTAAAATGTAGTATTTTTATCAAGAATTTATAATTCTCCATGTCATCATTTAATGCAAGTGAAGAGCATACTCAAATTTTCAAAAAAGTGAAAGATTTTCAGCCTAAAGCTCTCAAAAATATTACCAAGAATAAACTGAAGCAATCTCTTACACTATGTAATATTTGGTAGAGAATGCTCCATACCATCCAATATTTATCCATAGTTAGTCAGTAAAGATATAGGAGTTTTAGTAAAATAACAAGAGAGAATCAAAATGAAAGAATAATTTTGTTATAAAAAATTGCAAAATGTGTACATGGATTTGAAAAAAAATCACCCCTTGGATATATAAGAAAAAGTGAGACATGTATAAAACAATATAATATTATTACATGTTTCTTATTCTTATGATTCAAATATAATGTTAAAATTCCTTAAGAATGCTCAAGTATTCTTACTTAAACTAGTGCAATTAGGACCTAGATGTTGAATCAATTAGTTAATATGCCTCATTAAAAAACAACACCCACCTTAAATATAAATTATGGATAATGATTTTAGTGTAGGAAAACGTATCCCTCTAAATTTTCACACTTGTTTGGGCCCTTGTGAACTAAATGTACGTAATTGTGCCTTATTTAGGGTGTTGTAAAGTGTTTTCTTACACTTTCACACTAATATATGGTTTTATTAATTAATTGGGCTTCTTTATGCCTTATTTGGCCTTATTTTACATCCATGAGCCTTAATTAATCCATCTTTCCAACAATAATCCTGACATATATCAAGTGACCAATCAAAATTTAATGATTTTGGATTGTATGGCCTAGATTTACTTATCTAGGACTCATACGCCTCCTTGAGCAGATGGGTCCCACTTATGTTTTGGTACCTAAATTTCAAATTCACATAAAACTAAACCTTTCTTGAAAAATGTGTCCCAATCTTAGCCTAATGGTACTCATATGCCACAACTGGAATATGATTCCTACTAATCTTAGACCTAAATTAAATTCAAATTCTTGGCAGGATTTTATTCTCCTAGATTTTATGTCAACTTGTAGTGTTGTAATTTTGGGAAATTTGGCATAAACAAGTATAAATACTAGGTTATTTCACTCATTTTCACCTAATACTTTCATGAGAGCATTCCTTAGAGCATAAAATAATTTATAAGAGCATTCAAAAGCATTCAAGAGTTTATTATCAAGCATTTTGAAGCATTATTCAAGTATCAAGCATCATGTCAAGGTCATCATGCATCATGTTCTATTTTTGAGCTAACATTTATGATGTGGGGCTTTTATGATTCAAACAAGTATTCAAATCAAGATCCATATCCTTCAAGAAAGATTTAAGATCTACATCCATTGTAGCCATTACATACAAGATTGCAACCTTTTGTTCCTAGGGTTTGGTGAGTTGTAACATATCATTTTTTCCATTCATCATTCCTCCTTTCTATTTTATTTCATTTCAAGGTTTGATTACCAAAATGGGGTTAAAACAAGGCAAACCCCTATCCACTAACAAAACAACATTTTCCCTCCCTTTAGTGTGTGATTTTGCATATTTAGGTTGAAGAAACATTGAAGAGAAAGATTGGAATAAGTTTTCAAGTTATTAAAGTTGTCACCTTGTTTAGAAGATCACTAAGAGACACCTAGAGCATTGTAAGAGAGGGGGACCACTGCATGCAAGAGCCTGGGTCATAGAGGGTCAAGATATGAGAGGCTTCCCTAACTTACCTCAGCTAAGTGTAATCTTAGGAAATTCGAAGCAAGAGTAAGAAGGATCGTAAGGCCTCTCAGTCACTCTATAGGCTCGAAACACGGGAAGGGGCTAGGCGAGCCAGTTTTTAGGTCTAACACTATACCTCAAGGAACTCTCTATCCAAGGATGAAATCATGGTCTCTGCACATCAGCAATAATGGAACCCTAAAAAAAAATTCCTTGTTCCATGTTAAAACCCTTATCGCATTTGGATATGGGATTATTATCTGCAAAAGCTTACAATATTCTATTGGGCTAGTGACTCCCTATTACCCATTGCCATTTATTTTAATGCATCTTTAGTCATTCATTGTCACCTAGTAACTGGTCCTTCTAGCCTAGGTTCAAACCTTTCTATTTTATAAAATTAAGGTAAGGATCTTTGGGCACTTATGCCCTTTGCATTTTATAACCTAGAGGTTTTAGAGTTAATTATTATCCTAGGGAGACCCCTTCATTAAAAATGACTAAACAAGCACGTGCTTAAAAATGTTCCCACTTATGCCCTGATGGCCTTCAATGCTATATCGCTCATTGCTGATTTATTCATTGGTCCACACTTTGAATTAGTGATCAGGGATGAATTGATCTTTTCCTTCTAATATGGCTCATCGCTAATGGCTTCTAAGTTTTCAAAATTGTAATAGCAATGAGTGATACTTTTGTCTTTATGCTATTATCACTCATTGTGGATGGCCATAAAAAATATACACTTGGAATAGCGATGAGTGATGTGATCACTTGATCGTGGATATGTTTTGAATGTAAAAAATCACATCAACAATACGCAATGTACATTACAAAAGTTCTAAAATCTTCTCATCGCTAATTGCTTGCAAAATATATGAGGAGAATTAGCAATGAACAAGTGTCATATGTTATAACTTCATCGCTCATCGCTGATTTGTTTTAAAACTTGAATTCTAAACTAGTGATAAGTGATGGATGTTCTCTAAAGGAATTTTATCTCTCGCTAATATGATATGATCATATGAGCGATTTCTTTTGTGATGTTTGTTCTATGTAGGTTGTACATGTCAAGTTCTGGTGCTATCACAACATTTCATGTCTCAAATAGAAGTCTCAATACAAGGTTTGAAGTAGCAATACGTGACAAGAGGCTAAGTGTGAAAAACGGTCAGGCTATGGAACCATGGGCTAATGGTCATTGCCAGAATGTTTGCATCACTAATAGAGTGGGGAAAAGACAAAATAGATCAGCGAAAAGTGATGGTCACTACATGGAACAAGCTACGTGGAAAATCCTGAAGATTTAGCATAAAGCAAAAGGAAAGCAATGAGAATACTAAGGAACCGTTGATAAAGTTTTAAAGAAGGATAATTCAATGGACTGAGAATCACCACATAAATTTTTTCATCAAAATTTAGGATCAGAAATGAAGTGATGAAGTGTATAAAGAAAGTTTCCCTATAAAAAAAATTGTCTTGTCTACTTCACCGATATTAATGAAAGCACGGATTAGGTTGGTGATCCATGTTGATTGACAGATCACAACACTTGAGTTGGCATTTCTATTTTCCATGGGAAAGTTACTAAGGACATAAAAAAGAGGCTCATATCACCATGGATGAGGTTTTAGGTGCTTTAAAAGCAACGACTTAGATTCAATCTTGAGTTGTAAGTTATCAACTTGCTCGCATAAGGAGATTTTGACTCATTAATCTTGCACGCTTCAAATTTCCGATTTAATGCAGATTACTCAAGTGATCTTCCATGTCATAATTCATTTTGCAATGAATGAGGGTCGAAGGTTGATAAAGAAGTGTGTGGGAATTGAATTCTTCAGAGAAATGTGTATACATTCTAGGAAAGTAGGTTTGTCATGATGATTTGAGAGTCTAAGGGGTTGAGTTTGTTTGAGCCTAAGCAAGGTCTTGAGAATAAAAATGGAATACATGGAGCTCCTGATATTCCAAAAGGAAGAATAATATTAAGGAAATTCAAGGAGTTGAGTACTAAGGAAAATTACCATCCAAGAGAGTAGATAGTTTCAAAAGAATTAGTCAAACATAGAGATAAGAGGATGGTGAAATATAAAAATAAGGCAAGAAGAGAGAGTGGGCACTGTGGGGTCTATCCAAAGGAGTGAAATTCTCCATGTGAGGTTTCAAATGGCCTTTCAGACAGTGAGGGAGAATCTAATCTGGAGGGTGATTATTATCCCCTCTCCCTGGTACTATCGACGAATTCTGACAAGGAGGTGGTGACAATTTCTCCAGTCCCACCATGAGAAAAAAATGGGAAAATATCCTTTGGGGTCAATGACTTAGAGTGATGATTGTGTCCTTTTTTTTATGAAACCATGCCCTTTCTATTAGGATTTTCCTATTCAACATTCATGTGATTTCTTGTTTCATGTGCTGAGGTGGAAATTTATTGGGCTGGTATGTAGGAGAAGTGCCAGAGTAGTTAACCTTTGTGTCACGTATGTTGTTTACTTGTGATATAAAATTTTGTCCTAGAGCTACTATTGGAGAATCTTCTTTGGTCAACAAGGATGAGGATTCAACACATTTACAACACACTCTGACTTTCGAGGAGTTGTTGTGTCTTCATTCAGGGAATATGGAATGTGGTCTTTTACTCTTCCATTTTCCTCAAATGATTGCATTTAACAAACTAAGAATATCTCAAATTCTAGTGCAAATGAAATGAAATGTAAATGTAATTAATCCTGATGCTTGTTCCTCCCTTATCCTATAAAAGGGACTTCAGGGCTTATTACAGAGGTTATATTCTGAAGTCTTAATAGAGTTCTATGTAAAAGCCAAGCTCAGAAAGGGCACTTAGAATAGAATTTTGAAGTAGACCAGTTATTTGTCTTGGATAAGAAGTCTTGTATGTAACAATCTTAAATGATTTTTATAGAAATTATTGATATCAAAACAAATATCAGTCAAGAAATCTATACTCTCCTATGTATGTTCATTAAAGAGTTATGAATGAGAAATACTAATGGCATTATCATTTGTATTCAAATATTTCATTTGCATGTATTACTCTGTTTTCAGCTTTAATTCAAGGAATTAATTAAAATGGTTGAATAGGGTTATAAACTTTGTAAGGAATGGCTTAGGATTGCTAAGAAGTGAATGTTTCTTGCATAGTGAGTTTTCCTAAATGCAAAACAATACTAAAATGGTCTGTTTCTCCCTTAAATGAGTAATTTGTAAATTATTGATCTTCTTATGTACTTGTCTCCGTTGCTCCAATTGATTAGACACTGGTCATTTTATCAAAAAATATTCCATAAGATGAAAAAATAGTGTTATTGGCTCTAGACTTATGAGAAGACAATACTTAAAATAGAAAATCTCTCCAAGGTAGTAGAAGTGGAATTAATCTCAATTCCTAGCAGATAGCCAATCCTTCATTTGAAAATCTACCAAATCTTTAGTGAAATTGATTTCATCTGCCATAAAAAGGAATTAATTTGTGTATAAATGTGTTATTAATTGACTATATTGCACGAAAATGCAATTGGGATTACCCTCCTAGATTTCAGAGAGCCTGAAGTGGAGTATGGACTTTAAAATCCTATGCTCATTGTGTTGGCCACTAACCTAACAGTTCTTCATTATAGGAGTTGGCTACTTCTTAGAGGATTGTTTGGTTCTACTGGAAAAATAACCAACATAAATGGTGACTCTGCAAGAGATACTATGAATCTCCGGTTCTAGACTATCAGAGTCAATAAATTGGTGAATCTGAACATCTAGTTTAGATACTGAGGAATTTCTAAACCTGGAAATGTTTTTGTTGAGCAAGTTTCAAAGGATGTATGTGTGACTCTACTGTGGGAGAAAATCCAGAAGGACATTCATCTTTTAAGGAGCTACATATTGCTTGAAGTTCATTCCTCTAAAAAGAGGTGGTGACTCTGTTAGGAACTTGATGAAGATGTGAAGAATGTATCATATCCATAAGCATTTCTAGTCAAGAAGGAGAACCCTTTGTTGCAACAAATCCAGGTATTCTTCAGTTTTTGGTTTTCAAGAAAGACAAATTTGTATATGAAAACCGTAGTTGTAAGTCTTGTAAAAATTTGATTCCCTATTGAGTGAATAAGCACTAAGGAGGGGAAATAGTAGTGGTAGGCTTGCATACTTTTGTATTACTAAATGGCATATTTATTTATAGACCTATGTATGCAATGTTCTTGAACATATTCATTTAGAAGACCTTAAGCAAGTAGAGATAAAATTTGCATTTGTAAAAGCTTAAGATCTGGTTGTAAAAGAAGTCTAAGTTTCCTTGTGTAATTGCTAAGTTGATAAGAGAAGGCTTATAGAGAATTAAGAAAATGTATCATCAACCTATGCATCCCTGTGTGGACCCAAATGTAACAATGCATAGTGCTCAGGCCTTTTCATGTAATAAAAGAAGCTTCAACATCAAAAGGTATATGGCCATAAATTTTAATGGCATTTTTGGTTACCCAAATATTATTCCATATGAAATTAGAAATGAGCTACCAAAGTTTAGTGGTATAAAGGGTGAATTAGCAAGTAAGCATTTGCAAAAAATCAATAATTTAATGGATGACTATGAGATAGATCATGAGGATGTTATCATGAGGCTATTTGTTCAGTCTCTAAAAGGAGATGCAAGAGACTGGTTCTCTAATTTACCGATATGCTCTATCTATTCTTGGAAAGAGTCCAAAGAAGTGTTTGTAGAACATTTTAGTGAAAAGATCAATGTTGGCTATTTTCTCAATAAGTTTATGAACATTGAGAAAGAAGATGATGAGATAGTCCCAACATTGAATCGAAGATTTGCTAAAATATTAAGGGATATTCTTGATGTTTTAGATCTAAGTGATGTAGTATGTTTGGTTGTTTATTTGGGAGCTTTTGATAATGAAATGAGCTATCGTCTGAGAGATAAAGATCCCAAAACCTTACATTAGGCCTATGGGATAGCCATGAATATTGAAAACAACTTGAAATATGGGATGCAAAGGAATCACTTGGATACAAGTGTTTACTGCCATAGAATGCCTAATGTTGATGAATGGTGTAAACCAAAAGTCAAAAATGAATGTAAGATAATTTTCACCCCTAGTGTTTTAGCTTCCATAACATTCTATATTACTAATCTCATAAAGTTCCAAACACATCAAAAAACCATTAGGGTATGTGCAAGATCATGATGGGCCAAAAAGTGGCAATATGATAGGTATGTGGCTAACGACTATTTTTTTACCCAAAATTGATGAAATGAAAAGGGTTTTTAAAGGAGATTCTCAACTTTCCACCTTGATATAAATTATACCTTAATTTAAATTTAATAAGTAATGATTATTCATTTTCTATTTGAATTACGACTAAAGTCTTAATTGATAGGTTGATTGAAAAACATCAATAACTTTCAAATGGTATCACACTTTTTGAATCCAAAACATGCATCACATTCTATGCTTCACATACCATAGGATTAAAAAAAATTAAAAATTAAATTTCATAAATTTTTGACCAAGTTAAGGTGGTCAAACATGATTTTTTATATTTTTTAAAAAATTTAATAAAAAATTCATAATTAATTATTTACTTGGAAAAAAATTACAAAAAAATATGCATCACATCAGGATATGAGTCTTTTACTTATATCTAAAATATTATAAAAAAATATTATCATTTTATTGTGGTGAGGGTGGTCAAAGACACCTACTTCTTATTTTTCCCAAATTTAAGTACTATTGAAATTTCAAATTTTCACCAAATAGATTTTTTTTTTTTAAAACCTAGTAGTTTAGAAACTACATTCAATTTGATACAGATTCTATTGTTACATATTTTTGAAATAATATAGATAACTTATTCAATTTTTTACATAAAGTTGCCTAACTCTGATTTTTCTGAATTTTTTGCCACTTAAGGGTCTGTTTTTTCCATGATGGTCCTACACATACCCATCATGTCTTCAAATTATAATGATAACAAATTTTTTTCTCTGTATGAATTGAGTAGTGAGATATCACATGAAGAGGAAGATAACAAAGCAAAGGCTGAAAATATATACTTCAATGAGGCAAATAAAAGGTGCAGTTTCAGTTAGGTTGAAGAATCCACTACCTATGCTCCTAAGGATGACATAAGACTGAGCATTCAGTCTAGTAATTCTGAACATAGTTGCAGTATTGATGAGCCCTCTTACTGTAGTAATGATGATGGTATTGAGTATGCTAATTTTTTTGTTGATTGTGATTGTCCTCATGAAGAAGAGATAGAGTCATTTATTATAGAAAGGAAATATGTTGATAATACTGTAAGTGCATTTGAAAATGTGTTTTTGGATGTTGTAATGACTTGGAGGAATTAGAAATTCATGTTGACAAAACTAAGGCTCTTATGTCAAGTATAAATGTAATGGAAAATCCATTATATGATGAGCTTCCATCTTCACTAGAGATGGAAAATGATGATCCTTATTGGTACAAAGATAATCCACTCTTTGTTGAGGATTCTGATGATACATCTCATACAAGGTTAGAATGTGGTCTTGAGCATACAAAGTAACACATTGATGTGCTCCTTGAGGGCATTGTTTATGAACGTATTACCTTTGATGTAGGTGTTGTAGATAAGGTTGAGTATCAAGATGCCAACTATTTGGAAGAGTATGGATGTTTTTTGTTTCTGGTTTAGTGGGAATGCATTTTGATGAAGCGTGACAATGGGTTGGATAACAAGAAGTGTTATTTTCAATATCAACATAACACATATATGTCATGTGATGATGAAGATTTGTAGTTCATGTCTAACTCTACATTACAGGATGATGGAGGTTACACTGGAAGTTTTATACTCAAAAAGGTTGTGAGAAACAATGATAACAAAGATTATAATTAGACATACTCTCATGTGTTAAAAAGGGGCCTAAAATTTGTTCTGGAAGGATTGAAATTGCTCTTACTTCAGTGGTACAATAAGGACAAATGTGAATGGAAAAACATAAGCTCTTTTAGAAGGTTGGTTTTTGACAAAGGCATAAACTTATTCAGCATTTTTGTGGCTTAGTGCCACCAATCGGGAGGGTAAAACCTAGTTGAATTGAGGGATGCATAATTAAGTTTGCATCTTTGAAATTTTCATATTGGTTGGGTGGAGATTGGATCTCCCTTTTCAGGTCTTCTTTGCATGTGTAAATTTTGTACATATGTTGTTTCTTTTGTTTTGTTTTTGTGCCTAGTTTGCTTCACCTGAAATTCTGAGATCTCACCATGCCTACAAGAGGCATGTGTCCCCAGTAGGAGCCACTGATGGAACCCTAAAAAAAAAATTCATTGTTCCATGTTAAAACACTTATCGCATTTGGATATGGGATTATTATCTGCAAACTTAGCTTATAGTATTCTATTGGACCATTGACTCCCTATTACCCATTTCCAGTTATTTTAATGCATCTTTAGTCATTCATTGTCACCTGGTAATCGATCCTTCTAGCCCAGGTTCAGACCTTTCTATTTTGTAAAATTAAGGTAAGGATCTTTGGGCCCTTATGCCCTTTCCATTTTATAACTTAGAGGTTCCCAATTGAATTATTATCCTAGGGTGTCCCCTTCATTAAAAATGACTAAAAAAGCATGTTCTTAAAATGGTTCCCACTTATGCCTTGATGGCCCTCAATGCTATATCACTCATAGCTGATTTATTCATTGGTCCACACTTTGAATTAGCAATGAGCGATGAATTGATGTTTTCCTTCTAATATCGCTCATTGCTAATGGCTATTAAGTTTTCAAAATTGTAATAGCGATGAGGGATACTTCTATCTTTATGTTCTTATTGCTTATCACAGATGGCCATAAAAAAGATAAACTTGGAATAGCAATGAGCGATGTGATCGCTTAACTATAGATATGTTTTGAATGTAAAAACTCACATCAGTGATATGTGATGGACATTAAAAGAGTTGTAAAATATTCTCATCGCTAATTTCTTGCAAAATATATGAGGAGAATTAGCGATGAAAAAGTGTCATATGTTATAACTTCATCGCTCATCACTAATTTTTTTTAAAACTTGAGTTCTAAATTGGCCATAAGCAATGGATGTTCTCTAAAGGAATTTTATCTCTCGCTAATATTATATGATCATATGAGTGATATATTTTGTGATGTTTGTTCTATGTGGGTTGTACGTGTCAAATTCTGGTGCTATCACAACATTTCCTATCACAGATAGAAGTCTCATTACAAGGTTTGAATTAGAGATATGCGATAGAAGGATAAGTGTGAAAAATGGTTAGGCTATGGAACCAAGGGCTAATGATCAGCACTGGAATGTCTGTATTGTTGATAGAGTGGGGCAAAGACAAAATAGATTAGTGACAAGTGATGGTCACTACATGGAATGGGCTATGTGAAAAAATCCAAAAGATCTAGCATAAAGCAAAAAGGAAAGCAACAAGAAGAATGAGGAACCATTGATAAATTTTTAAAGCAGGATAATCCAATGGACTCAAAATCACCACATAAATGCTTTCATCAAAATTTAGGATCAGCGATGAAGTGTATAAAGAAAGTTTCCCTCTAAGAAAAACTTGTCTTGTGTACTTCAACGATATTAAAGAAAGCACATATTAGGTTGGCAATACATGTTGATTGACAGATTGCAACACTTGAGCTAGCATTGTTGTTTTCCATTTGAAAGTTCTAAGGACATAAAAAACAAGGCTCATATCACCATGGATGAAGTTTTAGGTGCTTTAAAAGCAATGAATTAGATACAATATTTTGCTATAAGTTATCAACTTGCTCACATAAGGAGATTTCATTTCTTTAATCTTGCATGCTTAAAATTTCCTATTTAATGCAGATTAATCGAGTGATCTTCCATGTTATCATTCATTTTGCAATGAATGAGGGTCGAAGGCTGATAAAGAAGTGTGTGGGAATTTAATTCTCTTGAGAAATGTGTAGACATTCTAGGCAAGTAGGTCTATCATGATGATTCGAGAGTCTAAGGGGTTGAGTTTGTTTGATCCTAAGGGAGGTTTTAAGAATGAAAATGGAATACATGGAGCCCCTAATATGCCAAAAGGAAGAATAAGATTCAGGAAATTCAAGGATTATAGTACCAAGGAAAATTACCATCCAAGAGAGTAGATAGTTTCAAAAGAATTAGTCAAACATAGAGAGAAGAGGATGGTGAAATATAAAAATAAGGCAAGAAGAGAGAGTGAGCATTGTGGGGCCTATCCAAAGGAGTGCAATTCTCCATGTGAGGTTTCAAATGGCCTTTCAGACAGTGAGGGAGACGCTAATTCGTAGGGTGATTATTATCCCCTCTCCCTGGTTCTATTGGCGAATTCTGACAAGGAGGTGGTGACAGTTTCGCCAATCCCACCATGAGCAAAACATGGGTGAATATCCTTTGGGGTTGATGAATCAGAGTGATGATTGCACCTTTTTTTTATGAAACCATGCCCTTTCTATTAGGATTGTCCTATTCTCCACTCATCTGATTTATTGTTTCATGTGCTAAGGTGGAAAGTTTTCGAGCTAGTATGTAGGAGAAGTGCTAGAGTAGTTAACCTTGGTGGTGCGTATGTTGTTTATGGATGATATAAAATTTTGTGTTCGAGCTGCTATTGGAGAATCTTCTTTGGTCAACAAGGATGAGGATTCAACATGGTTACAACAAACTCTTCCTTTCGAGGAGTTGGTGTGTCTTCATTCAGGGAATATGGAATGCGGTCTTTTACTCTTCCATTTTTCTCAAATGATTGCATGTAACAAACTAAGAATATCTCAAATTCTGGTGCAAATGAAATGAAAAGTAAATGTAATTAATCATGATTCTTGTTGCTCCCTTATCCTATAAAAGGAATTTTAGGGCTTATTACAAAGGTGGGATTTTGAAGTCTTAATAGAGTTCTCGATAAAAGCTAAGTTCAAAAA
Source organism: Sequoia sempervirens (assembly GCA_007258455.2). NCBI lineage: Eukaryota > Viridiplantae > Streptophyta > Pinopsida > Cupressales > Cupressaceae > Sequoia > Sequoia sempervirens. The sequence continues at coordinate 195,016,494 of VDFB02000013.1, read as the reverse complement.
GGGCACTTAGAATAGAATTTTGAAGTAGACTAGTTGTTTGTCTTGGATAATAATTCATGTATGTAACAATCTTAAATTATTTTTATTGAAATTACTAATATCAAAACAAATATCAATCAGAAATCTATACTCTCCTATGTATGTTCATTATAGAGTTATGAATGAGAAATAGTAATGGTATTATCATTTGTCTTCAACTATTTCATTTGCATGTATTACTCTATTTTCAGCTTTAATTCAAGGAATTAATTAAAATGGTTGAATAGGGTTATAAACTTTGTAAGGAATGGCTTAGGATTGCTAAGAAGTGATTTTTTCTTGCACAGTGAGTTTTCATAAATGCAAAGCAATACAATAATAGTTTGTTTCTCCCTTAAATGAGTAATTTGTAAATTAATGATCCTCTTGTGTACTTGACTCCATTGCTCCAATTGATTAGACACTAGAGTCATTTTATTAAAAAATCTTGCATAAGATGAATAAATAATGTTCCTAGCTCTAGACTTATGAGAAAACAATACTCAAAATAGAAAATCTCTCCAAGGTAGTAGAAGTGGAATTAATCTCAATTCCTAGCAGATAGCCAATCCTTCATTTAAAAATTTTTCAAATCTTCAGTGAAATTGATTTCATCTACCATAAAAAGGAATTAATTAGTGTATAAATGTGTTATTAATTGACTATATTACACGAAAACATAATTGGGATTACCCTCCTAGGTTTCACAGAGCCTGAAGTGAAAGAGTACAGACTTTAAAATCATATGCTCATTGTGTTGGCCACTAAAATAATAGTTCTTCATCATAGGAGTTGGCTACTTCGTAGAGGATTGTTCAGTTTTGCTTGAAAAATCACCAACAAGTGCGGCGCGTTGGTATCTCAAAAGTGTGTTGGCATCCGTACAGCCAGACAATAGTCAAGATGAGGTCAAACCAACAAAAATAGCTAATGACCCAGCTAACTAACTAAAGGGCTAGAGTGATGTGATTAAGTAAATGAAATACTCTCTAATATTATAAAATAAATGAGAAAGAGTAAAGAGAGCAAGAAGGATCTAACCAAGGAATTTGTTCCTCAGCTAATTCTCTAGGAAGCACATACTTCTACACACATAAAGAGACGAGAATGATGGGTGGTTGTATAGGGGTCTGCCTTAGTCAAACCCCCATTTAGATGTTCCCACCTCCATAGATAGCCTAAGAAACAAGATAAAGGAAAGCAATACAATGAAGAGAAAAAGAGCACTACAAAATAGTAAAGTGTTAACTCAACTAAATGATAGAAGAGAGGAGATGGAAGCTTACTACCTCCACCAAGAGAACTCAAGGCTACTTAGGGAAGAAAATGAGAGGAACTCAAGCCTCTGCTACAATGGTGTGGTTCCAAACTTGCTCTACTGACATGATGGAGTTTTTCTTTGCTGCTATGGAATGCAAGAATGTTGCTTGATGCTTGGAATGGATGCAAAAGAGTGTGTTGAAACTTGATAATGAAGTCCAAAATTTGAAATGAATATGGAAGGGGTGAATATGAAGAAGGAATGAAGAGAAATAGCCATATTCAGGTTAGTTGGCCAAAGGGGGCATTACAACTTCACCTCCAATGAGAAGAGTAATGCCTCTTCCAGTTTAGGCACAAGAATTTTCCAGGGACATAAGTGCATCACACAGTTGTTTGTGCATTGTGTAGGCATCTCCGACAGAAATTCCTCCACCGACGCTCAAAACAGGTGCCAAGTGGGATGCAAGCAGTGAACTTAGGTGGAATTAAGCCTCCAAACTCAATTTTCTAAGGTGGATAAAGGAAAAAATGGGATTTGCACATGGGGTGCAAATTCACTCATACATTTTTCCCCCACTTTAGTGAGCCTGAATACTGATGAGTGCTCGGTAAAGTAGATCAAGAAAGAGTAAGGTTAGAAATGTATACCTAAATTGTCATGGAAGTAGACCACGATCTAGTGAATCTGAAGGTGCAGGGAAAGCAAAGGAATTCATAGCTACTCAAAACTAGTAAGTTAGAAAAACAAAGCATCTTCTAGGCCCGCAGACCTAGAAGGACGAAACCCCCAAGATCTCTCACATGAAGGAAGCCCTGTGAAGTAAGTGCCTTACATACCTGCAGACCTACAAGGAAAGTATCCTCCAAGATCTCTCACATGAAGGAAACCGAGAAAGCACCTTACAGACCCGTAAACCTATAAGGAAGGTCTCCTCCAAGATCTATCACATGAAGGAAATAGAGAAAGTGCCTTACAAACCCATAGACCTGCATGGAAGGTTTCCTCCAAGATCTCTCACATGAAGGAAACCCAAAGGAAGCAGAATCTGCAGATTCAAGAAGCGGTGACATTTCTACCCGTAGATAGAACATGTCAAAAGTAGTAATGTAGGAAAATAAGCAGATAGTCACATAGATTGTCAATAAGTAAAAATTTCAAAGGGGTCCCTCAGGAACCCGACATGAAAAAGGAGGGGTCCACTCAAGGGACGCGTTATTTGAAAGGTGAGGTCTAGTTAGGTTGCCCCCAAGCTAGATGTGAAAAGGTGAATGGAATAATTCTAGTCAAGCTACCCCCAGGCTAGACATGAAGGGATCCATTTAGAATAAATACTTTCAAAGAAGGGTCCCTTGGGAACCCGATATGAGGAAAAAAAGGGGGGTCCACTCAAGGGACACACAATTCAAAGGTAGTTGTTCTTCTTGGAGCAATACATCATCAAGGAATCCTTTCAAAATATGTTCACTTCATCAAGGAATTTGAAAGGAAGGATATTCCCCCATGCGAGTTTAAATAAAATTTATTCCCACTTTGGAGGAAGGTCTGTAAGTCCTTTTTTTATGAACCCATGATGAAGGAAACACATTATGTTAGGGTTCCAAGTTGAGAATGTGATTCTAGGGAAAATTTTGTGAAGACTTTAAAGAAAAGATTCATTGGAAACGAATGCATTTTCTAAAAATTGAAGTGTTGAAGAAAGGCATCATCACACATGAAAGGGACAACTCAAGAAAAAGGAGAGAGAAATTTAAACAGAGAAAAAAGAGAAAACACAAACAAACCTGACATAGGTGGATCTGGTTTAGTAGGCTTAGGTCTTTCCAAGATCATATAAATAATAGGTAACCATGGTGCAAGGTGAAAGATCATCAATCCCCAACCAAATCAAGAGGAATGCACGAGAAGACAAAGTAAAAATAAAAAATTGGGCCAACATGGACGGGGAGCCTAAATTCCCCCAACGCTTTGCATTGTCCCCAATTTAACGAAAATCAAGCACAAACATGGAAGAATGATGATACAAACAAAAGAAGTTTTATGACACAAAAACCACGCCTATATCCAAGCACTAATCAAGGTGACAAGGGTCATCCAGGCACATATAGCACAAGCATGAGGGAACAGATCACAAAACACACACACACACACACCAGATCAACAAAAGGGGCCTCCTCCTAACATTGATCGACCAAGAGGTTGTCTGCTTCCCAATCTAAATCCTCATAAGGGGAAGGAGGACAAGCCTCCAATGGTAGGATGTTAAGACGAGGAGCATTCGACCCTCCCGCAACAAGGGCTAAGGAAGAGGGCCCATCGAGGTCCTCTCTGCCAAACTCTTGTGGAGTCAAGATCAGCGATTTTGTGAAGATTGCTAATAGGGTTGGGATCTCATCCATGGAATTAAACATGCACCCCACAAGAGCACCATGCCTAATTTCAGTGGACAGGATAGGTTGTTTTTGAGGTTCACTGGTAAGCTTTTCGAATGATTCAGGAGTGGTGAAGAACTCAGGGGAAGCCGAGATTGGTTCTATTATTAGGACAAAACAAGTCAACGTGGGGCCATTGTGTGGAGAAGGTAGGGTCCTCCTCTATTGTCAGTTCTCAGAGGGACCATCCTCCACCTCCCATTTCATCAGAGGAGATGAACTCCCCATGGATGAGGCCAGAGGCACAGAGGAAGAGGAGGAAATAACCACAGTGGATACAACTAAAGTATTAATCATATCCATGGGATTCGAGAAGGGCTGGATATCTAGGATGAACATCAGCAAAGGTGGCTCCACCGAAGGAGCGATGAACACATGTACCCATTTAGGGTTAGGTGCATTCATACTCACAACAAAAGCTAGAAGTAGTATAGAGCTAGACTAAAGATAATTAGAAGGAAGGGAGGAAGAAGATGATGTAGGAGGCCCTGAAGCAGGGGTGGTCATTTCTTCCTCCTTTTGCGGGCCGACATGTTCAGCCAGGAAAGCCTTTCGTCGATGCTTGTGTTCACGTGCAAGGTGGTTTCTACAGCTCTTGGAGTTATAGGTCAAAGTTTGCAAAGGGACAAGAGGTTCCTGCTCAACCATAGGAACATCCACTATGGCCATTTCAGGTGGAGGAATAGGTTCCTTCACGGGAGTAGGAGGAACTGGCTGAGGAGTGATAGTTGGAGTTGACTCGAGAGCCTCAACAACAGGCCTCTTCCCGCTGCCTTATAAGTAGGAGCAATAGGAGGCCATAGGTCAAATTATCTATGAGAACCTTTCTTTCTTCCATATAAGTAATACCTTGATCTGGGGTATTCATTAGGGAGGTCTACAATCTTGAGTCTAGGCCTACACTAAGGAGGAATCATCGGACTCAGTGGGTAGCCACCAGGATGGCTCATCCAATACTCTTCCCAAGAAGGGGGAGAGGATGAGGTAGATCGGGAGGAGGTAGCCTTCTCTTTTCCTTTATGGGAAGGAGAAGGAGTCAATGTGGACTTCTCCTTCCCTTTCGAGAAGGAATAGTAGTCGTTGTAGGATTCTTCTTCTCATCTTGAGAAGAGGAGGCGACTCGTTGTTCTTTCACAGGAAGGGTTAGCTTTGGTTCCCCTTTGCCCCTAGTTTTATACCTCACATAGTTCTTGTAAAATAGGTCCATTCTCATAGGAAACGAACCAAATAGGGAGGGCCAAAAGTGATCCAATGAATATTCCCCATGGGACACCATGGGCTGGTATCCAGTACCATTCACTATGTGCACGACACCTTCATGGGAGAACTTCAAACACTTGTGAATAACAAAGGTGATTCCATTCATGGAGGAAAGCCAGGGTATGCCTAGCTTTAGCCTAAATAGATCTAACTCTAGGATAACATTGAAGACTATGTCGATAGCCCTAGGTCTAACTAGGACAGATAAAGTGATCGAGCCATAAGGCTTAAGGCACATACCATCATGTGTATGGATGGTAGATTTTGTTTCTTCATATTTTTCCTTTTGTAATGAATTTAATACTAATTTCTCCTCAGTGATAACATTCACATGGCTCACGAGGTCTATCAAGACTCCTATCATAATGTTAACATTGACATGAGCGAGAATGTAGAGAGGCGAAGATTTGTTGTTTAAGGGAAAATCCTGTGATGTAAATGTAACGTCCGATGAATCATGTGTGGGTGGAATAGTGGAAGTTACTATGACCATATTGACATAGGCCTTCGGTTGGGTAATAGAATAAGTGGGATCAATAATCATGTTAGCAGAGTGTGACGAAAATGATTTCATGTATATTTGTAATTCACTATTAGCCTTTGCCACTAATTTGTTAGCATTTTGTTTGTTCCCATCGAGAGGAATGGTACCATCCTTGATGCAGTCCTATATTTCATGATGCAACTGCATGCAACATTCGATACCATATCCATTAACATGATGGTATTGACAATAAGTGCTCCCATTATACAAATTAGGGTAAGGTTCCCTAATAGGATTAGAATTCGGTAAAGTTATGATCTTATCCTCCAACAACTTTTGTAAGACAGATGTATAAGATTATAATAACTTTGTGAACTTCTAGTTACATTTGAGGCTATTGTTATTATCAGTGGCTACTACATTCACAATGGCTTTACCTTTTCCATAGATTGATACAATGGAATTCCCCTCCGAATAGGAGTGCAAGGGGGATCCCCTGAACTAAGCAACCATTTTTTGGTACTCTCGTAAGTCCGCACACAAGTGCGCGAAAGAAAGGTATTTCATAAGGGCTAACTTCTCTTGCCAAGGCCTTTGTAAGTTCCCTATGAACACCTTCTGTATGTTAGAATTAGGCAGCTGATATGGGAATTGTGAAATGAGGGCTTGATAGCATGCTATGAAATCGGTGATCTTTTCATTAGGGTATGTGCAAGATCATGATTGGCTAAAAAGTGGTGATATGATGGGTATGTGTAGGGTATGTGGCTGACGACTTGTTTTTTACCCAAAAATGATGAAACGAAAAGGGTTTTTAAAGGAGATTCTCTTCTTAACACCAATATAAATTATGCTTTACTTTGAATTTAATAAATAATTATTATTGATTTTTTATTTGAATTACGAGTAATGTCCTGATTGATAGGCTGATTGAAAAACATCTATATCTTTCAAACGGTAACACATTTTTTGAATCTAAAACATATGTCACATTCTATACTTCGCATACTATAGGATTAAAAACAAAATTGAATTTCATGAAGTTTTGACCAAGTTAAGGTGGTCAGACATACGAGTTTTTATATTTTTTAAAAGTTGTAATAAAAAATTCATAATTAATTATTTACTTGGAAAGAAATTACAAAAAAATATGCATCACATCGGGACATGAGTCCTCTACCTACATCTAAAATATTATAAGAAAATGTTATCATTTTATGGGTATGTACAAGATCATCATGGAAAAAATAGGCCCTTAAATGGCAAAAAAATTAGAAAAATCAGAGTTAGATAACTTGATGTAAAATTTTGAATAAGTTATCTATATTATTTCAAAAATATGTAAGAATAGAATTTGTAGAAAATTGAATGTAGTTTATAAACTACTAGATTTATTTATTTTTAAACAAAATCTATTTGGTGAAAATTTGAAATTTCAATGTAGTAGTACTTAAATTTCAGGGAAAAAATAAGAAGTAGGTGCCTGTCTGACCACCCTAACAACAATAAAATGATAATATTTTGTTATAAGATTTTAGATATAAGTATATGACTCATTTACTAATGTGATACATATTTTTTTGTAATTTATTTCCAATTAAATAATTAATTATGATTTTTTTATTACAAATTTTAAAAAATATAAAAACTCATACGTCTAACCACCTTAACTTGGTCAAAACTTCATGAAATTAATTTTTTTATTTTTTAATCCTATATTATATAAAGCATAGAATGTGACGCATGTTTTGGATTCAAAAAATGTGATATCGTTTGAAAGCTATAGATATTTTTCAATCAGCCTATCAATTAAGACTTTAGCCGTAATTTAAATAGAAAATGAATAAAATTTATTTATTAAATTCAAAATAAAGCATAATTTATATTGGTGGAAAGCTGAGGATCTCCTTTAAAAACCCTTTTCATTTTATTAATTTTGGGTAAAAAAAAGTCGTCAGCCACATACCCTACAAATACCCATCATATTGCCACTTTTTGGCCCATCATGATCCTGCACACACCCTTATTGTGGTTAGGGTGGTTAGATAGACACCTACTTCTTTTTTCCTTGAAATTTAAGTGTTACTGCATTGAAATTTCAAATTTTCACCAAATAGATTTATTTATTTTTAAATAAACCTAGTAGTTTAGAAACTACATTCAATTTTCTATAGATTCTATTGTTACATATTTTTAAAATAATATAGATAACTTATTCAAATTTTTATGTCAAGTTGTCTACCTCTGATTTTTCTAAAATTTTTGCCACTTAAGGGCATGTTTTTTCCATGATGATCTTGCACATACCCATTATCTCCTTGTTTACATCAAACGAGATCTAAAAGCGTCATCTTCAGGACGATGTTTTCTTGGAACTATCTAAGGAAATGATTTACAAGTTGATCAAATGAGAAGATAGAGTTGTCAGGAAAGGAACAGTACCACTCAAGTGTTGCATCCTTGAGAGATCAAGGAAATGGTTTAGCCATCAACACATCATGATGGAAGAAGTCAATGCAAAGGGTGTTAAAGGTGGACACATGTGTCTGCAGATATCCCTTACTACCAAACTTCTCAAAGTTAGGAATCTTCATTCCTTGAGGGAAAGGAGTGTTCAAGATGGCAACTGACAATGGGCTATGTCAGAAGAAGGGCTAGAAGATAGGTTGGGAAGAGGCTTGGGAAAGACTCACCAACTGCCTCTGCATCTTATATATATTTTGAAGGACAATGTTCATAATAGGGTCATTAGAAGATAGAGGACCAGAGGGACCTCCTCCAGACCATTGCCAAGACCTCCTCTAGAGCCACCACCAGAGTGACCTCCACCAGAACCACCACCAGAGCCACTGCCACTAGTAGGGCCTCCACCGCAACCACCACCGTGTCCTCCACCAGACCCACCTCCACTGGCACTACCGTCACTATTGAATCCACCACCATTACCAAAGCCTCCAACACTCATCCTACCAAAGCCTCCACCACTAGAGGTGACAAGAGGGGTGAAGGTAAAGCCCAAGGGGACTCTATTTACTCTGATAGTTTTGGGTTGTTTAGAAGGGATACTGATAGAAGGGACCACGTCAGCCATATAGATGGATGTGGGAGGCATTGATACCCCTAACTATCCTTCATGTTCTTTGAAGGTGAATCCTTGTGTGAACCTAGGGTTGTTCGAATGAGCACATGCTTTAGTGAGACCAAGGAGGCTAGTCAGAAGTTTGATGCCTATTTGATCTTTACACATAATATTTTTTAATTCACTGACAACCTGAGTGGCTCTAGCCATCTTCGGGTTTCTTTCCAAGTGGTTCTCTAAATTTACTAATCCCTTAGTAAGGGAGGAAATGTATTTCATAGGAATATAAATGGCCTCATGCTCATCCACCAATAATGGCATAGGAGATGTAGGGGGAGTGAGAACGTGATCAGTTTCATCAACAAATCCCATCTCATTCCTTGACAACTGCTCCTACGCAGCCAAACTAACAGAGGGAGCAGAGAAAAGGCCCACAGAGAGACCAATCGAGACCTCCATCCTTTCCATTAGGAGGTTTCATACACTTCTAACGATATGCCAAAAAGTTGTGGATTGGGTTGTGATGCTCATAAACCTTCACAAAACATAGGGACACAACAGTCATAAAGTATACTGGAGAAAATTCAACACCAATGGATGAACAGACGTTGGTTCACATTGGGTTCACCAAAAATGTAAGAGAGGGGGACCACCACATCCAAGACCCCAGGTCATAGAGGGTCAAGATGTGAGAGGCTTCCCTAACTTACCTCAGCTAAGTGTAATTTTAGGAAATGCGACGCAAGAGTAATGAGCACTGTAAGGCCTCTAAGTCACTCTATAGGCCCAAAACATAGGAAGGGGCTAGGCGAGCCTATTTTTAGGTCTACCACTACACCTCGGGGAGATCTTTGTCCAAGGACAAAAGCGCGATCTCTAGATGTCATCACGGTGCGCTGGTATCTGAAAAGTGCTCTGGCATCCATACAAACAAATAACAGTGAAGACGAGGTCAAACCAACAAAACTAGCTAATAGCCCAGTTGACTAACTAAAGGGATAGAATGATGTGATTAAGTAAATGAAATACTCTAATATTATAAAATAAATAAGCAAGAGTAAAGAGAGCAAGGAGGATCTCACCAAGGCATTTGTTTGCCAGTTTATCCTTTGGGAAGGATGTACTCATACACACAGAAAGAGAGGAGAATGTTGGGTGGCTATATAGGGGTCTACCTCAATCAAACCCCTCTTTAGGTTTTCCCACCTCCATAGACAACCTAAGAAATGATATAAAGGAAAGAAATGCAATGAAGAGAAAAAGAGCACTACAAAATAGTAAAGTGCTAACTCAACCAAATGATAGAGGAGAGGAGAGGGAAGCTTATCACCTCCACCAAGAGCACTCAAGGCTTCTTGGGGCAGAAAATGAGAGAAACTCAAGCCTTTGCTACAATGGCATGGTCCCAAACTTGCTCTACCGATGTGATGGAGTGTTGCTTTGATGCTATGGAATGCAAGAATGATCTTTGAAGCTTGGAACAAATGCAAAAGAGTGTGTTGAAGCTTGAGAATGAAGTCTAGAAGTTGAAATGCATATGAAAGGGGTGAATATGAAAAAGGAATGAAGAGAAATGGCCATATTTAGGCTGGTTGGCCGAAGGGGGCATTACAACTTCACCTCCAATGAGAAGAGTAACGTCTTTGCAGGTACAGCTATAGGAATCTGCTAGGGATGTAAGTGTACTACATAGATGTCTACATACTGTGCAAGTGTCTTTGACAGAATCACCTCCACTAATGCTCAAAATAGGCGCCAAGTGGGATGCAAGTAGTAGGCTTAGGTGGAATTAAGCCTGAGAACTCAATTTTCTAAGATGGATAAAGGCAAAAATGGGATTTTCACATGGGGTGAAAATTCACTCTTATACAAGCATAATTTAGTATTTCAGATCGGGCTATCAAGTTGAGGAGGAAGAGCAGAGATAGGAGATTAGATTTAGATCTTGACCTTCCAAAAAAGCTAAGCAGGACTAATACACCACTTCTAGCATATGAGTCTCTGTATAATAATTTTTTTGGATTTCAAGAGTTCTAGACTTGTCACTACCAGATTTATCTTCCCACATAGAAACCCTAATCTGGGATTAAATCACCCAGCCTTGTCTATGATACCTAGTGTGCATTAAAATGAGCATTTTCAACATTTCATGCCTTATTTTGAGCTTCTACAAGTTTCCAAGTGCACCTCTCTAATTTCTTAATTTATTATTTAGATTCACATTCAATTTTTAGGTCATTTGTTTGAGTTTTACATAGCATTAGGTTTTTTCATTAGATATTTCATGTTACTAGTCTTTCCAAGCCCTAGCTTGGTGGTGAACCCCCTTTTAGTCTCTAAACATACCCTAGGATAACCTTTATCATATCTCTTTCACTTACTCCATCATTTGATTGAGATCTCTATGGTTTCCTTGAGTGAAACTAAGTAAAATAGGGGGTCCTAAACCCTAGTGTTCCATCTCCCAAAGGATAAATCCCCCTATTTTTTTATTTTCTTTTTGGTGAACCTGCATTTAGAACACCTTATTTCTAATTTGGAGTGCATCATAGTCCTAGATCTAGCTTGCATTAACTTTGCATTAGTTAATTGGCATATAGGGTTTCTAAATATTGCATTAGTGAAAGTGCATATAGGTTGCATTTTTTCCTCTTACATCATTGAATTTCATCTGAAATATGCATTTACACTTAGTCTAGACATCATCCAAACCAAAAAACATAACAAACACTTATAATTTTTTGATTTTTGTGCAAAAATCCTAATCTAGGACTCATACACCCCTCTAGGTGATTTAGTCCCTGTACAAGTGGTTTTTCCCAATTTCTGGGTATTTTGTCGTAATTTTTATTCACTGTTTGAAACCATGAAAACCCTTGATTGGGACTCATACGTCCCTCTAGGAAATTTAGTCCCATTTTAGAGTTTAAACTGCATTTTCCAACATTAAATTGTATTTTTTTTGTGTTTTTGTTTATTGCTATTAGTTATTTGTTTCAAATTGTAGAATTTATGTTTCATTCATTTCATTGCACCTAAGTTAATTTAATTTGAATCATAATTAGAGCATAAAATTTATCTTGTGTACCTTGCATGAGATTTACAACTTGGTGTCCTATTGCTAATACTATAGTGATATGAAGTTTGAGATTCTTGTCATCCTATGATAGCACAATCATCGTGGATCTTGGGTTATATAGATCTTTCACTGCTAGTGTTGACACTAGTTCACTAGATATGGACCATACCCTTAACAACTCTTTGCCTTCAAGTAGTGTGACAAGCATTGAGATAATGGTTACGAGTATTCTGCAAGAAAACATAATCCAAATCCATGAAGACCTAGCGAACCTACAAAATCAAATAAGTATTGAAAACATTTCAACCACCACTATCCCTACCATAGATAGCATACATTGCATGATTGAAATTGAAGAGAGAGTTGACCTTATGCGTAATATAGTTCAGATCTTTCGAAAGCATCTTACCTCAACCACTAGTTGTGCTTTACCTTTGAACAATGTACCAAGCCAAGGTGGAATTCAAATTCCTCCTCCCACAACCATTTCCTCTATTCCTACCTATACCAATCCTCAAGTTACAACAAGAATACAACCTACTAGTAATTTCATTCCTTCCTTGGGTATTTCCGCTAGAATTCCTAGTACCTTTGTGGCATCACACGTCATATATCCTACCACTTCACCTCCCATTAGAACTTCATTCACTGATCCCTTGAACACATATACACCTCCACCATATTCACCTCCATCTCAAAATACAACCAATGACACCCTCATAAATCAACTTTTGCAAACTATTTCATCCATTCAAAAGAATTTTTCCACCATAAACCAAAATAAAAATGGCCAACCTACATACTATGTCAAAATCAATCCCTTATCCTTGGAGATATTGAGAACGTTGATACCACAAGGTCTAGAGATTCCTAGATTTGAGAAATATGGGGGAAAGGGGATCCTTCTAACCATTTTTCCGCTTATACTACCTTATGTAGTGATTTTTTCCTTGAGGATAAGCTCTTGGCCAAGATTTTCCCTAGATCCTTGAAGGATACCACCTTATAATGGTTTTCCTCATTATCAAATAACTCAATTCATTCAATCAATGAACTTGTTGAGGCCTTTATAAACCATTTCCAAGTGCACATGACTCCTAAGATGACCTTAGCTAATTTGATGAGATGTACGAAAAAGGATAATGAAAAGGTTACTAAATTCATTTCATGCTACCAGTTGCTTTATTCCCAAATCAACGTAAAGATTCCCGATCATCACCTTTAATGGATGTTCATTGAGAACTTATAAACTAAGATAAAAGATAAGCTTACCATGATAAATTTTCCTTCCTTTGTACACTTGTTTACTTCCCTTTGTGATTATCAAAACTCGATTAGTAGTTGTGACACAAAATCCACATCTAGCCGACCTAAAAAGTTAGAGTCCACAAACCAAAACAATTATCAACCTTTTAAGAAACAAAATAAAGGCTTCCTTCAACTTAATCCCCCTTAACAAAAAACTCAACATGTTGATACCCAATTGGCTACTATACGGAAGACAACTCCTTTCACATTTGGGGATCTGGATAGGCAATTCACTCCATTTCCCAATACCCTCCATAGCACAATGTCACAACTTTTAGAATAGAAAATGATAAATTTTCCTCCCATTAAAACCCCCAATCCTAATAAATATCTACCTATGAATTTTAGATCGAATGCTTACTGCCATTATCACTTACAAAACAGACATGACACACAATATTTTAAGCATCTTGAACATCTTGTGCAAAACCTCATTGACTCAGATCAAATTTCAATTTGAAGTGTTCATGATCAAGGAAATAAGTTTGTTGCACCTCCTGACCAAAACCCACAAATCTTTACCAACCCTATGTTGAATCATAACATTTCATTTGTCAAAGCTATTGAAAATAAGAAGAATGATGTAATGAATGTTGACATGGATGATGACAATATAGATACTAATAAACAAGATCCTATGGATACTATTTTTAAAAATCATATTGATGGTTTGGTTGCATTGGTTGAAACACAACATCATAAGGGCTGAACTAAAAAGCCTCTTAACATTTATTTGTCATCTAAAAATATTATTAGAAATTCACCTAATGGTCCTCTTTACATAGTCAATCGAATCAATGACAAGCCCACTAATAGGATATTAATTGCTCCCGTCTGTGGAGAGAATATGATCACAGAAGATTTCTTACTTGTGCATGAACTCTATCAAGAAATATATGATAAACCAAAAGCATGGATAAATACACATAATGGTTTTTTTTCCCTACAATGGGATCAATCACCCTTCATTTACAAGTAGGATAAAAAATTAGATGTCTCATTCTCCATCATCTCGATGTCGGACTGATTTTGTGTGAAGCTTGGTTACCCATGGCTACTCTCCATGGAAGTCATCCTATTGATTGTGTATAAATTCTTAAATTTTCCCCTTGAAAGTGAAATCTTTACAATGCACTATAGTGGCTTTAATCCTTTTTCTTCCCATGGGAACTTTTCATTAGATTTCTTTTGGCTTAAGCCTATGGAACCTATTAAACCCTGTGTGGACTTCTTTTTCAAATCCTATCAAAATTTTAAGGCAAAGTGCATAGCGAAACTATCCCTTACAAATATGCCTCAACCTATGATTGATCCTAGCATCCTTGATGAAACCATGATTGAACTTAACGATATTCCAAATAACCAAGACCAACCTAAAAAAGATCCTTTTCCTATTTCCTACAAACGATCAACAAATAAGGAAAACAATCCTGTCACACCACCTAAGATAAAGCAAGTTTACAAATCTAAAGAGAAAGTGGTTGAACAACCTCACATGGTTCCTTTTTTTCCTCCCCTTAGGGAAGAAAAGAAACCTATGGTTGATAGACCTGCTCCTATACAAACAAAATTTGAAAATTGAACTATGTAATCATGGAAATTGTATTTCCTTTTTGGAGATAGAGCAATTTCTCATTTAATCTAGACCTATTTTAGTAACCTTGCATTAAATACCCTTTGATTCATCATTAATAGGCCCCAAAGACCCTTTATTTTGGATCTCGAGTCTTATTTCAACCAAAATCCTGACAAAATCCACAAAAGCATTAAAAATTCTAACTCACCCCAAAAATCTAAGGTGGGACTCATACGCCACTTCTATCGTATGAGCCCCCCTAGGTGGGACCCATATGCCAAGAGTGGTGGATGAGTCCCATTTGGGCCCTTTTTAGGGTTTGAGTGGTAAATTCAAGATTTTAATTAAAAAATTTGGTTGATGTCAACTTTTGAGATCTAAATAATGGTAAAAGGTTTAATGCCTATATAAACAAGACTCTAAAGTCATTTTTCATCTAATTAATAATTCTAAGAGAGCAATTTCAAGATCCAATCATTCAAGAGCATTCAAGAATTCTTCACAAGAGCATTCAAGAACAAGCAATCAACAAATTTGAATCCTTAGAGTAGCATTATTGTGTTTTTGCAGGTCTTCAAGCTCACTTTCATTGAAGATCTAGAATTTTCAAGGGTTGATTATGGTTGCCTATGGTGAATCATAATGGATTATAGGTTGGGGAGAAGCAACCAACCATCAAGCCAAGCCTAATGACTTGTTTCCTAAGTAATTCCATCCTCCATTATCATTTTACATTTAGCCTAAGGTACATACATTATTAGGGCTCATTTGGGATGATTAGAGATCTCTCAAAGTGAGTCATTCATCTTCATGTTTCATTAATGCATCTCATTCTAGCACAATAGAATAGGACTACATTGCATTTCAAATTTCCTAATCTTAGACACACTTAAGGTTAGGGTTTATGTTCACATTTGCATTCAAGTTTCATTGTTTCTATCAAGGTTTAATTACCAAACTAGGGTTTTTACCGATGCAAACCCCCCATAAGAAAATTTGTGCTCTATATTCTTTTTTCTAGGTCTTTTTACACATTTAAATTTAGAAATTAGCTTGGAAGGGAAGAGAACAGATTGGAGCACAAATCTGAACATTGAATTTTCAAAAAAGAGAAATGGGACTAATTTACGCCAAAAGTGGTGTATGAGTACCACTACAAGAAAATTTCTAGATTTTTGTAGATCTTGAATCTACACTCTCAAAAACCTCTTCTAGATCAGAAACCCTAGTCTGGAACTGATATGCCTAGACTAGCATATGAGCCCCAATGTTCCCTAATTCTAGTATTTTCAATGTTTTAGAGCCCATTCTAGGCTTCTACAAATTCCTAGGTGCACACTTCTAATTTCTCACCTTTTTGCTTTGATTTACATGCTTTTCTAGGTTATTTAGTGAGATTTTGCATCACATTACATTTTGGAACTAAGGCTTGCATTTCATTGATCTCTCCAAGCCCTAGCTTGCTAGTGAAACCCTCTTTATTCTATAATCAGATCATAGGACAACCTTATTGCAAGATCTATTTCTCCTTTGCATACCTTGGATTGAGATCTCTAGGGTTTTCCTTGAATGAATGTTGGGAAATATGTTGTTATATGTCCTAAACCATAAAGAAACCATTTTCCTTCAGTTCATTTTGGTGAACCTACATTTAGAACACATCATTTATGATTTGGAGTGCATCATAGTCCTAGATCTCGCTTGCATTAACTTTTCATTAGGGTTTGCAATAGTTAATTTGCATCTAGGATTTCTAAATATTACATTAGTGAAAGCACATATAGGTTGAATTTTTATATTTTGCATCATTGAATATCATCTAAAATCTACATTTGCATTTATTGTACAGATCATCCAAATGAAAAATCATAAAAATCACTCAAAATTTTATGAAATTTATGAAAAAAAACCCTCACTAGGACTCATACACCCCTCTAAGTGATTTAGTCACAATGTATATTTTAAATTGCATTTTCCAGAATTAAAAACTCTATTTCTGAGCTTTTGTTTGGTATTCATAGCTTTCTATTTCAGTTAACAAAGTTTCTATTACATTCATTTGAGTAAATTTAGATTCATTTATATTCATTACAATTGTGGATAGAATTAGCTTACTGTACTTTTTATTTTCAGCATTAGTTCATAGTTCAATTATATTAGATTACATTTTTCATTCATTAGAAAACAAAATCGAAAACACCTATAAATTGATGAACCACTTGGAGAAAGCATAGTTATTTAACTTTGCCAAATCTCTTTTTCCAAGTTTACCTAACCCTCAAGCCTTTTAGTAGTGATGACTTTGACACGTTAGATGAATCCCTTGAATATTTCATCTCACAAAGTTGATCCACTAAGTCTTGTTATGAAAAACTGAAACCAAGAGATGCTAATGTGATTTAACCTCAACTTTTTCTTTACTTTCCCTCACACAAATATCAAACTCAAAAGAAACCCATTTTCACACTTGAACCACCTAAGAACAATGTTTTTCAGCAATCAAATCATAATACCATTGCTCATACATATAACACTAGAAATAATCCACAACCAAGATAAACAACCTCAACATCCTTACCTTTTTCTAAATCCATCTTGTCTAGTGCCCCTCATTTACCTTTGAATAGTGGAAAGGAGTATGATCTTGTTGAAAAAATTAAGAACACTCCCTAAAAAATATCCCTATGGGACTTAATTCAAAACACACCTAATTATCACACTATGCTTCAAATAGCCTTACAACAAGTTGTGATCCCCTCTAATACAAACACAAGTGATGTGGAAGCTATAATTCAAGGAATGAATGTGGTTAACATTGACATTACTTTTCAAAAACATGAGTTACCTCCCTTGGAGATGAGAAAGAAACATGATGCCTTCATGATAATAGCCAAATTCAATAGAATGAGAATAAAAATAACCCTTGTTGATAATGGCTCCATCCTTCATGTGTGTACTGTGAATCTTCTAGATAGACTTGGCATGGATAAACCAAAAATTCAACCTAATTCCTTATCAATTCAAGGATTTTACAATGTAGGAAAGCAACCGCTTGGTGTTATTACTTTACCTATTATGGTTGGAAAGGCTACCTTATAAACTCCTATTCATGTTATGCCTCATGATCTTTCATATAATCCTCTTTTTGGAAGAACTTGAATTCATGAGATGCATGTGGTGCCTTTGACTCTTCATTGTATCATGAAATATGTCTATAACAATAAATTATACTAAGTTGAAATAGACCCCAAGCCTGAAATATGCTTACAAGTTGAAAAAAGAATGACAAGTCCTCTAAACACATTAGCTCCAACATCGAACATAGAACCTATGAAAGAAGAAAAATAAGAGATGGAGATAATATCAAAATTATTGGATGATGATTAGGGTTCCTTAGAGTTCACACCTTCATTTATGGGAGAATACATAATCACAAGTAAAGAGGATTAAAAATACAACCAATGGTAATTATGTCATATAAAAAAGGACCCTTTACTTGAAATGGGGTTAGTTCATGATAATTGGACTGAATGAGGTCTTAATCTAGTGTTGTGAGGCATTTTATGCATCCACACTAGGTCTTGGACCCTTACAAATTGAATAACATGCTTTTAACAATATCTTGCAAAGGTATTGTAAAGTGTTGTAAAAGACTTTCACACTTTTTTAGACTTAATAAGCCCATTTTCTCCTAATTCAACATTACAAAATGTGTCCACTAACATTATTACATTAATCTAGAAGGTTTTTGAATTAAAATTCATGGTAAAATAGTGTTGTAATGTGTCTTACACATTCACATTGGTTCTTATGCTTTCCTAGGCTGTGTGAACCTCACTTTAGTATTGTAAACTACATTTAATTACACTTTCACATTGATTTTAGTGTCCCAAGCCCTATTTGACATTTACCTCATCACTAATAGTCCCCTATTAACCCATATTGTGCATCCCGAGGTTCAAATTGATCAAATACCTGACAAAGTTGCAATTTAAACCTTATTTCCTTATCCCTCAGCCTCTTAGCTATCAAATTGGCCCATGTGGGACCCATTTTCCATGCAAGGAAAATCAGTCCCATCCATGTGGGACCCATTCACCATGTGTGGCGAATGAGTCCTATCTCATCCCCATTTTGACCTTTGAGTAGGAAAAAGTGAAATTTAAAGTTTATTTTCACATGATGTCAACCTATGATGAGGTATTATCGGGTACTAAGGCACAATTTTCTATAAATAAGTGTTTTTATCCTCATTTTACACCTAACAACTCATTTTTACATCTCTCATGATTAATTCATCGTCTATCTTCTCATCCAAGTCAAGAAACTTAGGGTTTTTTCATTGCAAGTCATTGAGAAAGCTTCTAAGGACATTCAAGGGCTGAATCTTCCTCCATTGTTGCAGAATTTCAATATCAATCATCATGGAAAAGTAATCTACTCCATTTTTACATGTTTCATTCACTTATTTCATCATTTTGGTTTAATTACCTAAACGGGATTTGACTTAGGCAAACTTTCATGCCCTAACATTCAACAAATCTCTCTTTTGTCTTCTTTGTATGTAGATTTAGGAATCTTGGATACTTAGAAATCCTTGAAGATCAAGTTTCAAATTCATTCAAGTAATCTCTTCATCATTCAAGTCAAAATATCAACAAAAAGGAATTTTTAGACCTGAATTCGACAGTTTTGGAAGCAGACAATTGTAGGGCATCAAAGTGCAGATCAGAAGCTTTAGAATCCACTTTTAAAAATCCAAAAATTCAAAAGTAGACTCATTCACCATGGGTGGTGAATAAGTTCCACCCCAAGGTCAATTTTTGGATTTTTTACATTTTGAGTACCCTTTTGTCAGAAATAGGCTCTAGTACAGTTTGGCAAAACTATGATTGATTCACCCAAAATGGTGAATGAGTCCCACCATGCCTAAATTTCAGCATCAACAGCATTTCAAAATTAATTTCTAGTCTTCATCCACATTCTAGGTGCACACTTTTAGTTTGGTTCATTTCTATTAAGTTTTGAATTCATTCCTAGTTCATTGTTGCATTACACAATGTGTTTTCAAACAAGTTGTTTTCCTTTAGTTTCTATTCATTACTCAACCAATATCATTCATTTCATTCATTCAAGAATTGTATCTAGGCATATTTCATCCTTATTCTATCCATATTGCATTGATTTTGAATGTAACATAAGCATTTTTTGCCCATCTTTCTCCTTCTAGGTGAAAAACCCTAGGAGAGCTAGAAAGCAAGTGGGTGCCAAAAATCTATGTTTCATTTTGGTGAACCTTCTATTTGAATTTCCTCTTTTCTTATTTTTGATTCCATTCATTATTCTAGAGTTGCTTGCATTGCATGTTAGCTTGCATTCTAGGATTTCATTTTTGCATTTGTAAAAGTGCAAAATAGGTTGCATTTTTCATCATTAAACAATTCTGAATTCTACATTTTTCATTTAGAACTTCATCATAGCACTCTGAAACCATCAAAATCAGTCAAAATTTTCTGAAATTTTTGAACAAATTCCATACTAGGATTCATTTTCCACCTTGGGCGAATCGATCCTTGTTGGCCCTTGAAACAACATTTTACAGAACTCATAAATATGTTTTTAGGCTTATGTTTGGTGCCTTAACATGTATATATTAGTTAGTTCCATTTCTATAGCATGCATTTCACTATATCTCACTTAAAATAGCTCATTTCATGCATTGTTTCATTTACATTCTTCATGTCATTTTTCAATTGGTGCATAGTGTAATCAGAACATTCCCTTGTTTCCTATGTGAAAATTGTATTTCATTGCATTGCACTTCATTTAATTTTTTCATAACATGTTCTTTAAATGTGCCTTTGATCTGATTAAACATGGATTTTATAAGCATAACACTCCCTCTTATGATTTTTATTTTGATTACAACTATGATGAACATTGTGTAGACCAAAACATTACATTACCGATTGGTGTGAATGGAGGTGTAGACAATCATAACACCCACACTTATTCTTCTCCCATTACCTCTCCTATTAGTGATGAAGGTATCTTGGTGAAATAAGTTACAAGTCTTGAGGGTCTTGATTGTCCCTTTCCTTATTCCCCTTTGGATGGTGTTAGCAAACAAGAACATAAAAGAATAGACACCCTTGATCCTCCCTTCCCTAATGCTCCTCCCATTTGGGAAGATCTATTTGAAACTCAAAATGGTCCTTCTCTTGATGCCTCTCCTGCTTGTGATGAAGCTACTTTACAAATTTCAACCTTAGATGAACACCTTACAAGCTCTCCTATTATGGTAAACAATATGGAACAAGAGAATGAGACTTTAGAAAAAACAAACAATCCAATAGAATCTTCCCCTAATCCCTCCACTATCACTTATCAAACACATTCAACCATTAATAAACCCCTTAGTGGCAATGAAGATATTTTGGATGAACCAAACCTTAATTTTCATGAACATATGGTTTTTCTTTCTTCTACGAACTCTCCTTCTAGGGAGGATATTGTGACCCAAGACAAAGATAATATCCTCTTCAAAGACAATGAAAAATATCACTTATTAAGGGATGTTAAAAATATTCAACCTCACCACACCCTTTACCCACCTTCGCATCTGCTTCATCCTTCAATTAAACCTAAACTCATCCTTTACCCACCATCCCATCCCCTTCATCGCTCTAATTGACCATGACACACCCTCTATCCCCCTAACGCTAATGTATCACAGAAATCTAGTAATGATACTATTGCTCATACATATAACACTCGAAATAATCCACAACCACTACACCCAACCCCACCCTATTTACCTTTACCCAATCTAGCTATAGCTCCTTGTTACCTCCCTCACATAAAGGAGTATGACCTTATTGAACAATTAAAGAATAATCCTGCCAAAATTTCCCTTTGGGATTTACTTTAGACCTCACCAACTTATCACAATATTCTTCAATCTGCCTTAAACGAAATCACAATTCCTTTTGGTACAACTCTGAATGATGTAGCAACTCTCATCCATAAAAATAATCTTGACATTACCTTCCATCAACATGAGCTCCCTCCTTTGGAGTTGCATAAATAACATGATTCCTCTATGATCATTGCTCAATTCCATCGCACAAGTATCAAACACACTCTCATACATAATGGTTCTACCCTTAATGTGTGTAGTGTGAATCTCCTTGATCAATTAAAAGTTGATAGGTCACAGATAATACCTGATTTTTTCTCTATTTGAGGATTTCATAATACAACAAAGAAACTTCTCGGTATAATCACTTTACCTATTACAATTGGGGCGGTTGCTTTGCAAACTCCTATTCATGTAATGCCTTATGATCTTTCGTACAATATTCTTTTAGGCAAACCATGGATTCATGAGATGAATGCACTACCTTCAAACCTTCATTGTATAATGAATTATTTCTATAAGAATAACATTTATCAAATTGAAGTAGATCATGATCCTAAAAGTTTCTTGCACCTTGAAAAAGGAACTACAAGTCCTCTAAAAACATTAATTCCAACATCCAACATAGAAATTGACCACAACAATGAGCAATTTCCATCTAAATTATTTTGTGACGATTGGGGATCCTTAGAATCCACACCTTCATTTATGGGTGAATATATATTCACACAAAAGAAAGATGAGACACAAGAGCAACCAACCATCATTTCAACACAAAATTCGTACAACCTTTCAAAAGCATCCACCTCAACTACTTTAAATGATAACACACAATACTTGTATGTGCAGGATCATCATGGAAAAAATCGGCCCTTAAGTGACAAAAAATCAAAGTTAGACAACTTGACGTAAAAATTTGAATAAGTTATCTATATTATTTCAAAAATATGTAAGAATAGAATCTATAGAAAATTGAATGTAGTTTCTAAACTACTAGGTTTGTTTTAAAAAAAATCAATTTGGTGAAAATTTGAAATTTCAATACAGTGGTACTTAAATTTTAGAGAAAAAATAAGAAGTAGGTGTCTATCTGACCACCCTAACCACTATAAAATGATAATTTTTTTTATAAGATTTTAGTTATAAGTAGAGGACTCATTCCCCGATGTGATGCATATTTGTTTGTAATTTCTTTCCAAGCAAATAATTAATTATGAATTTTTTATTACAATTTTTTAAAAAATATAAAAACTCGTATGTCTAACCACCTTAACTTGGTCAAAACTTCATGAAATTCAAATTTTATTTTTTTAATCTTATAGTATGCGAAGCATAGAATGTGATGCATTTTTTGGATTCAAAAAATGTGATACCATTTGAAAGCTATAGATATTTTTCAATCAACCTATCAATCAGGACTTTAGTCATAATTTGAATAGAAAATGAATAATAATTACTTATTAAATTCAAAGTAAAGAATAATTTATATCAGTGGAAATCTGTGAATCTCCTTTAAAAACCCTTTTCATTTCATCAATTTTTGGTAAAAAAATAGTCGTCAGCCACGTACCCATCATATTGCCACTTTGTGGCCCATCATGATCCTACACATACCCATACACAACAAATTTTGATGAGCACAATAATGAACAACCACCCAATCTAAAAGACATGAAAAATATTCATGGAAAAGGTTATGAATTTATGAAATGGCTTGGATATAATGGAAAGGATGTGGTGCTTGAGAACAAGGTATCCACAACCCTATAGAGCCTAACACACAACAAACAACTCATGGTCTTGGTTATTTTCGTTTGATCGAGATCAACAAGCCTTCACTCAACATCAAAAATCTCACACAACACACTCCTAACTCATCCTTCACAACTAGTGGTCTTGAACATCATCCTTCATCCAATATGCAATACATAACTACACCTTCACTTAATGACAATGTCATGTTGCAAAATGTTCATAATTTGAATTCGTTAGATTTTATACCTTCGTATAATGGAAAGAATAAAATCTTGCAATCTAGTGACACTTGTGTAAGTATGACATCCACTACTAAGAAAGATGTACCTTACACACACAATACCACCTTCTCCCATTGATCAAGAGGGTATATTGTCGAGACTCCTCCAAGATCACTTGATCACCCTCCCTCCAAGAACTCAAAATAAATGTTCTGACAAGACTTCATTTTGTGCCTATCATAGAGTTCATGGTCATTCCACTAATGAATGTCATGCTTTGAGTCATAAAATACAAAAATTTATGGACTTTGGTATGCTTCCCTATGTCATGGTATCTAATTCCTCTAACTACTATTGACTTTCACTCTAGCATGCATCACATTAAAAATTATGGCTCATCCTTATCCTGCACTAAGTGGGGGCAAGGGGTTAAGTAGCCTTGTCCTTGTATGTCATTTGTGGTTGCCTTATTTGGCTAGTCATTAACCTTTCTTGAATACATAGGATCAAGCTTGGGATGTGGATAACATGCCTTTAGTTGGCTCGCATATGACATACTTCTCTCTCTCATGATGTAGCTTATTAGAAACATATGAAATGGCATAGGAATTTTTGGGTAAGCTCTCATGTCTCTCTTCTTCTACTTTAAAGCAATTGCTCTCAATAAGGGTGCTCGCAACTACTTTAAAGTGGGGGAATACATCACCACTCAAATTTCATTGTGTGATTTATTTCTTCTTGCAATATGTCCTTTTCTTGGTGGAGTCATTGGGTTTGATTCCCTCCAAGAGCATGATACTTCTTTTACATTTATCCTCTCTTAGAGACATTGAGCATAATGTTCCCTAAGATGAGACCTTGCATGAATTAAACAAAATACCTTTGAACAATACTTACATTTTTCTACATTAACAATGTCTATGAGTGTCTTGCATATGAAGTTTTTCTTACGTCATAGAGCTCAAAACATCATTTTTCTTTGTGGCGCCTTGTTAAATTTATCAGTAGGTATAACTTTGATATGGTTGAGCGGGATGCCCACCTAGTGGCATGACTTTTTCCCATAGCCACTTTTTTGTTTGTGAGTGCATACTAACTAGTGTATGTATCTTACCTTTTTGGATTTCTCACCCTATGGAAAACTAGTTCTATGGCCCCAGAGTGAGTATACCTTTGGACTTTCTCACCTGGTGGACAACCAAGAAATTCCATCGGCCCAAAGTGAGTACATATTTTCTACCTCATCTTTCATTCTCTTCATTCTTGTCATTGCATGATTTTGTATCTTGGGGGCTTGAATTAGGATCATGTATCCTATGAGCTTGGCCACCTTATTTTATCTTTTTCATTCTTTTTCATTTGCATCTGGGTATGTGTAGGATCATCATGGAAAAAATAGGCCCTTAAGTGGCAAAAAATTCAGAAAAATCAGAGTTAGGAAATTTCACGTAAAATTTTGAATAAGTTATCTATATTATTTCAAAAATATGTAAGAATAGAATTTGTAGAAAATTTAATTTAGTTGGGTATTTGCAGGATCATCATGGAAAAAACCAGCCTTTAAGTGGCAAAAAATTTAGAAAAATCAGAGTTAGGCAACTTGACGTAAAAATTTGAATAAGTTATTTATATAATTTCAAAAATATGTAAGAATAGAATCTGTAGAAAATTGAATTTAGTTTCTACACTACTAGATTTATTTTTATTTTTTAAAATCTATTTGAAATTTTTTGAAATTTCAATGCAATAGTACTTAAATTTCAGGGAAAAAATAAGAAGTTTCTGTCTAACCACCCTAACCACAATAAAATGATAATATTTTTTTATAATATTTTAGAAATAAGTAGAAGACTCATGTCCGAATGTGATGCA
Source organism: Sequoia sempervirens (assembly GCA_007258455.2). NCBI lineage: Eukaryota > Viridiplantae > Streptophyta > Pinopsida > Cupressales > Cupressaceae > Sequoia > Sequoia sempervirens. Next base: position 194,991,230 of record VDFB02000013.1, on the reverse strand, counting down.
TATTATTTTATATTTTTTTTACAAGTAAATAATTAATTATGATTTTTTTATTACAACTTTTAAAAAATATAAAAACTCATATGTCTGACCACCTTAACTTGGTCAAAATTTTATGAAATTCAAATTTTCTTTTTTTTAATCCTATATTATGCAAAGCATAGAATGTGATGCATGTTTTGGATTCCAAAAATGTGATACTATTTGAAAGCTATAGATTTTTTTCAATCATGGACTATCAAACAAGACTTTAGTCATAATTCAAATAGAAAATGAATAATAATTATTTATTAAATTCAAAGTAAAGAATAATTTATATTGTTTTAACGCTAATAATATCCTTTAAAAATCCTTTTCATTTCATCAATTTTGGGTTAAAAAAAGTCGTCAGCCACATACCCTACAAATACCTATCATATTGCCACTTTTTGGTCCATCATGATCCTGCACATACCCAATTTCTAAACTAATACATTTTTTTTTTTTAATAAAATATATTTGGTGAAAATTTGAAATTTCAATGTAGTAATCCTTAAATTATAGGGAGAAAATAAGAAGTAGGTGTTTGTTTGACCACCCTAGCCACAATAAAATGATAATATTTTTTATAGGATTTTAGATATAAGTAGAGGACTCATATCCTGATGTGATGCATATTTTTTTGTAATTTTTTTCCAAATAAATAATTAATTATGAATTTTTTTTTACAAATTTTAAAACATATAAAAAATTGTGTGTCTAACCACCTTAACTTGGTCAAAACTTCATAAAATTCAATTCTTTTTTTTTTAATCCTATAGTATGTGAAGCATAGAAAGTGACACATGTTTCAGATTCAAAAAATGTGATACCGTTTGAAATCTATAGATGTTTTTGTATCAGCCTATCAATTAGGACTTTAGTCATAATTCAAATAGAAAATGAATAATAATTATTTATTAAATTCAAAGTAAAGCATGATTTATATTGGTCAAAATTTGGGAATCTTTTTTATAAACCCTTTTCATTTCATCAAGTTTTGGTAAAAAAGAAGTCGTCAACCACATACCCTACACATACCAATCATATCGCAATTGTTTGGCCCATCATGATGCTACACATACCCATATATGCATGAGGATCTCTCTTGAATGTCTACTTTAGTGTGAGTTTGAAGTAGGTTCATCCTCTCACTAAAGTGGGGGCTAAATGTGTCGTAGAAAAAAGGACCCTTTGCTTGACATGGGATTAATTCATGATAATTGGACTTAATGAGGTCTTAATCTAGTGTTGTGAGGCATTTTATGCATCCACACTAGGTCTTGGACCCTTACAAATTGAATATGCTTTTAACGATATCTTGCAAAGGTATTGTAAAGTGTTGTAAAAATCTTTCACACTTTTCTAGACTTAATAAACCCATTTTCTCCTAATTCAACATTAAAAAAATGTGTTCAATAACATTATTACATCAATCTAGAAGGTTTTTGAATTAAACTTAATGTTAAACTACTGTTGTAATGTGCCTTGCACATTCACATTGGTTCTTGTGCCTTCCTAGGTTGTGTGGACCTCTTTTTAGTGTTGTAAATTATATTTAATTACACTTTCACATTGAATTATGTGTTCCAAGCCCCATTTTACATTTACATAATCACTAATATTCCCCTATTAACCCATATTGTGCATCCTAAGGTTCAAATTGATCAAATACCCGACAAAGTTGCAATTTAAACCTTATTTCCTTATCCCTCAGCCTCTTAGCTGTCAAATTCACCCATGTAGGACCCATTTTCCATGCATGGTGAATCAATACCATCTAGGTGGGACCCATTCACCATGTGTGAAAAATGAGTCCTATATGCACCCCATTTTGACCTTTAAGTGGGAAAAAGTGAAATTTAAAGTTTATTTTCACTACATGTTAGCCTGTGATGAGCTATTATCAGGTACTAAGGCACAATTGTCTATAAATAAGTGTTTTTATTTTCATTTTACATATAACATCATTTTTACATCTCTCATCATTAATTCATCATCTATCTTCTCATCCAAGTCAAGCAACTTAGGGTTTTTTCATTGCAAGTCATTGAGAAAGCTTCTAAGGACATTCAAGGGCCGAATCTTCCTCCATTGTTGAAAAATTCCAAAATCAATCATCATGTAAAGGTAATCTAATCCATTGTTATATGTTTCATTCACTTATTTCATCATTTTGGTTTAAGTACCTAAACGGGGTTTGACTTAGGCAAACCCCCATGCCCTAACATTCAACAAATCTCTCTTTTGTCTTGTTTGTATGTAGATTTAGGACTCTTGGATACTTAGAAATAATTGAAGATCAATTTGCAAACTAATTCAAGTCATCTTTTCATCATTCAAGTCAAAATATTAAAAAAAAAGCATTTTTCACACCCGAATTTGACAGTTCAGAAGCGGACACCTATAGGGCATCAAAGTGCAAATCGGAAGCTTCAGAATCTACTTTTGAAAATAAAAAAATTCAAAAGTAGATTCTTTCACCATGGGTGGAAAATGAGTCCCACCGCAAGGTCATTTTTTGGATTTTAACATTTTTGAGTGCCCTTTTGTCAAAAACAGGCTCTGGTACAATTTGGCAGAACTAGGACCGATTCACCCAGAATGGCGAATGAGTCCCATGAAGCCTAAATTTCAGCAACAAGAGAATTTCAAAAGTAATTTCTAGTCTCCATCCACATTCTAGGTGCACACTTTCAGTTTGGTTCATTTTTGTTATGTTTTGCATTCATTCCTAGTTCATTGTTGCATTACACAATGTGTTTTCAAACAAGTTGTTTTCCTTTAGTTTCTATTCTTTAGTCAATCGATATAATTTTTTTCATGCATTCAATCATTGTATATAGGCATATTTCATCCTTATTCTATCAATATTACATTTATTTTGAATTTAACATAAGCATTTTTGGCCCATCTTTCTCCTTCTAGATGAAAAACCTTAGGAGAGGTAGAAAGCAAGTGGGTGCCAAAAATCTATGTTATAGTAATGTCAACACTAAATTTGGAAGAAAATTCACAAGCATCTAGCTCATCTACTCTAGAAGAAGACACAAGCTATACACTAAACTTTGATGAGATAGATTATCAACAACCACCAAACCTGAAAGAAAAGGAAAGACTTTATAGAAAAGGCTATGAGTTCATGAAAAAACTTGGTTATAGTGGAAAAGGATGTAGAATGAAAGAACAAGGAATTCATGTTCCTACAAATCCTAATACACAAGAAAAAAAAAGTGGATTGGGATATTACCCTTCTAAGATCACACAAGCAACACCATCATGTGTAATCCTAAAACAAGTCTCACCTTGAAGCATTCAAAATTTATTGATACATCTTGTGAAGCATCATTGTATTTTTTTGAAGATGATGAATCCTTGAAGGAGGGTATATGCAAGATCATCATGGAAAAAATAGGCCCTTAAGTGGCAAAAAAATTAGAAAAATCAGAGTTAGGCAACTTGACATAAAAAAATTGAATAAGTTATCTATATTATTTCAAAAATATGTAAGAATAGAATCTATAGAAAATTCAATGTAGTTTCTAAACTACTATGATTTTTATAAAAAAGAAAATCTATTTGGTGAAAATTTGAAATTTCAATGGAGTAGTACTTAAATTTCAGGGAAAAAATAAGTAGGTGTCTGTTTGACCACCCTAACCACAATAAAATGATAAAAAAATTTATAATATTTTAGATATAAGTAGAGGACTCATGTCCCGATGTGATGCATATTTTTTGTAATTTTTTTCCAAGTAAATAATCAATTATGATTTTTTAATTACAACTTTTAAAAAATATAAAAACTTGTGTGTCTAACCACCTTAACTTGGTCAAAACTTCATGAAATTCAATTTTTATTTTTGTTAATGCTATAGTATGTGAAGCATAGAATGTGATGCATGTTTTGGATTCAAAAATTGTGATACTTTTTGAAAGCTATAAATGTTTTTCAATCAGCCTATCAATCAAGACTTTAGTCATAATTTGAATAGAAAATGAATAATAATTACTTATTAAATTCAAAGTAAAGCATAATTTATATTGGTGGAAAGATGAGAATCTTCATTAAAAACCCTTTTCGTTTCATCAATTTTGGGTAAAAAAAATTTCCTCAGCCACATATCCATCATATTGCCACCTTTTGGCCCATCATGATTCTACACATACCTAGGAAATGTTAGGAGTTTATGAAAAACCATTTACTCCTCCTAAAAAGAAATGGGTTACATGTGCAATGATTAGTACCAAGAAAAAAGATAGAGAAGAGAAAAGTAATGAGAGTGACAAGAACAACGAAGAATACAACCCTAAATTCCCAAAACAAAATTCACTTCCTTTAGAAGATACCATGGACATACCGATGGATATTAACAATGAAGAAAATTTGATTAAGATAGGAAATTTCCTTGATGATGAATAACAAGAGGACCATACAACTTTACTTCATGACTTTCTTCAACTTTTTGCGTGGACTTATTCTGACAAGTCAAGAATTGACCCTAAGATTGTAACACACAACATAGTCCTCACTGAAAATGCTAAACCCATTGGACAAAAGATTTGAAAGATGAACCCTAAGATAGACTTGTTAGTTAAGGTTGAGATTGAGAAGCTACTCAAAGCTAGTTTTATACGTCCTATAGATTATTCTCCTTGGATCTCAAACATTTTCATAGTCACCAAACTGGACTTGATTGTATTAGGATGTGTACGTAATTTTGAGATTTAAATAAAGAATATTTAAAAGATGACTTTACCCTTCCTAATATTGACATGATAGTAGACTCGACTGCGGGACATGCTTAGTTGTCATTCATGGATGGATTTTTTGGATATAATCAAATCTTTATTAATCTTCAATATCAATACAAAAAAACATTTACAACAGCTTGGGGAACATTTTGTTGGGTCATGATACCTTTTGGATTGAAGAATACGAGTGCGACATATCAATGAGCTATTACATTGATATTTCATGATTACATACATAAGTTTTTGGAAGATTATGTTGATGATATTTTAGGAAAATCCTTAACACAAAAAGATAATGTGAATATCCTTTGAAAGATCTTTGAGTGAATGCAAAAATATAACATGAGATTGAATCTGAAAAAGTGTTTCTTTGGTGTAGATAGTGGAAAATTTTTAGGTTTTATTGTATGTCACGGAGGCATTGAGTTAGACATGAAGAAAATTGATGTCATAGTTAACATGACACCTCCCAAAAAAAAATTCAATTACACACTTTACAAGGAATAATTTAGGCTATCTGACGTTTCGTAGCATCCTTAGCAGATCAAATATTACCATTTACACATCTCCTTAAGAAAAAAGTTTAGTTTAATTGGAATGAGGATTGTAAATAGGATTTTCAGACATTTAAATATTACCTTGCTACTCCATCTTTTTTACAACCTACTATGCAAAATAAACCATTCATCATGTATACAATAGCATCTACCCAAGCTCTCGCAGCATTGTTGGCTCAACAAGATTAAAATTGTAAAAATCATCTTGTTTATTATATTAGTCGAACTTTGATTGATTATGAGACACGATACACAATGATAGAGAAACAATGTTTGGCTCTTGTATTCACTACTAGTATGTTGTGAAATTACTTATTGAATGCTAAAATACATGTGATAAGGAAGTTTGATCCTCTAAAACATCTTTTTTCTAAGACTAATCTATCAGGACGTTTAGCTAACTGGGTTATGTTGTTGACTGAGTTTGACTTTAAGTTTGTTTCACAAAAAGAAATTAAAGGACAATCCTTGACTGACTAGTTTGCTAACGTCCTTCCGCATAGCATTACCCAATGAAGAAGCATTTCCTGATCAAAGTGTGTTGACCATTTAGGAACTTGAAAATACATGGGAATTATATTTTGATGGATCTAAGTCTAGAACAGGCTCCAATGCAGGAGTTATAATAGTTTAGCTTCAAGGAAAACCTATTCCCTTATCATATTGGTTAAATTTCCTATGCACAAACAATACCCCAAAGTATGAAGCATTAATTTTTTGATTACGCACCACTTTAACTCTGGGAGCCCAAGACATTAAAGTATTTGGTGATTCACAATTAGTCATTAAAAAAATGAATGAAACATATCAAGTGAAGCATGAAAAATATAGAAATATAAGGATCTCACAATGAGTTTGTTAGAGAATTTTGATTCATTTACCATTGACAACATCCTACGAAAAGATAATCGGCATGCGGATGCAATGGTGAGTGTGACTTCTCTGATACTCCTCAAGAACCTTCAAAATATTTCACATTTGTTGTCCATAAAATTATGAAAACATTGATTGATTCTAAAGAAAATGAAGTATTATCAATCACCATGGAAAGCTCTAGTGAATGGTACACATTGATATTTAATTATTTTAAAAATAGTACCTTTCTTGAGCTAAAAACTAAGAATACTATATCCCACCTTTGGAAATTTGTGTCTAAGTATATAATTCATGCCGATGTGTTGTATCAGAGGTCCTTTGATGGTCTCTTGCTTAGATTCCTTAAACAGTTTGAAACCCCAAAAGCACTTGAGGAAGCCCATGCAGGTGTTTGTGGGGGACATTTTGGAGGAAGATCGCTAGTTCAAAAGTTAGTTTGCATAGGGTACTATTGGAGGAATATGGAACAAGATTGCTTTGGATATATGTTAAGATATATCACAAATTTCAAGAACATAGCAGACTGATTCACGCTGCTGCTTTCGAGCTTCGTGCGCAAGTTCCTATTTGGCCTTTCTTGGTATGGGGCGTAGATATCATTGGAAAAAATTCACCCCCTTCCTCCACCAAACATACATTTATAATTACTGCAACAAATTATTTCATGAAATGGGTGGAAGAAATTCCCCTTCATTCAACAACTATCAATGTAATATGTCGCTTCATATTGGAACACATTATTTCTTTCTTTGGACTTCCTTCCCCTTTAGTTTGAGAAAAAAGGATGCCATTTAAGAATAAGGACGTGAAGAAGTTCTTAGAAACATTTAACATACAACATTGATTTTCAACACCCTACTACCCACAATCTAATGGTCAAGCTAAATCAACTAATAGAACCCTCAAGAAAATCTTAAGGAAAACAGTAAGTAAACATAATAAGGACTAGCACACATAGCTAACATATGCGTTATGCACCTATCGTATGAACATTAGAGCATCAACTGGGAATACCCGTTATAACCTTTTCTATGGAACTGAGGTTATTATTCCCTTGGAGTTAGAGATTCCATCATTAAGAATCGATCTTCAAGGAATTATTGATGACAATACTTATAAGGAACAAATTTTGCTTCAGCTTGAAATTCTTGATGAACAATGCATTAATTCCCTTGAGCACCTTCAAGCTTATTCTTAAATAATGCAGCATAGTTACAATGATAATGTCATACCTCGTTCATTTAATAAAGGTGATTTGGTTTTATGCAAGAATCAATGTAACATCAATGTTTCCTTGAAACAAAAAGGAAAGTTCAACCCTAATTGGTTAGGACCTTATATAATCAATGAAAATTATGGATCTGGAGCATATACGTTAATAGAAATAGATGGCACACCTCTTAAATAACCTATATATTTTGTGCATTTGCATTGGTATTATGTCTAATTTTCTTGAATAGTGTGGATGATAAATAAGTGGTGTTAGATTTAGTAGATGACATTCTATACATGCTCTCGCATTGCTTCGTTCTTGACAAACAATTATTTGTGTGTCTTAAATACTAAAGTAATTACTTAAATTAACTTTAGGTGGTTACTTTTCATGCTATTCAATTTCATATTGTTTGTTATGTAAGATTATATCCTTACATACATTTAGTGTTCATTAATTAGATCATAGGTGCATTTAATTTAGCATAACATACCTAATCACAATGTCGCATCTGAAAGAATTTGGAATAGTTTTAATTAGATCTAAAAAAGCATGTTAAATCATAGAGACATTTATTAAAGCATCTTACAAAGGTTATTTGATAAATCACATTTCCATTTAACATTAAACACATAAAAATTTAAATAATCAAACATCAAATGATCATATATATATATATATATATATATATATATATATATATATATATATATATATATATATATCCCTAAGTTTCAAGTACATATCATCAATATATGTACAATTCTAGTGTGTTATGTGACTGTTGGATACCTCAGGATCAGGTGATTGCATTTTCCTAGAGACAGTCTGTCGAGTGATGGTAGTATGTGATCGTGATTGTTAACTGATAAGAGGATCAAAAGCATAATGTAGACCATATTCTCTTCCAATGGCCTCCCAATGCTCTTTCGCTAGGCGATCTCTCTCTCTGCCTATAGCATGGCAACCTCTGCATGGAGTCTCTCGACCTCCGCTAGACCTTGAGATGACCAGATCTCCTCACAGGTAGCCTCAGCTTGGTTTGCACACCTAGTAGCTCCCTATTGTGTTTCCCTTAGCCTAACATAAGGCTCAAACAACTCTCAATACCGTTCCATGATTGGTAGGGGTATGTAGTATGTAGCCTCATCTCTGAGAATCAAGGGCACTGTCTCTATAGTGACCTATTAGTAGAGGTCCTATAAATCTCTCACAACACTTGCAAGATAGAAATTATAAAGTTAATCAATACACATCATGATATATATGTGTGTGTGTGTGTGTGTGTGGAAATTAAAAGTATAAGCATAATAACAAATAAACTATCATCACCTAGGTCTCTAGCTGACTGTATAAAGACAACCTCATCCTGTGCAAGAGGCATGGAAGATGTGCTAGCCTCTCCGTGCTCATGGGTGTTGGCACGTGTTGCGACTTCCAAATGTGTTCTAGCAACATGAATGGGAGATGGATCTCCCCACTTGTGGGAAACTGGACCCTCATCTACCATGTCACTTCCCTCACTCATTGACTCCTCCTCCTCATTGACCTCCTCCTCTCCCTCATAATCAGGGTATGCTGCCTCATCGTAGTCCTCATCTATCTCATCTGCAAATAGGTTGGTAGCCTTGAGTCCTATATCCTCAGCTATATCCTCCTCCTCATTCCTTTGATCTGGGAGTGGTCCTGTCCTATATAGCCCATTGGCTGATCCATGGGGAACAGTAGAGTTGGTCATGCTATTGTCCACCACTCCTCATATGTGTCTGTATTACCAACATCATCAACATTGGAAACTAGGGACACGTCATGCTCACTATCATGAGAGCCACTGGTGATGACATCATTAGAGGTGAATCGTCTAGTGTCTCCTAGCCTTTGTGCACTCTACACCGATCACCTATAGAAGGGTTGTGCTACTCGTGTTACCAGAATCTTACCAAAATTTTGCATTTAACGCGATCGTAGTAGAATGGCCATACGACATATTCATGTCTACCCTAAAGAAATCAATCCCTCTACATCCTCCTCAGCTGTCGAGTCTCATCTAGCCACTATGGTATTAGCTGGTAAGGTCTCCACATGATCTCCTCCTCATCAAGGCGATCGAATCTGACTCTTCAATATAGATTATCTTCAAAATACCATGCCTTTCTCAATGGATAGTTGAAGGCATGGGGATACCCAATGGTAGATACCAAAGGGAATCCTATCAGTCTGGTGCATGTGATATGCTACAAAAACCATACCTATAATAGTGTACAATGCACCATATTGTCCAATTCGTAATATGCAAATCTCTCAAGATCATAATACAAATGTGCTAAAATGTTGTGGCCCCAGGTGTATACTATCTTATGGTGCTCAATATGTTTCATCATGTGGACTAGGCCTACATCAAGGTGTGTTCCCTGGCCATCAGGGATGAGTAATAGTGCTACTATAAAAATCATAATTTGTCTCAAGAGTAAAGATTGTGCATAGAGTAGACACGATAGCTCAATACGTGGTACCACAATCTCCTCTCGAATTGATCCATTCAAGCAATATCCCATATCAGTTTGCATTTTTAAATATGACCACTCTCCTACAAAGCATAAGGTCTCACCATAGATAGGAACCATAAGGATGTGATGAATTTCCTCCAGAGTGATTATCATCTCACCCGTAGGTAGGAAAAATGTATAGGTGTCAGCATCACATCTCTCAGCTAACACCATCATCATGACATCATGGTACCTATGGGAGGCATGAGGTACACCTAGTAGATACTAGTAGTCTGTAATGTCTAGACATTTTCCTCTAATAATGTCGAGACCACATCTCACATGCGACAGAATTGTCTACTATTGAGATGCAGTCATGACCAAGATGGTGTCTAACAAAAAAAGAGCAAAAATATGTCCTATAAGAATTTTAAAATCTAAAATCTTTACATCAATAATCAAAAAGTGTGATAAAGTTGTTTTAGTGTACTTTTCTAAAGGTCCTAGACACTTTATTTCCCTTTTAGGACACTTCACGAAGGAACAAGACACTTTGAGAAAAAGTGGGACACTTTGCGACAAAAGGGGACACCTTGCGAAAAAAGGGGACACTTTGCAAAAAAAGTGACACTTTGTGAACTTTTCTTTCAAGGCCCTAAATCAACCTAGAAATGTGTAAAATATAAATTAAATGCACAAAAACAAAGCTAAGGTACATAAATTCAATTCACCTGGTGATGAAGGTCGCCTCGTGCTACGTCCTATCCTAGTGTATCAAGTCTCGAGGGCATGTACTCTCATCAGCTCGGCATTTTCACATACTCTTCAACAAAGTCAAGATCCAAGAAGGCAAAAGAAAAAATAATTAGAAATTACTTCACTTTTTACTCTTATATATGTTAAAATTAGGGTTTTACTATATTAGGGTTAAGAGTGCTTTTCATTCAAACTAGCAAATCGAGGGATAGTGAACTCCATTTTCGATGCCATTTATTGTGTTGGAATCATGATTCTACTCTTGTTCTCATCAAATCTCTGTCATTATGTTGTATGGTACTTAGAAATACCCTATGATATGGCATATCCAACTCGATGTGATTATACTGCTACCTTGATTCCACCTCCATAAAGCAAGCAAAATCAAGTGGGAGCATACATCTACCCCCGAATTTGATTTCTAGAAGAAGTTAGATAAGAGGAATTTTGGACAACTAACGAATTTTTGTTGCATGATATAGTTCCTAACATTGTGGTTTTGCAAATAGCTATAGTGGGGGCTTCATTCTTTCACATTATGAGTAGCCTTTTATGAAATGAAGTTCATTATTTAGATTCCTTTAGGTTACATATGCACATAGAGTCATATGGGTGCTAAAGTGGGGGATAGACATGTACTGATGGAAATTGTACCCCCTTCTTGGAGATAGTGCAATTTATCATTTAATCAGGACCTATTTTAGTACCCTTGCATTAAATACCCTTTAACTCACCATTAATAGGCCCCTTAGACCCTTTATTTTGGATCTTGAGGCTTTTTTCAACAAAAGTCCTATAAAAATCTAGATAAAAGCATTAAAGATTCTAACAACCCACCCTTAAAATCTAGGGTGTGACTCATACGCCACTTCTAGCATATGGGTCCCCCTACGTGGGACCCATATGCTAGGAGTGGCGTATGAGTCCCATTTGGGCCCTTTTTAGGGTTTAATCATGAAATTCAAGTTTTTAACTAAAATTTTTGGTTAATGTTGGCTTGTGAGATCTAAATAATGGTAAATTAGGTGTAATACCTATATAAACAAGCTTCTAAAGTCATTTTTCATCTAAGCAATAATCCTAAGAGAGAAATTTCAAGATCCAAGCATTCAAGAGAATTCAAGAATTCTTCACAAGAGCATTCAAGAATAAGCAATCAACAAAGTTGAAGCCTTGGAGCAGCATTATCATATTTTTGCAGGTCTTCAAGCTCGCTTTCCTTGAAGATCTAGCATTGTCAAGGGTTGATTATGGTTGCCTATGGTGAATCATTATGGATTCTAGGTTGGGGAAATTCAGCTAGCCATCAAGACAAGCCTAATGACTTGTTTCCTAAGTAATTTCATCCTACATTTTCATTCTACTTTCAGCCTAAGGAAGGTACATGCATTATTAGGGCTCATTTGGGGTGATTAGATATCTCTCAAAGTGAGTCATTCATTCCATGTTTCATTCATGCATCCCATTCTAGCACAATAGAATAGAGTTGTATTGCATTTCAAATTTTATAATCTTAGACACACTTAAGGCTATGGTTTATGTTCACATTTTCATTCAAGATTCATTATTTATGTCAATTTTTAAATACCAAACTAGGGGTTTGACTGAGGAAAACCCCCCATAAAAAATCAACTATATATTCAGTTTTGTAGGTCTTTTTACAAGTTCGGAGTTGGAAATCAGTTTGGAAGGGAAGAGTAGAGATTGGAGCACAGATTTGAAATATGAATTCCCAAAATAGTGGAATAGGATTGATATGGCAGAAGTGGCATAAGAGTCCCACTATAGGAAAATTTCCATTTTTTTCTAGATCTTGAATCTACACTAATAGAAACATGTTCCAGACCAGAAACCCCAGTTTGAAATTGATATGCCCAAACTAGTGTATGAGTCCCAGTGTGCCCTAATTCTAGTATTTTTAGTTTTTTAGAGCTCATTCCAAGCCTCTATAGATTCTAAGGTGCACACTTCTAATTTCTCACCTTTCTATTCTGATTTACATGCTTTTCTAGGTCATTTAGTGAGATTTTGCATCACATAAGGTTTTGGCATTAAAAGGCTTGCATTTGATTGATATTTCCAAGCCATAGCTTGGTGGTGAGCCCATATTTAGTCTATAATTAGACCCTATGACAACCCTATTGCAAGATCTATTTCTCCTTTGCATGCCTTAGATTGAGATCTCTAGGGTTTTCCTTGAATGAATGTTGGGAAATGTGTTGTTTTATGTCCTAAACCATAAAGCACCCATTTTCCACCATATCAAACTAAAAGAAACCAAAATGCTAGAGAGCGTAGGCATAAATGTTGCACTCTTGCTCAAAGGATAAACAAAGAAAATAGCAAAGAAAATCAAAATCAAAACTTGACTGAACAAATATAGATAAGTCTCCCCCTTCCCCACAACAAAAAGGACCTATATTGCGACAGGAGCTAAATCCTTCTTTAGATATTATCATCCGACCTCCTATTGTGATAAACTTAGATGACAATGATGAGGTTGCTAATATTGATGAAGAAGTGAATAATGAATTGAATACATATTTTTCCTCTTCTATTAGCTTAAATGATAATTCTCCTAAGAAGAGTGTTGAACTTGGTGATGATCCTAGTTCGACACTTGCTATTGTCACTTTGGCTAGCTGTCTACCTTTTGTATACGATGAACACAATTTGGATACGGATGACCTAATAATAGGTTGACTTGCATGTGCCTTACTAGTCTTTTGCATTATTTTCCTTTTATGTTTTTTGTGTGATTGTATGTGTGTAATGTGATCTCCTCATGTTGTTTTGTTTGATGTATCTCTCTCTTTGTGAAATTCCTCTATTTGTATCTACATTCTTCTCTATGTCGTAAGAATTTTATCATTTTTCATTTGTCTTGTGTTTTCATTTTGGGGATGATGCAAGGCGTCAAGATATTTACATCTCTTCCATGTTGACCCAAAAGATTCTCCTTTATCTTTTCTTTGTCTTGTGTTTTACTTTTGGGGATGAAGCAAGGCGTTGAGACATTCATGTCTCTTCCATGTTGACCCAAAAGGTTTTTCTTCTTTTTTTTCACTCTCTTTGTGTCATTCTTCTTGTTACATGAGTATTTGTGGAATGATGATAGTTTTGAGCTCTCTTGTAAAAATTGTAGCAAGAACATACTAATCCCAAATCCATGGATCCCTCATGTGTTTGGAGTTTTATTCTGGGGGGCAACCCCTTCTTTTTTCATGACTTAGCTTTAATTGGAAGCATATGACTTGACATAGGGATTTCCAAATAAGCTCTCATGTCCTCTTTATTGTTAGCGTTTATCATTTTCTACTTCAACATATTTGCTCACAACATGGTGTTTAGTAATTTCTTTAAAGTGGGGACATACATTGACATTATTATCTTGCATCTCATGTTTCATTGTGTAGTTTTCATACTTCATGTCATGTGTTTTTCACTTTTTGGTGGCATTGGGTATGATGTCCTTCAAGAGCATGATCTCTCTTAGCATATTATATTCCTCTTAGTGGCTTAATGCAACACACTTCATCCCCTAAGTTTCAAATCTTCTATTCTTCGATTGGTCCTCTCTTGAAGACATTAGGCACAATGTTCCCTAAGTTACCTTATATGAACTAAGAAAAACTCCTTTTAACATACTTTGCACTATTTTGCATGTACAATTTTTTCATGAGTTTCAAGCATACGAAGCTTTCCTTGCCTCATGAAGGTTGAAGTTCACTATTGTGTGGCACCTTATCAAAGTTATCAATGGGTATAGCTTTGGTATGGTTAATGTATGGGAGCCAAACTTAGGGATGACTTTCCCATAGCCACTTGTGTGTCTATGTGAGTGCATATCGGTCACATGTGTTTGTGTCTTACTAGGGACTCACCTAGTGGACAACCTAAGATTCCATTAGCCCTTGTGAGCATGTGTTTGGTTTGCATGGTGGACTTGGTGTTCCACTTGTAAACTTTCTTGGAAAAACAACCTAGATTTGATCCACAAAGTGTAGGAAAAATGGTTGAAGCTTGATCCACCCCTTTTTTATTGTTTTTATTTTTCTTTCTTTTTTTGTCTTTTCCAATGTATGCTTGTGTCTCGTTATTTCTCCTTATATTATTTTTCATGTGTGTTTTTTTGTTCCTATCTTGGTTTGCCATAGGATCTTGATCTTGGGGGCTTGCACAACCATCTTGGTCATTTTCCTCCTATCCTACTAGCATTGGTACATTGGGACCTCTCTTGATGTGAGTATTATCTACTTTAGTGTGAGTTTGAAGCAAGTTCCTCCTCTCACTAAAGTGGGGGCTAAATGTAGTGTAGGAAAGTGTATCCCTCTACATTTTCACACTTGTTTGGGCCCTTGTGAACTAAATGGACTAACTATGCCTTATTTAGGGTGTTGCAAAATGTTTTCTTACACTTTCACACTAATCTAGGGTTTTATTAATTAATTGGGCTTCTTTAAGCCTTATTTTTCATCTACAAGTCTTAATTAATGCATCTTTCCAAGGATAATTCTGACATATATCAATTGAAAAATCAAAATTTAATTATTTTGGATAGTATGGCCCATGTTTAGTGATCTAGGACTCATACGCCACCATGGGAATATGGGTCCCACCTAGTTTTTAAGGCCTAGAACTAAAATTCACATAAAACCAAGCCTTTCTTGAAAAATGTGTCCCAAGGTTAGCCTAATGGGACTCATATGCCACAACTGGCATATGAGTCTCACTTAGCTTAGACTTACATTAAATTCAAATTATTGGTGGTATTTTATTCTCCTAGATTTGATGTTAGGTTGTAGTGTTGCAATTTCAAGAAATTTGGCATAAACAATTATAAATACTAGGTTATTTCACTCATTTTCACCTAAGACTTTCATGAGAGCATTCCTTAGAGCATACAAGAGTTTACAAGACCATTCAAGAGTTGATTATCAAGAATTTTGGATAATTATCCAAGTATCAAGCATCAGGTCAAATTCATCATGCATAATGTTTTATTTTTGAGCTAACATTTGTGATGCAGAGTTTTTATGATTCAAGCAAGCATTCAAATCAAGATCCATATCCTTCAAGGAAGAGTCAATATCTACATCCATTGTAGCCATTACATACAAGATTGTAACCTTTTGTTCCTAGGGTTTGGTGAGTTGAAACATATCATTTTTTTCATTCATCATTCCTCCTTTCTATTTCATTTCATTTCAAGGTTTGATTACCAAAACGTGGTTTGACCAAGGAAAACCCCTATCCACTAACAAAACAACATTTTCCCCTCTCTTTAGTGTGTGATTTTGCAGATTTAGGTTGAAGAAACATTGAAGAGCAAGATTGGAAGAAGTTGTCAAGTTGTTCAAGTTTCCACCTTATTTAGAAGATCACTAAGAGACACCTTCAAAGCAAAATTTAGCATTTTAGATCCAAAAATTAGGTTCAAGAGGAAGAGTATAGATAGGTGAGTGGATTTAGATCTTGACCTTTCGAAAAAGTTGAGCAGGACTGATACACCATTTCTAGCATATGAGTCCCAATATAGTGATTTTTCTAGATTTCAGGAGTTCCAAACTTGTCACTGCCATATTTCTATTCCTGCCTAGAAACCCTAATCTGACTTGAACCAAAAAAATTTGGAATGTGAGGGTCTCTCTTGCACTTCTAGGGTTTTGCACCTAAAATGAGAGAGGTACCAAAAATCTTAATGGCTCACTCAAGAATAATCCCTTGAGATTCCAATGCAAATGAGATTGAAATATATCAAAGGGGAATGTCCTAGAAGCTAAAAAATGATAAAAGAAATTAACTACTAATGCAAAACTTAGAAAATGTAATTTTTCTGAAAACATGCGGTGATATGCAAAAATATGCTAAATGGCCTAAAAAATGACTAAGAAATGCAAATAAAGTAAAATAGAAAGCTATAAAACTGAAGATGTGCACTTGGAAACTGGTTGAGGATGAAATAGAACTCTAAAATCTTAAAGATGTTGATTTTTAAGCATACTGGGAATCATTCGCCATTCTAGGTGAATCAGTCTGAGTTCTGGAAAACTACACCAGAGCCTATTTCGGGAAAATGGGTATCCGAAAATGCAGAAATCTCTGAAAGCAAGGATAGTTAGACTCATTCGCCAATAATGGTGAATGAGTCCACTTTGACTTTTCTTAAAACTAGAAAGTGGAAATGAAAGCTCTCAGTCTTCTCTTTCTTTTCCTCTAGATTTATGTATCTGAAACCCTAATTTTCGGCACTGTAAGTGACTTTTGTGGATACTTTGACCTAGCTAATAAGGAGATGACTTCAACAAGCTTAAAACCTATTCTTCAATAATCTCCAAGACTTTGAAGTACCTAGATCTACTATCACACAAAGAAAGGCTAATAAAATGTTGATTGTTAGGGATTGGAGGTTTGCCTTGGTCAAACCCATTTTAGGTAATTAAACCAAGATAATGAAATAAGATAATGAAGCATGAAATAATTCAATTAGACTTTCCATCATGATAGATCTTGAATTTATACAATAATGTATGAAGAATCTTCCCTTGAATGCCTTAGAAAACTATCTTGATGACTTAAAATGCTAAAACCCTAGCTTGCTTGACTTGAGATAGATAATGAATGATGAATGAATAATGAATTAGGGTTTAAAAGTTTGTTTATATAGGAAATCCTACTCAAATTTCTATTAATTTGATCCCCAAGGATGACATTGAAGAAAATTAAACTTAAAACCTAATTTTTCCCACTCAAACATCGAAAATGGCCGAAATGGGACTCATTCACTATCCTAGGTGAATGGGTCTCACTTGGAAGGGACTCATTCTACCAAAGTGGCGAATGGGTCCCATAGGGGCTATTTTTACAGCTGGGATGTCGAGGGATGCATAAATTAAGTTTGTATGTTGATATAGTCAGGTTTTTTTATCAAAATAAGCCTTGGGATGCACAGTATGGGGTCATAGGGGCCTATTAATAATGATATAAAGGGTAATTAGGGATAGGGAGACAAATTTCAATGTGAAAGTGTGATTAAATACACTCTACAACATTAAAATGAGGTCCACATAGCCTACAAGGGCACAACATCCAATGTAAATGTGTAAAACACATTACAACACTAGATTAAAACCAAATTTAATTTACAAGCCTTCTAGATTAATGTGAGAATGCAATTAAATACATTGAATTAGGGGAAAAATAGGTCCATTATACTTAAATGCTTAATAAAAGTCTAGAAAAGTGTGAAATTTATTTACAACACTTTACAACACCTTTACAAGAAATGTATTTTATTTAGTTTACAAGGGCCCAAGACCTAATGTGGGTGTGTAAAACACTTTAGAATACTAGACCAAGGTGACATTAGGTCCAATTTATCATTAATTATTCCCATATCAAGTAAGAGATACGTTTTTCTACGCTACATTTAGCCCCCACTTTAGTGAAAAGATGAACCTGCTTCAAACTCACACTAAAGTAGACATTCAAGAGGGGTCCAATCGTACCAATGTGGATGGTCTAGGATAACAAATATGAAGGAGACGGTCAAGCCCCCAAGATCCAGGATCCTAAGTCAAACTAATATAAATGCAAAATGAAACACACAAGGTGTATAATATGCAACAAAACAAGATACCCTATCATGGAATAACAATAACTAGAAGAAAGAGAAGTATGAATGAGCAACAATAAAAAGGTGGATCAAGCTTTGACCGTTTGTCCGACACGATGTGGATTAGATCTAGGTTGTTTGTCCGAAAATGCATACTCACTCTGAGGTAACGAAACTCTTTGTTGTTTGCCAGGTGAGAAGTCGTAAAAGATGGGAAACATACACTCATGGCTGGTATGCACTCACACACACGCAAGTAGCTATGGGTAAATTCATGCCTTAGACTGGGCTTCCCACTCAACCATACCAAATTTATACCTCCTGATGACTTTAATAAGGTGCCACAATGAAAATTCTTTCGTATATACTTTTGAATGTCATGTAAAAATTTTGTTAAAAGTGATTTTTCTTCTTTATGTAAGGTCTTCTTCTTAGGGAGCATTTTCCTTAATGTCTCCAAGAGAGGAAAATTCAAGGTGTCAGACTATTTCCCATGGGATTCCTCATTCACATCATGCCATGTCAATAGATCATACACTCTTGGACAACATCAAACCTAATGACACCACCAAGAAGAGGACACATCACAAGAAAAAAGAAAAATTACGCCATTAAATTTTTTCCAAAAGGTGTCATCTATGTATGCCCCCACTTTAAAGTGGTTGCTACACCATTAGTGTGAGCAATTTCTTTAAAGTAGCCAATGATAAATGAAAGAAGAAATGAGAGCCAACTTGGAAATCCCTATTCCAAGTCATATGTTTTTGTATTGAACTACATCATGGATAAGTATGTCACATGCAACTCAATCTTAAGGCATGTCGTCCACATCCCAAGCTTTCTCTTATATGTTCATGAAAGGTTAACGACTAGCCAAAATAGACAACGACGAGTGACATATGAGGACAAGGCTACTTAACCCATTGCCCCCACTTAGTGTAGGACAAAGGTGAGTGAGGAATGGATGATGATATGTTGCTCCTTGTGATGAATGTAAAACATGCAACTATGGCAAAGAGAAGCAACTAATGTTATTTATTTTGATAAGTAAACAAAGTTTTTGCTTGATACATATTTAATGAGATGTCTATCAGTTTATGATGTGCCAAGGTAAGAGTTTCTTGGAAGAATTGTTTGTGATAGTGTTGACATTGGATGAAGGTTTTTGTTTTGAGGGACAATAACCAAGATCATTACGCTTTATAGCATCGCATCCTTTTGTAGGTTGCTTCAAAATTTCAAAACGTCTTCCAAAAATTTTTGTCACAATTTTTGGATTTGGTAGTTGTTCAATTGCCTCAAATTTTGTCTTGAATGTTGTTTTTGGTGTTAAGGTGGTTGAAGTGGATACTTTTGAATTTTGTATATTGTCATTACTAGTTTCTCTTTTCTCTTTTTAGAATCTTTCTTTATGGTCATGTATTCCCCCACGGATATAGAAATGAGACCAAAGGTTTTTGAAGCTTCTTCCAATAACTTTGTGGCTTCTGCCATTTGCTTTTTTCTTTCTATATTCTTTTTCATGGTACTAATCATAACACATGTCACCTATTTGTTTTGAGGAGTAGAAGGTGACTTGTCATAAAATCCTAACATTTGCTTCAATGTTTTATCATTTTCAAAGCATGATGGTGGTAAATCCATATCAAGCAATTCGGGATGCTTTAGAGTGAGGTTTATTTTTGGTTTGCAATTTTTGGCCAAACTAGACACTGAAATTATTATTTTTAACTAAATCTTCACATTCGGGCACCTATAGCGGTTAAACTGTCAGGAATTTGAAGATGGTACAAATTAGAGTCTCATCAAATTTTGTCTGTAGATTCTAAAAATATTTTTTTCAAAATTTTTGAAATCAAATTACACTTCTTTTTCCATCTCCCACGAAAATTGATTTTTTTCAGAAAACAACATTTTTAAAAAGTGACACACACCGTATAACGCATAACTTTTTTTCCATGAAGGATAAAATTCTAATTCTTTCAAATTTAGATTTATAACTCTCATATCTAGTGCTTCCACTTGGTTAGATAGTTTTTTATTGAACAATATTTCCTTAATCAAGTTTCAAAGTCAAACAAATTACAATTCAAACACAGACGACCGTATAACGCGTAACTTTTTTTGTATATGTCAAAATTTAATTTATTTTTTTTTGTTAGATCACGGACTTCAATATCTAGTGCACTCATATTTTTCATTTTATTTTTTTGATAATATTATATTTTTCCACAAGTGAAGAACAAAGAAATTCATTTTCGATGAAAAACCTATGTTTAATAAAACTTAAAAAATAAATACATAACAAAACCAAAACATATTAAAATTATATTAATTGGATAGCTTGTTATGAGGAATACCATAATCATTTGAAATAAATTTTAAATGAATTCATTTGATCCCCCAAAATCTAAATCAAAAGTGATTTTTTATCAGCATTTTGATAGGTGTAAAGGAGACGCATTTATAGGTATGGTTTAAAACTAGCGAGGTTCTATCCAAGGGGGTTTGATCTAAGGTGATTTGATCAAACCCTCTTCAATTGGAATCCTTAAAATGGATATTTTTAAGGCTTAAATCATTATATTTTCTAAAAATATGTGATTTTAGCTAAAATTTGTTCCTCTCAAGAATTGTAAACCACTATTATGACAGCACCAATAATAGTGTTGATGTGTGCTTGCACCATGATACCTTCCCTATTAGGAGAGTTTTTAGGAGAACTACAAACTACATTTTCAAGAAATTCAATGTTTGGTTCTTCACTATGGACTTCATCGCAAGTAAGGGAATGATCCATGGTTGGATTATTTTGCTTGGAAATGATGGTGTTTCTTTGTTCAATAATTTTTTCCTTGTGATTCTCATGGATGGGATCTTGTAACACCATAATATTGTCTTCACCAATAGGAGAGATATTAGGAGAGGGGGAAATTTGATTGTTTTGGTTGTCAATGATTCCATTCTTGTTCTCTACAATTTCATTCTCTTATGTCATAATATTTACCCTAGTAGGAGAGCTTTTAGGAAAGTGACAAACAATAGGTTCATCACATTTCATGGTTATATTTGGTAAAGTAGCTTCATCGCTCCTAAGAGAGGCATCAAGAGAAGGATAATTAAGAGTTTCATGGTTACAAATTATTGGACTTTTTTGTTCAAATAGGTATTCCGAAATGGTAGGGGAATCAAGAAAGGGAGGAATAATATTCTCATGAGTCTCAATAATGATATCTTCTAACACTAAACTATCTTCTTCATGTCTAGAGAAGATATTAGGAGAAGGAAAGGTTTGGTTTTCATGATTACCTATAGTTACATCCCCATTTCCTATAATGTTCTCTTGAGTAGAAGAGGTAGGATTATTATAGCTCTCAACTATCAACATATCCTCAACACAATTTTTTTTGTCATGATCATTCACGATTGTATCCTTATTTACTAAAGCATTGTCAGAATTAGGGGAGGTGTTGGGAGTAGTGGACATGATCTTAGTTTTGTGTGTCATAGTGTCTATCCAAGGGGGAGGAGGCGGAGGAAGACAAGAAAGGCTTTCATTATCTTCAATGAGTGTGTCTTATTTTAGAAAAATACCTTCACCACCAATGGGAGAGATATCAGGAGAAGAACAATTATGATTATCATCATTATCGATGCCTGCATCCTTTTGTGTCAAACTTTTAGTGGATGATTTTAGTGAGATGAAGTCTTAAGGGCTTCATCTAACATGTCTAAGTCATCACTACTAAAGGGATTGGATGATATGCTTTTCCTAAATTGAATCATTTTTTGAATTGGTTTGTTTGATGTTTTTTATTTTTTGTTTTTGTTTCGTAATAAATCTGATCTAAATGCACTAGGAACTAATGCTGAAAGTGAAAATTGCAAAATTCTAATGCTATCCATAATTGACATGAATGTAAATAATACTATTTCTTAATGATTTAAATGTAATAGAAGCTATGCAAACTTAAAATTCAATGTAAAGACTTGGGATGAAATGGAACTTTTCAGATTTCACACAAGGTAATGTACTGATTATATTATGCAATGATCTGAAAATGAAATGTTGTGAATGCAAAATTGAAATTAAGCAATGCATGAAATGAGCCAAATTAAGCTAGATTTAGTGAAATGCATGTAACAGGAACTTAGCCAACTGATACTGATAGTTAATGGAAGAAAATAGAAGTGAAAAAATAGGGTTTTTAGTGCCATGAAAGGAAGTTTTAGGGGTGAAAAGGGACTAATTCACCCAAGGTGGTGAATGAGTCCCAAGGGGGATTTTTTTCAAAATTTTCTAAATTTGTCAAAAAAAATTTATGCTTTTATGTTGTATGACTTGAATACTAAATGCAAATACATTTTTCATATGTTTTCCAATGGTTTGAGATGCAAATATTTAACCTATATGCACTTTCACTAATGCAAAATTTGAAACCCTAGAATGCCCATTAACTTATGCAAACCTAATGCAAATTCAATGAAAGCTAGATCTAGGATGATGATGGACTCCAAATTAGAAAAAAAGGTATTTGAAAAGAAGGTTCACCAAAATCAACCAAATATTTTTGGAATATGAGGGTCTCTCTTGCACTTCTAGGGTTTTGCACCTAAAAGGAGAGAGGTACCAAAAATCTTAAAGCCTCACTCAAGATTAAGCCTTTAAGATTCCAATGTAAATGAAATTGAAATCTATAAAAAGGGAATGTCCTAGATGCTAAAAACTGATAAAATAGATTAACTACTAATGCAAAACTTAGAATATGCAAAAATTTTGAAAACATGCGGTGATATGCAAAAATATGCTAAATGACCTAGAAAATGACTTAGAAATGCAAATAAAGAAAAATAGAAAACTGTAAAACTAAATATGTGCACTTGGAAACTAGTTGAGGATGAAATGGAACTTTTAAATCCTAAAGATGCTAATTTCTAAGCCTATTGGGACTCATTTTCCATTCTAGGCAAATCAATCCCAATTCTAGAAAACTGCATAGGAGCCTATTTCAGGAAAATGGGTATCTAAATCTATAGAAACCTCTAAAAAATAGAGACAGTGGGACTCATTAGCCACTAATGGTGAATGATTCCACTTTTACTTTTCTGAAAACTTGAAAGTGGAAACAAAAGCTCTTGATCTACTCTTTTTGTTCCTCGAGGTGTCTGAATCTGAAACCCTGATTTTTTAGCACTATAAGTGACTTTTTGTGGATATTTTGATCTAGCTAATAAGGAGATGACTTCAACAAGTTTAAAACCTATTCTTCAAAATTATCCAAGCCTTCAAAGTACCTAGATCTGCAATCACACAAAGAAAGGAAAAAAAAATGTTGATTGTTAGGGATTGGGGGTTTGCCTTGGTCAAACCCCTTTTAGGTTATTAAACCAAGATAATGAAATAAGATAATGAAGCATGAAATAATGAAATTAGAGACTTTCCATGATGATAGATCTTTAATTGCTACAACAATGGATGAAGAATCTACCCTTGAATGCTTTAGAAAACTATCTTGATGACTTAAAATGCTAAAACCCTAGCTTGCTTGATTTGAGATGGATAATGAATGATGAATGAATAATGAATTAGGGTTTAAAATCTTGTTTATATAGGTAATCTTACTTAAATTTCTAGTAATTTGATCCCCAAGGCCGAAATTAAAGAAAATTAAGCTTAAAACCTATTTTTTCCTACTCAAACCTTGAAAATGGCCCAAATGGGACTCATTTGCCATCCTAGTCAAATGGATCCTACCTGGAAGGGACTCATTCTCCCAAAGTGGCGAATGGGTCCTACAAGTGCTATTTTGCTAGCTAGGATGTTGAGCGATGCATAAATTAAGTTCATATGTTGATATAGTCAAATTTTTTTATCAAAATAAGCCTTAGGATGCACAATATGGTGTCATAGGAGCCTATTAATGATGATATAAAGGGTAATTAGGGCTAGGGACACAAATTTCAATGTGAAAGTGTGATTAAATACACTTTACAACATTAAAATAAGGTCCACATAGCCTACAAGGGCACAACATCCAATGTGAATGTGTAAAAAACATTACAACACTAGATTAAAACCAAGTTTAATTTACAAGCCTTCTAGATTAATGTGAGAATGTAATTAAATACATTGAATTAGGGAAAAAATAGGTCCATTAGACTTAAATGCTTAATAAAATTCTAGAAAAGTGTGAAAGTTATTTACAACACTTTACATTACCTTTACAAGAAATGTATTTTATTTAGTTTACAAGGGACCAAGACCTGGTGTGGACATCTATAAAACACTTCACACTAGACCAAGGTGACATTAGGTCCAATTTATCATTAATTATTCCCATATTAAGCAAGATATAATTTTTTCTACACTATAGGACTAAATCACCTAGCCTGGCATATGAGTCCTAGTGTGCATTAAAATCATCATTTTTAGCATTTCAAGCCTTATTATGAGCTTCTACAGTTTTCTAGTTGCACCTCTCTAATTTCTCAATTTATTGTTCTTATTTGCATTCATTTTTTAGGCCATTTATTTGAGTTTTACATAGCATTAGGTTTTGTCATTATATCTTGCATGTTACTAGTATTTCCAAGCCCTAGCTTGGTGGTGAACCCCCTTTTAGTCTCTAAACATACCCTAGGACAACCTTTAGCAAATCTCTTTCACTCACTCCATCATTGGATTGAGATCTCTTGGGTTTCCTTGAGTGAAACTAAGTAAAATAGGAGGTCCTAAACCATATTTTTCCATCTCCCAAAGGATAAATCCCCCTATTTTCTTATTTTTAATGATAAACATGAAAATATTAAAATATGTAAGGATGGGTCCCTACTATGAAGCTATATTTGGTACCAATGTACAAATAAATCTCTTAAAAATGGAGAAAGTGAAAAAATATGTAGGAAAGGAATTGTCTCTACAAGATAGAAATCATTGGATGCTCTTAAACTAAAGAGAAGGATAAAATTCCATGTGAGGAAAAAATATCATCCATAAGAGAGAAGAAGAGATTCCATGTAGCCCCCTAGAAAGTAGATTCATCTATATTGATAGTGGATGCTTAAAATTAATGTTTAATATAATCAAAGATCATTGAACAATATATATCCCTTGTACAATAAAAAAAAAAATCATTAATCAAGAAATCATTCCCATTCATAAAATAAATATAAAGATGTATGATGTCTCTAAAATCTACTTAATTGTTTCCCTATTGGTGATGAAAGGTTTCGTAATAAATTCAAGAGCCCCACACCTAAATAATGAAGGTGATAATAAACAACCATGTGGAAATGTATATAGAACATGATATAGTCATATATATGGCTCCTCTAAATATTTCTTAAGGGTGTCCAAGTCAATGCCATACCATTACAAATAAACATATGGAGAAATGACAAGATAATTTGAAGCTTCTCTCATGTGGAGAGGTGACCATGGAGATTCAAAAAGTTTCATATCATGTACCACAAATAAGAAAAACATAACAGTGTAGGAAGAGTGCTCCAAATGATTTACTACAGGTTGATGTAGCAAGAGAGTGTAGCGAGGTTGTTGCATAGTAGATGCTACAAGTAGATGTAGAAGAGGAAGATTTCAACTTTGAAACTACAAGTGGAGTTAGAGTAGTCCCAACAATACTACACATGAGAGCAGTAGAAAATGCCAATGAGGTGCTACAAGTTGGAGCAATAGAGAATATATAGAAGATTATACAAGTTAAAGAACTAGGTGGTGCCAATAGATTTTAATGTTTGATAAAATAAAGGAGCATGAGCCAGGGTTTTTGTAGATGATGTTAGAAATACATGAAGAAAAATAAAGACAAGTAGATGTAGAAAGGGAGGAAAGAAAGATGTTGTAGATGAGATGCTATAAATAAAGGTAGCTACTAGTAAGGAGTCTCTAGTTGTGGAGGAAGAATTAAGTGGATATATACTCTATTTAATACAAGGTGTTGCAATTAATATTATCTAAGGAGGATGAAGAGTGAGATATGTATGAGATATAAGATTCCATCATTGAAATGGAGTTAAGCCCAAAAGAGAAGATCATACTCAAAGAGGAGGAGTTGTTTCCCATAGAATATTGGGAGGAGGTGTAGCTACAGAAGGGTACATGAAAGGAGAAGAGGAATTGATATTTATGGAAGATTGTGGACCAAATCCCACAAAGAGAATATTAAATTATATAAGAGATAGAAGCACTCAAAATATATTATTGGTAAGGTGTAATCACATTCTAGTACAACAAATATGGGGTCAAAGTTATAACCAAAGGGTATTGGTTCTAGTAAATTGTTAGAAGAGGTGAAAGAAAAAGAAGAAACCACTAGATATTCCTACCATTTAAGTAGGGACTTAAACAAAACTTAACATCATTAAAATGATGTAAAAAAAACCTAGGTATTATTGAATGGAATAGACCACTGAAGCTATAGAATTAATAATTTGGAGAAGAATTTGCACTTATAGCTACTGTAGGTTTTTCCTTGAAGTTCTTATTGAAGTAGTTACCATACTATAGAGGCACTTGCAAAAGGAGGTGGATATTTGTAGCCACAAAATTATATTAAATGACTTGTAACAAAAATAAATTATAGTAGAAGAATAGTTGCTCATAACAACTAGATATTTTTTCAAGGAGATACATGAACTTGTAGCAAATGAGGTGAAGCATGCAAGAGTAAGTGTATTTTCAACAACATATGGTTGCAAGGTAACAGGGAGGTCATTAAGGAGAGTGATGTTGTTGTAGTTATATTTGTAACAAAGGAGCACAATGGGAGTGCTTATGTTGTTAGTTGAAGAGCTACAAGAATTTTAGATGGTTATTGATATATTATAGAATTAGTGTGGCATGAATGTCCATTAGAAATTGAGTCTTAAGTTTTAAAATTTGATCATTCATACACCTAATTTATTACTATTAAATACACCCCACAACACTATTAATAAAACTAATCTTTCATGATCTTAAAAGGGAAAATTGGTTAAGGATAAAGATAACTTAATACACTATAATTCGTAGAAATAAAAAAATATTTTTTTATTCATTTATAATTAGATAATAATACTCTCAATCTTTAAAATTTAATTTTTACTTTAAAAAGATTGATATTCATAAACTAATGACATTATTTACTATATCCCACACGACTATTAAATAAATTGACAATATACAATACTAAAAAGTAAACTTATTCAAAAGTAAAAAATGACTTTATGATGTGATAGCTTATGAAATGATAAAAATATAATTCTTATTCACTCATTATATTAGATAATAGCACTCTGAACATTTCAATGAAATCATATTCGAGGGATGTATCAATTGAGAAATACATTTTGAAATGATTTTCCTCAACCCTGGCCATACCCACACAAAAACCTAGATCAAGATTAAGCGCATAGATAATCTTCCTCATATTTTGGAGGGTTCTATTTTCATATCAAGAGTAATTGTTCTTTCAACTGGTATGCCAAATGTTTCTGTAGATTCAAGGTTTCTCTTCTCGTAATGAGATGTGGGGAGCATTTCTGAGCTAGTAATAGTGGTGAGCTTTGTGTCTTTCACTTTTCCCCATAGAACACCATACAATCCTATTACTATCACCACTCCTCCCACCACACTGCATTCAATTTCATTCAATTAGATTGACAAATCTAAAAATAATTGCATAGTACATTGTATATATTTTTATTCAAGCAAAAAATAGTTGAAAAACAAACCTTCCCAAATAGATGTTATGATGAAGAATAATGGAGTCCATGATTGCTGAAATTATCATAGTCAATGGAGTGAATGCAGTAGCAAATACAGGACCCTTTATCTTCATACATAAACCTTGCACATAATATGATATTCCAGAACCCACCACTCCCTGTATCCATTAATAACATTAGACTCTATACATTAGAATCCAAATACTTTGAAAGACTATTCTAAAACATCTATGTGTCAAAGAACTTTTTGACTGTGCCTACCATTTAAGCTGGACGATCTCAAAGTGCTACAAATATATGAGATAATTGGACTTAATAATGAAAACTTACAGAGTAAATGACAGTAAGAAGATTCATGTCAAATCCAATTTCCCACGCTGAAGGACGTCGTTCAACAACTAAGGTGATTGCAATTGACTGTAACGTGCCCATCAAGCATATTAAGGTGGCAAGCGAAAGTTGCGCAGAATACTTCTTAAGTACCGAAGCCTAAATTCAGTAATTCATTGGATTTCACCAATTAGAAACATGAATTTATCAGTTTAGTATTAAATATTGGAAAATGTGATTAACGATGGCAAACAAGTCATGTTAGTTACCTGAAGAACAAAGAGCGAGGACCAAGCAAGTGTTGCAACAATTAAACATAGGCAACCTTTTATCATATCACTATTACTATCATGAGAGGTAGCAGCATTTGAAGAATGTTGATGATCGTGTGAAGACCAAGGCATGGGAAGAAGAGCTCCTTTGTACAAAGTCATCAGCATTGCACCACCAACACACACTAGTGTTCCCACTATCTTTGCTTGACTGCGTATCTCTCGAATTTTTATTCTCTCCACTCTAAACAATACAACACATATCCCATCTTTAATAATTTTTTTTAATATAGCAAATAGTATTACATATATTTATAGAAAAAATAAATATAAATAGTTTCACTTCAAAAGTTTAAATGGATAGCAGTCTCAATGAAAACACAAGTACAATAAGCGGTCACATGATCAACATAAGAATAGAGAGAAGGTGGGTCCTTGTCATATGATTAATTCCACACATCAATAGGGTTTAAAGTATCTACAAGAAGGTCCCAACAATCATTACCATTGTTATCATTGTCTTCTGAAGTTTAAAAAATGTTATGTTTATAAAGTAGGAGGGAGTAGTGCTAGCCATTACATATGTTGTAAGTAAAATGATACAATATTTTATGCTGTGAATTGTGAAGTCTAAATTTTTGCTATTTTAAAAAATGTGTTGAAAGTATATGATTCTAATTACAGTTCTTAACTATCATTCAATTCAATGATCATTGACAATAAAATTAAGACGACTATTTGCCACTTTTATCGTCAAAACAAAATATAAAACAACTAATGAATATTAAATAATTTAAAAGCCTCATATTTATATAAAGCAAACCTAACAACAAACTACTAAAAACAGATTAGAACAAACTTTTCTTAAGAGATTAATTGATTTAATTGAAAAACTGAGATATCAATTTATATCTTTTTATATGAATAAAATAATTGGTAGAATAGTAATTCTACTTATTCAGAGGCAATGAACTGCTGACTTCTAGCTTTTACTTTTTTAACATTTTAAATATCTTAGATATCTTACTATCTTTATTGTAAAGGTTAAACAATATAATGATTAAACAGTCAGTAATAATTCTATGCATACTTAAAAAATATATGTATCTCATTTTTATCAATTTGACCAATAAACTATTTACCATTTAAAAATAATAACATTTAGACTGAAAGATAATTAATTACCTAAAGATTAAAGCAATCACAAAAGTCGTAGCAGGAAGCAAGTTATTTATCGCACCACCAAAAGTAGGAGAAGTATATTTCAAACCCAGGTAATAGAAATTCTGATCCAGTACAGGCCTGCCAATATTCCATCATCTCCCATTAGAGGAAACCATAATAATGTATAAATCAGGAGAAAAGGAGAAAATGGAGGCAGCTAACATACCCCAACAAACCCAGTGCAAATATCTGACAGAATATTTGAAATGTTATCTTGGGTCGTACCTTCCTGCAATTCATAGAGACAATGAAGTTATGATATATAATGGATCTTAAAAAAGAAAAAAAACAGATCATGGGTTTAATCGAAAAAGTAAATACCTTTCAATGAAGAAAGCAAAAGGAGCAAGAACAACTGTGGCAACAATGTGCCTATACACTACCAAAACAAAGTGGCTCATTCCACTGTTAAGAGAAATCTTAGTAAGAATGGCCATCCCTGCATACCCAAACTGCAGGGACGTCATTGCTATGTAAGGCCTTGCTTTCTGAAACATCTCCATTCCCATTGAAATAAGTTTCTAAGACTCCACTCCTCTAAAAGTACTAGTATTCTATCACTGGTATTCTGCTTCACTTCATGCCACAATATGTGTATGTTTAAGATAGGAGGAGTATTTATAAGCAATGTAAATACATAATGGTGGTACAGTCACCTAATTTAAGAAAATCTCATCACGACAAGTATTTCACCGCACATTAAATCGCTTTAATGGAGTGGGTTGATTTTCCAGAATTTGTCTCTCTTTTAGCGTAAGATGTGAACTGAAAAACTATTTAAGAATGATGGAAGGAGGAAAAAGAAATTGTTTAAAAGCAAATATGAGCGAAAGAACGCGAAGATACGTGCAAATGATTCAGTTAGCATTTGCAGTTTCGTGAAGAATGGTGTGTGCGGTTTCGACTCGCCAAATCGGACAAAATATGCGGTGGGAAAAGAGTGTTTAGATTACGAAAAACGAGCACAAATAACACGATATGCAACTTTATCTTCTTTTCTCATTGAATATAATTTTTTCAACCAAACTTTTAATGTGCTGCAGAATCAACCACAATTATTTCTACACGATGAAATATTTTTTCCTTTTTAAAGGAGCTCAATTAATATTTAATAGTTTTATTTTTGGGTGGGAGTGATGAGTATTTGTCAGGGCAAGTCATAGTTCTTTCTATGAGTAGTGGATAAAATTAATTTTTAGAAAGCATTCAATTTTTTTAATAATTTATATAATAATATGGTTAAATAGACAATAAGTTAGACACTTGCTAAGTAAGACATAAGACATAAAATAAGGTTGCAATAATGTTGAAAGTATATAAGAGACACTTGAGGTAGAAGTAGGAATGTCCTCCCAACACTCGTATAAATAATTATTAATTGTAAGTCTAGAACTTAATTGTAAAGTACTTTGACTCCAATTATCAATTGCATTAGCCAATATCAACCTTTTTCACCAAGCATGCAACCTCTAGAGAAAGGCAAAGCTTTTTTACTACCTAAGACCTGGAGAAGCAAGCATGACACAATCTCAACTTCATCATTATCTTCCAAAGACATACACCATGAATTTAAATAGCCTACAACATCATCCTTCTTTGAATATCTGAATTCCTTTGATCACAACACACCTACACTTCAAGTACTATCTTCAAGTACTATCTTCCTAATAATGCTACCTACCAAGACACTTTCCATCAAAGGCATCAAACTTGTGTTTACTTATCATGTCCACTTTTTTAGGCTTGGCTACTATCTATGATGATAATACCTTCTAATGGTTAACAATAGTATCATAGTTTCATTAACATATTAAATATGGTTTATTGATTTAATCATCTAATCAACTAATCAATTAGAAACTTTAAGTAATTGGATTATGTTTGAACTAATAAATTTAGTGTGTGGATCTCCCTCTTTCACACACATTTTTTAAATGATAAAAGTGTTTTTTAATACATTCAAGACCTACCCCACTAAAGCTTATTATTAATTATCCAAAATGAAAACATAACTTAAAGAAAAATAGAATATTTCTTTATTTTCATAACCATACAAATGTTAAATATGATATATAGTAAAAGTTATCCAAACCCCATTCATTTGAAATAATTTTTCTATATCTATTTAAAAAATATAAATGAGATACTCACTAAAACAATCCTAGAAAAGACTAAAATCATTTGACCTTCAAAAAATGGATACTTTCCTAATAAGAATTATCCTCAAAATCAACATCAATTTCTCAAATTCAAGCATCAAATTCAAAGGGATCAAATTTCTCTCTAATGTTCATGAGGTTATGATAGAGTTCAATGACAAATCATCTTTGCACCACTTTTTCAAGCATCTTCAAAGCGTATTTAAGCTACATGTGAAAGTTCTCCACCTTAATGTTGCAATGTGTCATATCTATGAAATGAGGCAAATTGATGGTGTTTCTAATCTATTAAAAAATGGCATACAATTGGCATTTGCAAAAGTATATCATTGTGTATATGTGTGTGTGTGTGTGTGTGTGTGTGTGTGTGTGTGTGTGATTTACAAAGGGTTCAAAAAGAGTATGTTATTTCTCTACAAAATTCTTCATGGTTTGATTTGAATTTGTTTGAGATGAACCCAAAATTATCATTAAAACTCTCAAAATTCTCTTACAAATTAATCTTGAATTTATACCAAGTAGAAAGCAAACCCGAATCAAGCTTTGCCAAAGGCCAAACAAATAACTTAGTATAATATTATAAAATAGCTCACTTGATTCTTCACTATACAAAATAAACTAAAACAAAATTAGTGCTATCTTAACTTCTTTTCTATTCCCATATGATAATATGGTAAAAGGTATGTTTGGTATTTTAGACTTTTAGTTATGTTAAAATTGGTATCTCTAAAAGACTACCTAAATTTAATTTTGGTAGATTCCAAATTTGATAGTTGGAGATAGAGTATCCAAATAGAACATTCATATTTATTATGCCAAATGTCATGGATTTAGCCATATCCATAAGTTATGTTTTTCTTTAGTTATTGTTGATGAAGAGGGGTTTGTGCTTTTGTTGATAATGTTGGAACTTTTTCAAAGGATGATCTTTTCAATGCGGATTTCGACTAGAGTATTAGATGAATTATGAATCGTAAAAGGAATAAATTATTGGCTATTGAATATGATATAGGTAGAGGTATCCATGAATAACATCTCCCCAAACTGAATGAAACAAGGGACAAAGAAAAACCCTTGAATCATGAAAAGGATGAGTGATTATTCAATGTGATTAAAGTGCTTGGTAATGTTAAAATTGAGGAATATGGTAGGGAAATAAGATTAGTGAGCCCATTCTATGCCTTCCTAAACAATAATAATATTTAGGTCGAACAAGCTAGGGAAGAATTGGATAGATCTTAAGAGGTGGAGCTTTGGCAATGATCTTGTATGAAACTTTCAACAAAGTAATTAGCTTCCAACAAAAAAATCTCCTTGGGTTGACTAGCTTTAGGTATGATTTTAGCATTTCCTTTGTTAATCAACTTTCCTAGGGATTTGTGGTAAAAAATATTTAATATAAACATTGTGGAGGTTGTTACCAACAATATCCCAGAATTATTTATAAATTCATAAGGGAAACCATCCAAATTTGGTGTTTTATCATTAGTCATCATGACAAAAACTTCCATTAAATCTTCTACGTTGAAAATGTTTTCACAAATAATACAATAGGAATTAGAGACCTAGCAAGGAACTACTAGGGTTAGAAGGAAGATGTCTAACAGTTAAAAGCATATTTGATCAATAAAATAGAGAAATAAAACACACAAAAAATTATAGTAGAAACAAGACAACATAGAGAATTTAACGTGGTTCACCCAATCTAGGCTACATCCACAAAACCACAGCCATCCAATGATTTTATTATATAGTGCAAAACATATTACAATCTCGTGAATAATCGCCTTTTTCTACATACTGTAACCCCCATCCCAACCCCTTATAACAAGCTTTTTGGAAGCTTCCAGAATTAGGGTTTTTACAAAGTTGTTTTTGTTTTCTTTTCAATGATTTTTCCTTTGTCGGTGATGACATGAAAAAAAAAATCTCAGGGACTATTGCCCCTGAACCCCCACTCGAGGCCCGACCCAACCCCGGACCCCGGTGAGGATACATGTCAGATGTATAGTATAGCATGATCAATCATCGCATACCAACAATCTCCCACTTGGAGACTGATCAGGCTCCACATCAACACAATCTCCCACTTGGAGATTGATCCTGGATGACACTACTGCACTTACAGCTCCCACTGGAAATAAGTACCTTGGACCCTACTACTCTATTATACCTGAATTCAACCTTGAAGGCCAATCGAAGCTAAAGAGGAGCTCAGCTTCTCCCTTGTCACCGCCTTCATAAACATATTTTCTGGATTGGTATCTGTATGTATCTTGTCCAACTTGACTTGTCCATCCTCAAACACTAACCGAATGAAGTGATATCTCAATTGTATGTGTTTTGTTTTAGAGTGCAAGGCATAATTCTTTGCAAGATGTATAGATATCTAGATGTCTATAAACAAGTAATTTTTACCATTTTTTTCCCAACTCTTCCATGAAAATTTGTAGCCATATCATCTCCTTTGTCGCCTCGATTGCAGCAACATACTCTACCTCTGTGGTGGATAAAGCAACCACCTTTCATAACCAAGAAATCTAACTCACTGTTGTCCCACCAACTGTAAATACATAACCTGTGGTACTCCACTTGGTATCTATATCCCCTGGTAAATCTGAGTCAACATAGCCTTTTAAATTAGTATTAGAGCCCCCAAAACATAAACATAAATATTGGATGTACTTCTCAAGTACCTAAGAATCCATTTTACCACATTCCAATGCTCAACACCAGGATGACTCATATACCTGCTAACAACTCCTACAACATGTGCAATATCTAGTCTTGTGCATACCATGGTGTACATTAAACTACCTACAGCTAAAGAATATGGTACCTTGGACATTTTTTCTTCCTCCTCTTGTGTCTTTGAACACATAGCTTAGTCAATTTAACATGACTAGGCAAAGGTGTGCTAACAGCTTTTGCATTCTCCATATGAAATCTTTGTAACACCTTTTCAACATAATCAGCCTGAGATAAAAATATTTTTTTGTTTTTCCTATCTCTTGTAATCTTCATACCAAGGATTTGTTTTGCTACCCCCAAATCCTTCATAGCAAATGAATTTGTTAACTGTTGTTTTAACTCTCTTATGTGATCCATATTAAACCTTGCTACAAGCATATCATCAACATATAAACATAAGATAATGCAAATATCATCATCTAACCTCTTAAAATAAACACAATGGTCTGAATTACACCGACTGTAGCCTTGCTCAGCCATAAAACTATCAAATTTAATATACCATTATTGAGGTGCTTGCTCCAAGCCATATAGACTTTTCTTCAATTTGCACACAAGTTTCTCCTTGCCTTTGACCTCAAATCCTTTTGGTTGTTCCATATATATTTCCTCTTCTAAATCACCATGGAGAAAGTTTGTTTTAACATCAAGTTGTTCTAAGTGTAAATCTTCAACATCCACAATACTTAAAACAACACAAATAGAAGTAATTTTAACAAGAGAAAATATTTCATCAAAATCAATACCATTTTTCTGTGCAAATCCCTTTACAACTAATCTAGCTTTAAATCTTTTCTTACCTCCATCCTCCTCTTTTAGCCTATAAACCAATTTGTTTGGTAAAGCCTTTTTTACCTGCAAGCAACTTGTATAATTCCCAAGTCTGATTTTTCAGCAAGGAGTCCATTTCTTCTTCCATTTCATGCTCCCACTGAACCTTGGTATCTACCTGCATAGTTTCATCATAACATTCTGGTTCACTAGCATCAGTTAATAAAATAGAATATAAAGAGGGAGAAAATATTTTTTGGAGGTCTACTTATCCTTGAATATCATCTAACATTCACTGGAGTTTGTGGTATTTGTTGTTGTTGTTATTGAGGAGCATGAGGAACCACTAGAACATTGATGTTTGGTGTATCATCCAGCACTACATAATCATTTTTTTTCTACTCATATTGTTGCAACTGATATTTGTACAACACTTTCTCATTGAATATGCATCCCTACTTCTCACAATTTTTTGATTTTTAAAATCCCAAAGCCTATAACCAAATTCATCAATGCCATAGCCAACAAATATACATTTCTTTGATTTTGCATCAAGCTTGGTTCTATTTTTAGAATCCACATGTGCAAATGCTTCACAACCAAAGGTCTTGAGAAAAGAATAACTCACCTTCTTACCTGTCCATGCTTACTTTGGAATACCACAACCCAAAGGATTAGAGGGGCCTCTATTGATTAAATAAACAACAGTGTTTACAACCTCTGCCCACATGTTTAAAGACAGCCCAGCATGCAATCTTATAGTTTGTGCATGCTCCATTATTGTTTTGTTCATGCACTCAGCCACTCCATTTTCCTGCGGAGTCCTTGGAACCATTTTCTGCATACAAATACCATTAGAGGAACAATAGTCTTCAAACTCTTTGCTACAATACTCACCACCATTTTCAAATCTGAGACATTTTAAATTTTTACTTGTCTCATTCTCAACCAAGCTTCTCTATTTCTTAAAAGTTTCAAATACATCATATTTATGCCTAAGGAAATAAATCCATACCTTCCTTGTTGCATCATCAATAAAAGTGACATAGTACCAAGAGCCACCGAGAGAAGATACTTGAGCTGGTGCCCATACATCCATATGCACAAGCTCCAATTTCTCATCATTCTTTTGCCTCCCATCCTTGAGAAAACTAACTCTCTTTTGTTTGTCATACACAAAACTTTCACAAAAATCTATATTAACACATTTCAGACCTGGTAAAACACTCTTTGAATGAATTACTTTCATATATTTTGCACTCATATGCCCAAGTCTATTATGTGATAGTGTTGATTCATAATCCATAGCAACTATCTAATTTTTTGTCTGCTAAACTGTAGCAACTGTTCCAGAACATTGATTTTTATTTGCAATAACTAAAGTAGAAGGAACAATATGACCTATACGAAGATATAAGGTGCCTACTTTCACACCTTTTTCTACCACTAAGGCATCTCTTGTAACCTTCCAATTTTTATCACTAAATGTAACAACACAACCTTCATCATCTAGTTGCCCTACTGAAATTAAATTTCTTTTTAACTTTGGAATATGCCTTACCTCATGTAGTAGCCAATGATTCCCATTCTGCAACTTAATCTTGATTCTTCCATTTCCAATAATTTGGCAGGGTTCATTATCTCCCAAATAAACCATCCCAAAATCGCCTTGGACATAATCAAGAAAATAACTTTTATGCCCAGGGCATAGCATGAAATGAAGCCCCTGAATCTAACACCCAAGAATCATCAGCATTATCAAGGGAAAGAATCAAATCATCCTCATTAGATTTATTCTTACCACATTTGTCTCTTTATTTCCTTCCTTTTTGTCTCCTTTATTTTTCTGAGACCAGCAATCTTTATTTAAATGACCCGGCTTACCACAGTACCATCAATCCCTCTTATCTCTAGATTGGGACCTTTTGTCCTTTAATTTTCCTCTTGACTTCCCATGACTTCCAGAATTGTTTCCTCTCTCCTTTGTTCTTCCCCTACTTTCTGCATGCAAAACACTGCCTGATGTGGATGTTCCACCTGAGATTTTTCCTACGAATTTCCTCACACAAAATAACACCAACAACATCATCAAATTTCAATGTATTTGAACTAAAACAAAATTGCTAACAACCATTACCAAGCTATTCCAACTTTCTGGCAAAGAACACAAAATCAAAAGAGCCCTAACTTTTTCATCAAAGTTTACATTTACAGAAGTTAATTGACTGGTAACTATATTAAACTCATTTAAATGATCAACAACTGACCCACCTTCTACCATTTTCATATTAAATAAACGCTTCATAAGAAATACCTTATTTGAAGTGGAAGGATTTTTATATAACTTCATTGGGGTTTCCATCAACTCTTGAGTTGTCTTTGTTGTTGTAATATTGAATGCCACTGATTGTGCCAGGCATAAATGAATGGCTCCAAGTGCCTTTCTATCCAAAATTTTTCATTCATCATCACTCATTGTTGTCGGTTTCTTGGCTATTCCTTCTAATGGCCTTCGTAAATCCTTCTAATAGAGATAATCCTCCATCTGCATCTTCTCAATTTACCCTCATCCGTCATTGCTCCCACTTAACTGTGAGACTCCCACTCAATCGTGAGACTTTCCTAGAGACGATAGTCAAACAAAACCCACTCTGATACCACTTGTTAGGGTTAGAAGGAAAATATCTAACAGTTAAATGCAGATTTGATCAATAAAACAAAGAAATAAAACACATAGAAAATTATAGCAAAAACAAGACAACACAGAGAATTTAATGTGGTTCACCTAATCTGGGTTACATCCACAAAACCATAACCATCCAATGATTTTATTATTCAGTGCAAAAAATATTACAATCTTGTGAATAATCGCCTTTTCTACACACTATAACCCCCATCCCAACCCCTTATAAC
This sequence comes from Sequoia sempervirens, assembly GCA_007258455.2. Classification (NCBI taxonomy): domain Eukaryota; kingdom Viridiplantae; phylum Streptophyta; class Pinopsida; order Cupressales; family Cupressaceae; genus Sequoia; species Sequoia sempervirens. Next base: position 194,952,811 of record VDFB02000013.1, on the reverse strand, counting down.
AAGCTTTTTCGAAGGTTCCAGAATTAGGGTTTTTACAAAGTTGTTTTTTTTTCTTTTCTGTGATTTTTCCTTTTTTGGTGTACATATATTGGGCCAGTATAGCATGATCAGTCACCACATACCAATAGGAACCATATTCAGACTATATTGTAAGGAAACCATATACTCTAACATATAATCCTAAGCCACGAAAGCTTTCTCATAGTGTCAAAAAAAATATTGAAGGACATTAGGAAGCTCTCACAAGAGCTAATGTCTTTCACAAATTTAGCTGATGGATAATGAGGATTGACAAGAATGCAATGCATAAAAAATTCCTATCAACAATTGGTCACCAATTTCAAGCCAATGGATCCTAGCCATAATTTTTACTCCATGAGTTGAATTAGCATCTATAACTTATTTTGGTTGTGAAGCTAAGTCATGTGAATTTGAGTAGTAGAATCAAATGGTTTCACATTTAAAGTGAGAATCACTTAATGGATATCAAAGGTAGTGGCCTCATACCAGTGGGAGAAGAAGAAGACTAGCTATTACCCATGAATGTAAAGGAAGTGAGTAGCATGGATAATGGTATCATTCAACCATGAATCAATTGGTATCATACATAGGGAAAGGCTCTAAATTTTAGAAATATTGTATATCAACTTAGGTGGCCTTGTTATTAAGCATTGATGTGTTGATAGGAAATTATATTTTTATAGCCTTTCAAATGGTAAATTTACATTTAATATGATATTAGAAGGTGGTCATAAAAGACAATTTCTACCAAGGGTTCAATTGGTAAAGAACAATAGTTGGAAAAGTAGAAGAAGGATTGATTAGACATCATGATACAATATAGTATCTTTTAGACTTTATCAAGCCTAGCCCATAATTTTCTCCAAATGTACCATATCATATTATTTTGGAAATGGACAAGATTGGGATTAAAAAGGCTCAATTTATTACACAAGTAGAACCATGCCTCTCTTTCACTAGCTATCTAGTGCATAATTAAAGCCCCACATTTATCATAAGCCATCTATATCATATTAAAATTTTCACATAGAACCTAAGTAATGGGTAGAATTGATTCAATCATCCATCTCCGAAAAGAAGATATCTCCATGTAGCTCCATTCAAGGTATAAACAGTAATAATTCCAAAGGATTGAATCAATGTTGAAAATGGCCCATAGAGCTTGGTTAGTGGGGTCACATCCTTTGTCATGTAATTATTCATTCCACATATGAAATAAAATGGTGACAACAACACCCCATCCTACTTTATGTTGGCTACACAACACATGGTTAGAAGTCCAAATCACACAAAAATGCAACAAAAAGTAAAAATTAGAAATTTTAACCTCTTGTAAAACAGAGAATGAATATGTGAATTACAAATGAACATCAAGAATGAATTATTTTTGTGGGGGTTTTGTCAACCCCCTAACATTCTAGGAATACAATTCATAAGTAGGTGTTGAGAGATATCTCTTCAATATACAACTCAACTAGTGTAGGGTAACCATTTTGTAATATCACTCCCTAGGCTTCAAAACATTCAATCTAGAAGTGAAGAGGTACATGTTATTTGGTTGACAAATCTCCATCCTTTAATTACCCTAGTGGACTAGACAATCTATTTTCTTGGTAGGATGGCATGAAGTAGGATAGTCATTAATAGAATTTGGTCAATCCAAGGTTGATGCCATGGGTGGGGTACAATCCACTTTCACCTTGTTGGATTCCTCCCTAGAGGAGGATGGTATAAACCTACTTGATTCTAGAGATTTTGAAACATGTTGCATAGTCAAATTTCTTTAGATAGAAATCATACTTGGGAAAACTTGCTTCTACCAAATTTCTTGGCCTTATCACTAACAATAGTAGACTAACCTCCCTCTTCTTTCACAAGAGATGGCACTCTAAAAGAGGGTTGAATAGTGACATTTAGGCACATATAGGATAGGGGTAGATCATAATTTTGTGTTATGATGATTGACACAAATAATATGTATTTGAAAGGTTGGTATAATAAACAAGCTGTGTATATCTAGTTTCACCAACTTGAGTATAGATAGCATCTTTGATGTCCTTAGATAGGCTCATCTTGATGCAATCTTGCCATTGGAGATGGGTAGAATAGAATCTCTTTGGTTCAACATAGACAACTAGGCCTATATAGGAGGATATTTGGCTCAATAAATTCCAACACACGATACAGGTGGTTCAAGAAATTCATTATAGATAGAGACTTTAAGATTTATTTTTTGAGACAACAAAATCCAATGTCCATGGCTTGAAAACAAGAATCATGGACAAGCCAAGGGCCATGACTAAGCACTACCTCAACATAATTAGCTTCAATGAAATGAAAAAATAAAACATCCTTTGGTCAGGTTTTGCTTAATGAAAAGGTGAATCCTATTGGGAGTACAAGCACTAGCAACTCATTTTTTTAGCATGCTTTTGATAGAGACCTTGCCAACAAAATATCCAACCAAAATAAAAGATTCTAGCCAACAACATGCATTATCAAATAGTAGAATATGAAGCACAACATTAGACGGTGTAGCATAAGACATACCTCATAAAATACTTTTGGAACAAACTTTTGAAGATACTTGAATAAGAGTGTCATTGTTTATCGCCATCAAACTTTTAACTCAAATTTTATTTTTTTTATCCTATTAATTCAAATACCCAATTAATCTGAATCTAATTTTAATAACAATACTTAAAAAAACTAAATTGATTTCTGATCAATTTTTATTACCCTTAATTTATTTAAGAATGTTGCCAGTGCTAAATGTCCATTCGAGTTTGAGATTATGTGGTTTTGTGATGGTAAATTTTTGGATTCTCTTAAAAGTTGGTGGATCCAAGCAACTATTAAGGCTCAAAGATTTTATGTGCATTTTCGGATTTTCTCTCTGACCTAACATTTGAAGTGAAAAAATATTTAAGAATTGATAGAAGGAAATATATATTTGAGGAAAAGCAAATGAGAGCAAAAGAAGAAGATAAGTGCAATGATTCAGTTCGCATTTGCAGTGTCATAAAAGAAGGCTGTCTACGGTTTCGAGTCGCCAAATGGCACAAATAATGGGGTGTGAGAAGAATGTTTACAGATTTTTATTTTGTAATTATTTTCTGTTTAAATAACATTAAATTACAAATATAGTTACGAATGATGAGCACAAATGGCACGATAAGGAATTTTATCTTCTTTCGTCAATGAATATAATTTTTTCGGTGAAACTTTAATTGAAATATCAACTTTTAATATGATGCAGAATCAACCACACAATCATTTCTACACGACGAAATAATTTCTTCTTTTGAAAGGAGCTCTATTAATATTCAATGATTTAATTTTTGAGTGGATTGACTGGTAACATAGATTAATAATTTTATTTTTGAGTGGATTGACTGCTAACATAGAGTATTTGTCAGCATATGATTCGGGTTTAAACTTTTAAGATCATAAGTCTTTTAGAATAATGGGTAAAATTAATTTTTTTAAAAGGTGGAATTTTTTTAATAACAGATATTAAAATAAACATAAATAGTCAATAATATAAAATCTAGTTAAAGAAGACGTGAAACAAGGTTACAACAATGTTAAAAGTAAACAAGGGACACAGAAAAATAGGATATCCCCTCCCAAATACCTATGTCAATAATTGTTAGTTGTAGCTCTAGAACTTGGGTCCAAAGTACTTTCAATTCGATTAAAAATTGCATTAGTCATTTCTCTAAAAAGTACTTCATATTTAAGAAAGAATGAATATGAAGGAAGTAAGTTTTAGAGAAATAGCTAATGCAATTGTTAATGGCAGTAAAAGTATTTTGGACCTAAAGAAAGAAAGAATATGAAGGAAGGACGTATTAGAGAAATGACTAATATCTTACAAAGGGGGATGAGGAGAGGGACAATCGAGATTCTCAATTCTTCTACCTTCTTTCACCAAGATACCTTTGTCACTAATAGGAGAGTTATTAGGAGAAGAAAAAGTATGATTGTTATGATTATCTACGCTTGCATCCTCACCAATAGGCAATGTAATATTAAGGATTGTGTCAATGGTTTGATCCGCTTGCTCTAAGATGTTCTCATAACTATGAAAGATAGTGGAAGGATAACTAACATGTTTCTTAATGACCTCATTATTGTACTCTAAATTAAACTCATAAGAGGGGATGTTGTACTTATGCAATCCATTTTTAACAATATCAAAGCCACATTTGTTGAAAGAAAACATGTTATCATGAAAAAGTAAAGAAAGTGCAATGCAATGACCTAAAGTGAAATGTTTAAATACAATTTTTCATATTTGAAACAAGGTAATTGCTGATTACAGTATGCAACAAACTGAAAGGTGATATGTTGTAAATGCAATTTTGGAATTGAGCAATGCATGTAATTGACCAATTTAAGTTAGATTTAGTGAAATGCATGTAATAGAAGCTCAACCAACTAAAACAAATAGTTAATGGTAGCAAACTGAAGTGCAAAAATAAGGTTTTCAGTGTTGTAAAAGGAAATTTCAGATGTACACTAGGACTGATTCGCCCAAGGTGGCGAATGAGTCCCAATAGGTATTTTAAAAAAAAAATAGAAATTTTCAATTGCTTTTTATTCTTTTTTATGTTGTATGATCTATAACCTAAGTGCAAATGTAGATTTTATTTAATTTTCAATGATATGAGATGCAAAAATGCAAGTTATATGCACTTTCACTAATGCAAAATTCAGAAACCCTAGATGTCAATTAACCAATGCAATCCTAATGCAATGCTAATGCAAGCTAGATCTAGGATGATGATGGACTCCAAATCAAAATAATGATGTTCTAAATGCAGGTTCACCAAAATGGAACCTTTAAAAATGTGAATGGTGGAATAGTGGAATGGTTGATTATTATGAAATGCTATCACACCCACTTTCAAAGCTATTCAATTCTAGGATAACCCTAGAGATATCAATGCAAAAGAGAAAGATATCTTGCAATAGGGTTGTCCTAGGGGATGAAAGTAGACTAATGAGGGGTTCACTGCTAGGTTTAGACTTGGAAAAGACAATGACATGCAAGATGAAATGCAAAACCCTACTATGATGCAAACTTGAATCAAATGACCTAGAAATGTATATAAAACAAAATAGAAAATAGTAAAATTTGAAATGTGCACCTAGAAACTTGAAGATGATTGAAAGGAGTCCTAAAATGCTAGAAATTCTAACTTTTTCCCCTAGTGGGACTTATTCACCATTCTAGGTGAATTAGTCCCAGTTCTATATTTTTGCATAGGAGTAGGTTTCAGATAAAAGGGTATCTAAATTTGCAAGAAATTCCGAAAAACATCTACGGTGGGACTCATTCACCACTTTTGGTGAATAAGTCTAGTTTGGATTTTCTGGAACTTCAAGGTTTGAATTTTCTCTTCTCAATCTACTCAATCTCCTTCTCTAGGTTTCCAGATTTGAAACTATGATTTCAGGGTTGTAGATGACCTTTTATTAAAGATTATGACCTTGCAAATGGGGAGACAATTCCAAAAATCTTGTAACCTAATCTTCACTAATCTTTCAAGTCTTCAAATCACCTAGATCTGCAATCACTCAAGAGAGAGAGAGAGAGAGAGAGAGAGAGAGAGAGAGAAAGTATTGATTGTTAGGGAATAGGGGTTTACCTTGGTGAAACCCCTTTTAGGTAATTAAACCAAATGATGAAAAAATGAAACAAGGACATGAAACACAGGATATGAAACATGAAAAATGATACCTTGAATGATGTCTTGCAATTCATGTCTTGTAAATCTACAACTTAACATGAAATTTAAATGAAGGATGTAGATCTTGATCCTGACAATAGGTGTAGAACAATACTTAATCTTGGATCTTTAATGCTACATCACAACACTAGATCAATAATAGACTTGATGCTTGATATGCTTGACTTGATGATGGATCTTGAATTTTTTTAACAATTGATGAAGAATTCTTCCCTTGAATGCCTTAAAAATGATCTTGATTGCTCCCTAGATGATCTTGTGAAGTCTTGGAATACTTAACTCTTGCTTGCATGACTTGATAACATGTAGGTTTGATGAAATAATGATTTGAAATCTTATTTATATAGGAAATCCACTCAAATGAATGCTAATTTGATCCCAAAGGCCAACATAGAAGAAATTTGAACTTAAAACCCAAATTTCCCACTCAAAACCTTAAAAATAGGTCAAATGGGACTCATTCACAAAGTTGGGTGAATGGGTTCCACCTGAATGGGAATCATTCGCCCAAATTATTGAATGGGTCACACAGGGCCTATTTTGCTTGCTAAAATGTCGGGGGGGCGGTGTAAATTAAGTTTATATGTTGATATTGTTAGGTTTTTAATTGAAATATGCCTGGGGATGCACAATATGGGGTCATAGGGGCCTATTAATGATGATATTAATGTCCTAAATGCAATAGGGCCCAAAATACATTGTAAAAGTGTAAATAAATACACTTTACAACACTAAATTAAGGAAAATTTGGGTCTATTTAGCTTAAAAGGGCTCAAAATCTCATGTGAATGTGTAGAACACATTACAACACTAAATTAGGTCCACCTAATTCACAAGCCTCCTAAATTTAATGTGAAGGTGTCAATAAATATGCTTTAGAATATTAAACTAGGGAAAAGATAAGTTTATTTAGCTTAGAAGGGCCTGAAAACTAATGTGGATGTGTAAAACTCATCACAACACTAGATCAAGGTGATATCAAGTCCAATTCATCATTAATTATTTCCAAATCAAGCAAGGAAAAGGGATAATTTTTTCATTGTCACAAAGGGTCTTGTAGAGGCCATGACATATTCATTTTGGTGGTGCTCACAGAATTTGGTGCTTGTGCCTTCATCTATTTGTTGGTCATGCTCACGCCCTTTCAATTGCTTGAACTATAGTCTCCAAAATTCAAAAACCATACCCACACATTCAAGGGAGTCATTCCTTGAATAAGGGGGGTTATAATTTTATTCTTTTGTCTTTTATTGAGGTTTGCAAGACATAACATAATCTATGTCTTCTTAATCCACTTCATGACATTAAACTTGTAAAACTCAACAACAAATAAGTTTGCAAATGGACTCATATAAAGTGCCACAAATATTAATTGTGTGCTCCACATGGAGGGAATTTGGGAAATTTATACTTATATTAAATTATAAAGTGTAATGGGGGGGGGGTTGTGTAGAGCCTTAATTTGACATCATAGTTGTGGATCCCCGTGATTTATCATCACAAAAGTTTCTCCTCATGATTCTCACCTCATTCATGTGTTCCTTGATGCACACCCTTTTTAGTTTCTTGTAAATCTCTACATTCCTTGCACACTCTTGATTTCAGTTGGTTTGCTTATTATCTTCGCATTAAGGGGGGAATATGATGTGTTGTTCTAATGCTTCTTTCAATGAAGTAGTTGTGGAATTTTATTTTTCAGAGGTCTCATGAACCTTCTATCTTGATAGGTCTCGTATGGGGATTATTTCAATCGGTCATATTTTTTGAGATTCTAGTACTCCTAATCATAGTACTATCTATTTTATAACTACATAGAGTTTGACTGACTTTATCTACATGGTTGAGTAGTGTTCATATGTTCACTCATGTAGTGTTTTGTATCTCTTATCTTGATCTAAATTTCTTTTAGATTCATTGATTCCAATACACACCAATTCATCATCGGTAGAGTTTACAACTTCTACATGCTTCAAGAGTTCTTCATCATCATGTTCCTATCATCAAGGAACATATTTTTAGAAGGTCTTAAATCCTTGTCTTTCTCTCTTTGGAGAGGATTTTTTTTCCTATTGGTTTATTTTCCTTTACTCCACTTTATGAGATAATGCATTGTACATGGGAACCTAACATGGTCTCTATCCAGGACCCATTTCCATCTATTTGCACTATTGTGTTCTAAGTCATGTGAAGTTGAGTAGTAGAATCAAATGGTTGCACATTTAAAGTGAGAATCACTCAATGAACATCAAAGCTAGTGGTCTCATGTGAGTGGGGATAGAAGAAGACTAACCATTTCCCATGAATTCAAAAGAAGTGAGTAGTATGGATAATGTATCATTCAACAATGTATCAATTGGTGTCATACATAAGGCAAGGCTCTAAATTTTAGAAATATTGTATATGAGCTTAGGTGGCCTTGTTATTAAGCATTGATATGTTGAGAATAAATTTTATCCTCGTAGCCTTTGGAATGGTAAATTTCCATTTAATTTGAAATCACATTGGAAAGTTATCATAAAAGAGAATTTCTACCAAGGGTTCAATTGACAAAGGACAATAGCTAGTGAAGTAAAAAAAGGATTGATTAGACATCATAGCATAATCTAGTTTGTTTTAGACTTTATCAAGCCTAGCCCATAAATTTCTCTAAATGTATTGTATCATATTATTTTGGAAATGGCCAAGATTGGGATTAAAAAGGCCCAATTCATTACACAAGTAGAACCATGCCACTCTTTCACTAGCTATCTAGTCCATAAGTAAAGCCCCAAATTTTTCATAGGCCATCTATATCATATTAAAATTTTCACATAGAACCCAAGTTATGGGTACAATTGAATCAATCAATCATTTCTAGAGGGAAGGTCTCTCCATAGCACCACTTAAGGTATAAACATTAATAATCTCAAAGGAATAAAAATTAATGATGAAAATGGCCCATAGAGCTTGGTTAGTGGGTTCATGTCCTTGGTTAAGTAAGTGTTCATGCCACATACAAGATAAAAGGGTGAAAATTTCACCCCATCCTACTTTATGTTTGCTACACAATGCATGGTTGGAAGCCCAAATCACACAACAAGCAACAAAAGGTAAAATATAGAAATTTTAGCCACTTGTAAATTAGAGAATATATAAACATGTGAATTACAAATAAACATCAAGAATGGATTTTTTTGTGGGGGTTTTGTCAAACCCTTAACCTTTTAGGAAATACAATTCATAAATAGGTGTTGAGAGACATCTCTTCAATATCCAACTCAACTAGTGTAGGATGACTGTTTTTAAATATCGCTTCCTAGGCTTCAAAACATTCAATCTAGAAGTGAAGGGTAAATGTTGTTGCTTGGTTGATAAATCTCCATTCTTTAATTTCCTTGGTGGAATGCATGATCTCCTTCTCTTGGTAGGAGGGCATGAATTATGATAGTCTTTAATGAAATTCATTTTATGCAAGGTTGATGCCATGAGTGGAGTATAATCCACTTTCACCTTGCCAGATTCCTCCCTAGAGGAGGAGGGTATAAACCTAATTGATTCTAGAGATTTTGAAACATGTTGCATAGTTGGATTGCTTGAGATATAAAAATACCTAGGAAGTCTTGCTTCTACCAAGTTCTTGGCCTTATGACTAACAATAGTAGACCAACCTTCCTCTTCTTTCACAAGAGGTGGCACTCTAGAAGAGGTTTGAATAGTGACCTTTAGGCACATAGATGATAGAAGTATTTCATAACTTTTCATTATGATGATTGACACAAATAATACATATTATTTGAAAGGTTGATATAATAAAGAGGTTGTGTATATCTAGTCTGACCAACTTGAGTATAGATGGCATCTTTAAGGTCCTTAGATAGGTAAACCTTGATGCAATCTTGCCATTGGAGATGGGTAGAATAGAACCTCTTTGGTTCAACATAGACAACTAAACTTATTGAGGAGGCTATTTAGATCAATAAATTCCAATACAAGGTAGGGATAACTTGAAAATTTCATTCTAGATAGGGATATTAAAAGACTTATTGTTTGAGACAACAAAATCCAATGTCCATTGTTTGAAAAAAAAGCAAGGAATGGACAAACCAAGGGCCATGATGAAGCACTACCTCAACATGATTAGCTTCAGTGAAATGAAAATGAGAACATCCTTTGGCTAGGTTTTGCACAATGAAAAGGTGAAACCCATTGGGAGTCCAAGCCTCACCAACCCAATTTTTTTCACATGCTTTTGACAAGGACCTTGCCAACAAAATTTCCAACCAAAATAAAAGATTCTAGCCAGCAACACACATTATCAAATTGTAGATTATGAAGCACAATGTTAGATGGTATAATTTAAACATACCTCATAAAATACTTTTGGAGATACTTGAATAAAGATGCTGTTGTTTATTTCCATCAAACTTTTAACTCAAATTTAATTTTATTGATCCTGTTAATTCAAATACCCCAATTAACCTGAATCTAATTTTAATAACAATACTAAAAAATTAAATTGATTTCTGATCAATTTTTATTAACCTTAATTTATTTAAGAACATTGCTCGTGCTAAATGTCTATTCAAGTTTGAGATTATGTAGTTCTGTGATGGTACATTTTTGGATTCTCTTAAAAGTTGGTGGATCCAAGCAACTATTAAGGCTCAAAGATTTTATATCCATTTTCGAATTTTCTCTCTTACCTAGCATATGAACCGAAAATATCTAAGAATCGATGGAAGGAAAAATATATTTGAGGAGCAAAAGAAGAAGATAAGTGCAGTGATTCAATTCGCACTTGCAGTGTCATCAAAGAAGGCTGTGTACGCTTTGGACTCGCCAAATGGCACAAATAATGGGATGTGAGAAGAATGTTTAAAGATTTTGATTTTGTAATTATTTTCTGTTTAAATGGCACGATAAGGAATTTTATCTTCTTTCATCATTGAATATAACATTTTGGGCGAAACTTTTGCAATACCAGCTTTGAATATGATGCAGGATCAACCACACAATCATTTCTACACGACGAAGTAATTTCTTACTTTGAAAGGAGCTCTATTAATAATAATTTTTACTTTTGGGTGGGATTGACTGGTTAACATTGAGTATTTGTCAGCAGGTTTAAATTTCAAAGATCATAATTTTTTTTTAGAATAATGGGTAAAATTGATTTTTTAAAGGCAGAAAATCTTTAAATGACAGATATAACAATAATTTTAAATAGACAACAATATAAAAGTTAATTAAGGAAGATGTGAAATAAAGTTACAACAATGTTAAAAGCAAACAAGAGATGCAAAACAAAATAAGATGCCCCCTCCTAAATACCTATGTCAATAATTATTGGTTGTAGCTCTAGAACTTGGATCGAAAGTACTTTCAATTCCGTTAAGATTTGCATTAGTTTATCTAAAATGTGCTTTCATATTTAAGAAAGAATGAATATGAAGGAAGTAAGTTTTAGAGAAATGGTTAATGCAATTGTTAATGGCAGTGAAAGTACTTTGGACTTGAAAATAGAATGAATATGAAAGGAGGACATATTAGAGAAATGACTAATGTAATTGTTAATGGTAGCGAAAGTATTTTAGACTCAAATTATCTTTATTGATATAGATTTTAGCATGTAGATTTAATTTATAGATTCACATAAATAATAATGTCAAACTCATTTTCCCACACACCTCTCTCTCCCTCTCCCCCTTCCTCTCTTTCTCCCTCCCTTTTCCTCTCCTTCTCTCTCTCATCCATTCTCCTTCCCTCTCCCTCCATGTTGTAAAAATTATCATTATCTTTAAATCTTATTTTTAGTTTTTAAGTCATAAAGTATTTTCTTAATAAATGCATACCTCACAAAGCTTTATTATTAGTTAACAAAGTTTAAAATAATTGAAGGATCAATAGAGGAATTTTTTAAGCTTCAAAACTATTAAATTGATAATAGATCATATACTAAAATTTATTCAAGCCTCTCATTTACACAATACCCTCCATTCCTCCCTACCCTTTCCCCTAGTCCATAACCTTTCTCTCAACCCTTCTGCATTCTTCATTTATCTTGTCTAAATTATTATTAAATATTTAAATACTTTTAGAAGAACTAAATTTATAGATAGGTCATATAGTAGAACTTATTTTTAACTTCAAATATATATATATATGGTTTCTCCAAACCATTTATTTTAAATAGTAACTCTTCTAATATCTTAAAAAAGTACAATTGAGATACTCAACAAATAGACCTAAAAAAATCTAAAATCATTTAGCCTTCATCATATGGAAAAATTTCTTATATCAAAGGTTATCCTAAAAATTGACCTCAATCTCTCAAACTCAATCATCAAACTCAAAGGGCTTAAGTTTTTCTCAAATGTTTGTGAGGATATGTTAGAGTTAAATGAAAAATCATCCTTACGCGCTATATTTATCAAACACCTTGAAAGTTTCTTTAAGCTACATGTTAAATTTACTCCCTTGATGTTGTTGGAAAACGTGCGGATAAGTGTGTTATCATTGATGTCAACCTTTGTTGATACCATATGCACTTAAATGTTGTAGGACAATTCATGGTTGGATGTCAAAATGATATAATATTGCCTTATCCTATAAAGTTCATGGTTGGATGTCAAAATGCTATCACTAGTACATTGTTATACACTATCATTTGAAGTTCATGGTTGGATGTTAAAATGTGTTGATTGATAAGGTTCCAAATTGTTTAAGGCATAGGATTGGCTTCACAGGATCTCTATCTAATGTGTTGTATTTCCCAACAGATGAAGATATGGTCATGTGGTTCAAAGGATAGCTCTACATAACTATAAGATATGCATATTCCAAATTTCTATGCATAATTTTTACCACTAAGTGATCTAGTATTATCAAAGTATGCACATGTTAAGTTCCAGTGAATGATTGCTAAAGAAGAACTGAATGTCTATGCACTTCACCGCATCACATTATTTTTCCTTACAGTTTTGGATTTATGGTTCTAAAGGTGGTATGTTTCCTCAATCCAAGTTTCAGTTGGTTTGGTACACCACTAGTGTTTCTTTTGTTCATAGTGCATTATTTATGTTTCAACAACTTGGTAGGTTGGTTTGTTGATTTCTAAACAAATTGTGTCAACATATATACTAGATCAAATTTGTGTACATAGGTTATGTAATGTATGATGGAATCATTTTGGGCTCTCTGAATTGTCTACAAGTTGATATCTAATCCTCTCTTGTATCATACTCTATTTAAAGTTGATATCTTGATCTCTAGGTGTTTGCGCCAACATGAATTGATTTGAAATGAAAAATGGAGTGCACAAAAGTTTTGTTACAAGTCATATCAGTTTGTTGGAGTAATCCACATAGAGTTTATTGGTCTCTCTAGTACTTCCTTAGTTTAGATTTGTTGTTTGACGGTTTACTTGCTTGTTGGTTTGAATTTTCATGTTGAGTTGCCTATGCCAAGTGTTTAATTGTCTGTGGTTATTTTGAAGTTTTTCTATATGGAAACTAGGTTTTGAATATCTTTCAACTTGAACCACATGAGATTTCTTTCTTCTACAAATGTTTTTGAAGCTGACTTGTTATAATTATTGTATATCTTATATTACATGTTTTGAAGTTGACAAGGAGAAACCTTTTGAAGGTTGTGGGGGGTATAAATAGAAAATAAAAAATTTTGTGAAGGTGTGTGAGAGTGTTTTGAATGTTTTGAGAAGATAACGTGTAAATATATTTCTATAAAATATCTTTTGATAATGAAATGTGGCAAAGAATAGTTTTGAAATATCAATAGTGAATGTATGTGAGACTATGAAGAAGAATGTGTTCTTGTAAATGAGAAAGTTTACTAAAGATAATGAGCTATAGGCAACAAATTTTGTTGGAGAAGTATGTACCAAAGGTAGTGAGCTAGAGGTAATAGGTTGGTATATTCCAATTATATGTTGAGGTTGTAAACCTCTTTGTAAATGTTGTATTTGTTGATTGGTGTTTTAGCACTTTCTCAACACAAGTAGTGCATAGGTGCTCTAACACTCTTGAAAGGAAATCTCCAACAAGTTGTTGAAAATCACCCCAACGTCTCTCGGGTGTTAGGTCATGACATGCATGGAATTTCTTCGTTGGTTCAATGTGATTTGTTGGTAATCACAAGGTAGAATTATGGGGTTAAGCTGGAGGGAATTTGGATCTTAAAATGGAGTTCTTAAGATAGGGAAGTTGGTGTTCAATTGTTGTAGGTTCAAATAGTAGTCTTAAACTCATATTTCAGTTTGAGATTTGGCTTTACAATGTGCAATGAACCTTAGCATAGGTGACTTATTAAAAAGGGAAAAATGGCATGGAGGAGAAGAAGTTCCTAGATCTGAAACTAATAGTGAACAGTGATCATGGAGGACCCTATTGCAGACAACCTTCCTAAAATAGAATTTCACTAAACCAGATTACCTCACAGTCTCATGAAATTTGTGCAAGCTTCTAATGACTATAGATATTTAACCATTCATTCACTATAAGCATGAATAAAAGATAGAAGTTTAGAGTAGCTTTTAGATTATGCCCATACTAACTTTACACAACTATTTATCATCAATAAACAACAAAAAGTATGGACAAGGAAAGTTTCCAACACATAGTAGAATTCTTGAAAATCAGTGAACAACATTAACTAATCTACCAAAGCAAGTTAAACACATAAAATAGCAAAGTAAATCTACTCAAATTAACTAACTATGGGAGAAGAATCATGTAACAAGCAATTGAAACTCAAGAATCCACCAAAATCCAATGAACTTCTATTAAAATTTTAGTAGCATGTTTTTACAAAAACTCAACTCTCTCTCTAGTATCTTCCAAGCATCGGGATGGAGTGCTTAGGTGGGATGAGTAGCGGCCGAGGGTTTTCAAATTCAGCAGAGGTGGGAGAGGAGGATTCAGACACAGATGGTGATGACGACGGGGGGAAACTAGCATTTGGGGCCTGCTTTGATGTTGGAAGGCCTGTGTCGAAGTTCTTAGGAGGCCAGTGGGAGGGTGAGGAGGACTATAGGCATGGTGTTTCCAAAGTGATTGAGTCTTTGCCTTTAGTTCCTCTCTGGCGAGTGGTCCTTCCTTCTCAGCTTTTGACTATGGCTTCTACGAGGGTTTGTTGCTTTCTCTCTCATTCCTACCTTCTTCTAGGATCTGTTTTATGCTTGGGATTTTGGATTCCTTTTATAGCTCTGTGGGACTGCATGGATTTTGGAATTTTCCCAACTAGGTGAGCTTTATTTTTGTTTATTTTAGGGCTTTTGTTGATGTCGTTGTTTCTTCACTATCCCTTTCATAGAAATATGGTGGATTATTTGCTCCTCTTTGGCCCTTTCTCTCTTTTGGTTTCTTTTTCCTATCTGGGGGTTTTGTAGTTAGGGATTTTTCTGCAGGGATTTCTGGAAGCTACTTCTTCCCTTTACTGGGAGAGCTCATCATGTGATCATTTGAGGGTTGCAACGATTGTCTTAGCTTTAGCTTTGTCCCTATGGCAAATAAATGTTGGTCTAACTATTTCTCCTATCTCCTTGTACCCTGAAGTGTTTTATTTCTTTCTGGGAGAGGTTCTTTTGCTTTGGATTCCTTTAGAATCTCTATGGGATGTGATCTTTCTTATATTGGGGTCTAATTTCCTATGCTTTCATTTTCTGACCTTTGGGTTCTGTTGTGGTGAGGGTTTTGTTTTCCTTTGCCTTCTTAATTCCATGGCTTTGCTTTTCATGCTTCTTTTGGTACATCTTTGGATTACTCTAGTCTTTCCTATGGAGGTCCAGTCCTGTCTTCTATTGAGGGGGAGATGGAAGTGGCTGGGAGTGACCTTTCTCCTATAGAGGTGGAGTGGGATGCTACTGGTTTTTCCTAGAAGTGTTGTTGGGGGGTTGATGAAGCCCTATTTTGTGGTTGCAAGGGAGTTGATGAGGCCCTTCCTATTTTGTTCTTTTCTTTATCTTCTATAGAGGTGGAGATTTTGAAAAGTAAGCTAATCTATGAGATGTTCACTCCCAAGGTTAATGGTTGTTGTAGCCATGATGGTTTGGAGGAGCTTGGGTTTCTTTCCTATAGAAGTGGAAAGAACAGATGGTTCTTGAAGTACACTATTGGAGCCTTGTACTTTTGTGATTACCTTTCCTATAGAGGTGGAAAGGGCAGCATGCTGGGTTCCAATACTTTTTTTGTTGGAGCTTCGTTCCTTGGGTTGTTGGTCCCGTCAAAACCAATGAAGCCAAGATTCATGCGATCTCTTGGTTCTTTTTTGGGCAGCCTACTGGCTTTGGGCTGGTTGCTAGTTTGTTGGATCCCTATTTCACTGCTGGTTGTTTTTGGTTTTTTCTTTCAGGCAGCTTGTTCTTCTTGGTGTGGGTTTATGGTCCCCTCAAAACCTGATGGTTTCGGGTCCATTGAAAACCTGTTGTAAATGGTTTTGGGTCCATTCAAAACCTATTTTTTCCAATATAAAAAACAACTCAACTCTCTCTTGAAAATGATATATCCCCTATTTATAGTGTTCAAAAGGAACAATGAATGACCAAGATTTATTTGCATTGTGTGGCCAAGATTCACAACAAACTACTTGGTTTCACCTACCCGCAAATAAATTACAATTTAAAATTACATTGTTGTCGTTTTCCCTATTTTGTTTTCTTGTGGAAACACTGTAGGTCTTTTGTCTTTTGTTGATTTCCTTTGTTGTAGCTACACTATAAGGAATTCATCATCAATCACACGAATTCCTTCATTCCTCTTTAAGGTGGCATACTCCACAAATTTTTTGATCAACGCTTGGAGCTTGTTCCATTCCAATTTATCAGATTGGATTACTTGAAGATTCAACCTCCATGATTTGTTCATGATGACATCCCAGTCCTTGTCATATTTATGCATATTATTCACTACTTGCTCGAATTGAGAAAAGGCTTGTGTAGCAAAACCCATGTGAAATATGGCGTTAGTGCATCCGCAATCCTGTTTTCCATTTTCCTATGGAAATATGGTTTTAATTTCTCTGAATCTAGCTCATTAGTGAGCACAACGAGATCTGTCATCATCTTCAGGTACTCTACGTAGTCCGCCCTGATTTCCCTAGCCCAGTCAATATCTAGATCCACTTCATGGAGCACTCATTCCAACACCTCCTTCCTGTGATCTAAACCCAGCTTCCATGTTTCTACAAGCCAGTGGTTATCTTTTACCAAGTTGAGTTCCTTCTCCTAGGATCTATCTGGTATCTTGAGAATAGTCTCAAATTTTGGGTACGTGATCGTGTATAACTCGGGGAAATTTGTACTGAACTTCCTTATTCCCTCAAGTATCTTTTGTACTTCTAGGAACTTGTTTGTTGTTCTAACAACATGATTGATTCCCATGTTACCATTGTAGATGACCTACTGGAACCAATCCTCCATGGCTTTTGTCCAATTCTTTCTTTTCTCAAGCTAATCAATATGGTCCTTAGAGAGAAATTTTGGCAGCGCTAAGGATGTGGTGGGGAGCTCTTCCACTGATGACCACTACTGAATATATGTTGTCAAGTCAGCCACTTATGCCTTTAGTTCCCCTTTGGAAACCTTATCCTTGTGCATTTGATGCACGATGGTGGCAACGGACCCTTGGAGATGATCAATTTTTTGTTCTTGTGTTGTTGTTCCTAGATCAATGGTGAAGATTTCTAGCTTACCCTTCTTCATTCACCATTAGGTTGGCTATTTGCACAGTTCTAGATCCAGAGGCTTCCATTGTCAGCTGAGATATGACCTTAGGTTTCTTCTCTTTCTTTGTGCTTATCTAGGCTTAGGCCAAGATGACCTCTAGCCTTGCCCTTGGTTCCCTTGGGGTGAAGGTTTTCTTTTCCAACTATTTCTCGAGCCACTCAAGCATCTGAGATTCTGGCCATGGTGATTCATGACCACCTTCTTCTTCACAGGTGTGTTCAATATCCATTACCTTATCACCTGGAGCTTCTTGTTTTGTCCTTCCTTCCTCCTCATTGGAATCCTGAATGAACACAGTTTCCTTCTATGGGGACTCGAAGGTAGTGTGCTCTTTGGGGCTATCTTCCCCTTCAACAACTTTCTTTTCTTCTTCTTCATGATGCCCATACTCCTCAGGTTGTTTCATTTCTAGACTCCTATGGGCTTCAATATCTTCTCTAGTTATATCTTCTTTCTTTTCCTCTTCCTCATGCTAGGTTTGTACCTCTTCATCGCGCTTAAGGCCCTCTTCTTGCTCTTTTTTTTCTTTTTCTTCTTGCTCTTCTAGCAGAGGAATTTCTTCATCATGTTTGGGGATTTTGTCATGCTCCCTAGTTGGAGGTTCAGTATCCTCCTCCATTTCCTCTCTTGATTCCATTTCTTCATCGAAGGGTTTCCTTTCTACTTCTCCAACATTCTTGAGTTTTCGAGCCACGTCCTCTTCGAGGTTGGGATTGAATTTTTCCACAATATACTTGGCACTCAAGTCCTTAGTGTCCTCTTCTGATTATTGTGTTTCTTCTCCCTCATGCACCACCTTATCAATTGTCAGATGTTAGTATTCGAGGTGCTCATGGTAATCATCGGCTTCTTCTTCTATCTCTTTTGTAGCTTCCCTTTCCTATCACTCCAATTCTTCTGATATCTCCATTGTATCCTTCATTTTTGGTAGTTCAGTTGGAGGGGTATTTTTAAGAATACTAGCAGCAATTTGTGCCAAGGTAGCTTATATGGATGGGTTCATCAGCACCCTAGATAGTTTCGCAGGAATGTTTTGCATGTGGTGGGAGAAGGCCTCCAAGAGCGAGAGAGAGGGAATTGGCATTATTGTTGTTACTAGGGGAAGTGATGTTGTTGGAGACATGGAGGTGGAGGAATGCAGAGAGGTGGTGACAGAAGAAGTGTCTATTACCATTACTTGTGTCATGGGCAGAGTGGAGGCAAGGTGAACGGAGATGTCCACCATAGGTGGGAAAGTAGCAACCATTGCCTAGGAAGTAGGCAGAGGGGCAGCAGTATCAATGACATTAGTAGCAGTAGTCACTACAAGAGTGGAGGCAGCAGATGGAGACTTTGGTTGCTTAGCCTCTACTTCCTCTCCTTCATGGAGAGGGCCCTCCTGGATGGTATCAAGACCTCCTGATGTCTTCGGTCTCTTGGAGGATTCACCCTCTAAAGCTTTTCTTGAGTATACTTTGGGTTTGGGCTGACTTCCAACCACTTCTTTCCTCTTCCTTGATCTGGTGGTTAGAGGAGATTTTGAGGTCTCTCCAATAGTTTTCCCACTGTCAGTTTCACTTGCAGGATCTTCCTCAAGCCCCTTAATAGGTCAAAGTGACCGCTTGTTGCTTTAGTTGGGAAATTTTTCCATCAATCTATTCTTTTGTTCTAGCCTCGACAGGCTTGGTTAGAATATCGAGGTCATCAACCTCTTGCTCATCCCAGTCAATCAGTGGCAATGGCAGGTTGGAAACTACATTGTATTGAGGATCCATCACTGTGTTTTCATCTTCTACTACCTGGTCTGGTACCAAGAATAGATTGACCTTCTTTACAAAATACGCAGTCATGCGCATGTAGTGCCTCATCCACACTTCATTGTCATCTTTGCAATTGGCCTAGAAATATTCAACACTATTCCCATTGGCATATTCAACTGTGACCATCTTCTTCAATTTACCATAAGGGTCCATTCGTATTCAGGCAGTGTGGAACCTCAAGTTATACTCCATGAGCTCCTTATCTAAATTGTCTGCACATTCAGAGGTATGGAGTTCATATAGCCCTTGGTCAAAAGAGAGGGGATGAGGAATCCCCACCTTTTACTTGTTGCTCAAGAGGGCGTGTACATGTTGCAGTTGTCGAGAGAGTTCTAGCAATATTATCCAGTCATTTGGGTACCAAGGTAGCTTGTATGATTTCTCTTAAAAGCCTTCAGCACAAATATAGGTAAACTTAGGGAATTGAATGAATAAGAATGAAAAAAATTTCAGGAAAGCATTCACACTGTGGGAGACTCTTCTCTTGAAGTCACCCCTAAGAAATTTGATGGTGCATGACCTATGAAAGCATCATTAACTCTACAATAATCCCTCTTAAAATTCCTGAATTGGAGCTGAGGGAATCTGTTAAAAACCTTTAATTCCTTACCCTGTTCTTTATTTGGAGCCCTAAACAAGCCCCTGTATTGTTTCTTATTAGCAACAAAATAGACAAGGTAGGAGGTCATGTAGAAGCATGAGACCTCCTTGAAAACCATAAATTGTTTGTGCAAGAAATTGCTGATTATCCCCACCCAATAAAACTTGGTTTTTCCATGGAGAATATCCTCCATGAAATATAGCATCCACTCTTGGAAGTAGGCTATAGTCAGAAGGACCATTCCTCTACTTAATAAGGTCACCAATTCATGATAATCCTCATAAAAGTCACTATAGAATAGCTCCTGGGGAACCTTTGTAGCACTACCCCTCTTCTCTTTCAACCAGTATTGATTTATGAGTCTTTTGCATTTGAGGGGTCTTCATTCCACATCTCCTTGCCATCTTCCTTGGCTGCTTCCTCCATCTCCCCAAAGGTAGGGATATGGAAGGTCTTTCCTATTGAATTGGCTGAGAAATCAACCAAAACATTCCCATCTCTATCCACAATGGTCCTGGTCTCTGGCTGATACACCTCTCTATAGGGCATCACGAGTTCAAGGGTGACAAGAGAAATAGGGAAGCCTACAACTTTGGCCAACCCACTACTTCTGATCTTTCTTGCACTTTCTGTTGTAGGGTTGATCCAGACCCTTTGCTTGAATTCGTCAATGTCTACATGTCTGATGTTTATATCTGAGACCTCCTTCTAGGCCAAGGTGACCTTGGAGTTGAGAGGTTCCTCTTGGAACTTATACTTCATCTCATGTTTTTCTTCTTTTCCACGGGGTGCTTTTGCTATTTTATTTCCCTTGTCCTTCTTTATGGCCACCTCTGAGGGTCCTATGCCTGGTTCCATATATCCTGCGAGCGAGAGAGAGAGGCAAGCACATTCAAGCATGAAAACACATGAAAGTTAGCAAAAATCCTACAAAACAATGTTAGATCAGATAATTCATCATTTAAGAATCCTAACATCTCTTCCATGTTGTCATTAACCTTTTACAGGAAGAAATTTGAGCAATTCGAGTTCAGGGGATTGGACTTCCCTAGGCTGATCATGATTGTTTGAGGTTTTCCATTGAAACGACACTAGAAAGATGGCGGCCCGCAGGTGGAGTTCTGTCGGGCCCGACCAGAAGCTCTGGAAGGTGGCAACGTAGCTCAATTATCATTCAAGTCATTGCGGGTCAAAAGGGGTGGGAGGCTGCTAGGTGATGGCCATCCAAAATGGCAGATGGGTTGCAAAAGCTACTTAAAATGGAAAAGTCAAGACAAAATCCAGTGGACAGAAGTCCACTAGACTCAACCCGCAAAGGAGTCAGGTCCTCGGTAGTTTTGGCTCAATTTTTTGATCAGCGAAGACTAGGGTGGGACCCGCCTACTAGGAGGATGCGGTTAGATAGTTGTTTGAAATGACATGATTCGAGGGGCACTCCATAGGTAGAAACCCATGTATGTAGATCCAATGGAATTGTAAGATCATCTTTTGTGTTCATGAATTTTGGTAAGTCTAAAATAGCCAAGTTGAAGGGGCTTCCTGTGAAGGCGAACCCAATTGGGATGGATGCTACTTTAAACCTTAAACACTTTAAGAGGGAACAACAATGGGGGAAGTCTGGTTGTGGGTCTGCAAGCTGCAGGTGCCCTGGTCAAAGAACATCCATGGGGAGTTCAAGCCCCACAAGGCGATCATGGAAAGATTTCAACATTTCTTAGGTTTTGACGATATGGATTTTGTCCACCAGGGGTCGATTCAGTTGGATTTAAATTCTTCCTTGAAATATTTTAGCATTTTTTTAGAAAAATGAAGGAAAACTTGGAATGTGAGTGGCAACGGCATACCAACCTGTGAAGCCTAATGAACATACACGCATGCACAGCTAGCAAAGTTCTTGAAGCAGCAATGAAGCTCAGTGGGCACGAAGGCAGCATTGGAAGGTACTCTAACTTTCTCTCTGATCAAGCTGACAAGTGAAAATGATAGATGCAATTGCCTATTTATAGAAAATGAGGCATTAAATGCACCCAATTAATGATGGCCTGACAAGGCAGAGAGTTGGTAAGCCACAATTTGAAAATGGTGGCAGGATCATCAAGACCTGCTAGGTGGGTGGCAATCAGAGCTCGGCCACTAATTTTTTAGTGATGAGGAGATGACACTGGAGGATTTAGGTTTTGGGCAATGCAAGGGCACTAAATGATGACCATTCAAAAATTCAACAGTGAGGAAGCGGCGAACAAGCATGCGAGTTCTGGTAGATGGAAAGTTGCCAAAGAAAGGTCATTTGGAATGGCTGCGGGGTGACAGAAACCCACGAGGAGATGCCCAACAGGGCGGATTAGACCAAATCCACAGATTCTAGTTTGAAAAAAGAAGGAAAATAGCCAAAGAAACTTCTCGAAGGCCTAGAGCCTTGAAATTTTGAGGGGGAAAAAACATGGTCAACTCAAGATGAACTATCTAAGGCTCACTGACCACTTAGAACACCAAAACAGGGCACATGCAAAACAATACGACAACGAAGTGACCCAACGAGGACAAAAGGAAGAGGGTCCCCATTCCAAATGAGGCATGTGTGTTGAAGGCACAACAAATGGTGACTCTATTGGAGAGCACTTCCGAGCATTATGAGGATAAGTATTCATTCAAAACCTAGAATCTATGGTTTTGTAGACCAGGGGCTGACTTTCAAAAGTGAACTAGGAGAGTTGGATCCTTATTTTTGTCAACCCATGAAACATCTCAAAAGTTTGTGTGTTTGGGTGAATTCATTCCCTTTCCATGGAAACTATGACAAGTGGAAATTAATCTAATTGAGCAAGTTACATGAATCATCCAACCCCAAAAGTAACCTAGACATTGCCCCACTGCCAGTCAGGCATCCATAGCCCCGACAGAGTTGTCATTGTGACCCCATGAACATTGCTCTATTTCCAACCAAGCATCCATAGTCATGGTGGAGTTATCCACACACCCATATGGTTTTTTGACTTCTACATTTTTATTTTATTTTCTTTCTTTCAATACTTCTTTTAACACTTTCTTCTTTTGCTCAACTGTGTAAGCATTGAATTCTACTATGGGTTTAGGAACCACAGTTGTCACTAGAGCGGACTTGAGATTTTTCAATTGCTAAGTTGTCATAACAGCCACTATACAACTCTTTGGAAACAATTAATATGTGTTTTTTGTTGGATTTGAGATGAATGTAAAAGGAAGATTCAACCCAGGTTCGGGTTCTAAGTCAAAGTTCAAGCGAGGAAGCCATTCCATGGCAACTATCAGAGACCAATAGTTGAGAGTGAATATTTAGCCAAAGAACACTAAGAGTGGGCAAAAAAGTGAATTGTTCATTGAATGAGCATGGTCGCCGCAGCAAAAACAAAGAACACCCTCATCAAAGCAAAACAAACAAGAAACAAGCAAAACAAAAGTAACGTGGCGTGACAGAAAAAAGAAAACCAAAAGCAACCTAAACTAACCTATATACAAGTATTTACAAAAATAGCTCCAAAAGAGCTTAAGCCTTGAAGTAATGCTTTAGGTGTTGCCCATTGAGAGGAAATGGGACATATTCACCAGTTAAGGTATTTAGGTGGAAAGCATATTCTCTAAGGATTTCAGCAATCTGAAAGGGGCCAAGCCATAGCATGTCAAATTTTTCATGTCCCCCTTTCTTCTCATGGGCCTTGTCCTAGCATAGGACTAGATCAGTGATTCTAAAGGCCTTGATTTTGGCTCATTGATTGAACCATATTTTGACCATGCCCTCATGTTTGGTGAAATTTTCAATAGCATAATCATGCACTTCTTCTAAGTGTAACAGCTCAGCCAAGTGGGCTTCTCTACGATCCCCATCTTCGTAAAAGTCATTGATAAACTAAAGGGTGGGGATTTTTAAGTGAATTGGAAATATAGGATCTAGGTCGTAAATGAGGTGGAATGGGGAATCACCAAGGGCAGCCTTGTGGCGTGTGCGATCTTCCCAAAGGGTGAAGCGAAGCTGGGTATGTCAGTCCTTGGGATTCCTATCAAGCAGTTTTTTTATCACTGTAATGAGGTTCTTGTTAATAGATTCTACCAAACCATTTCCTTGGGGATAGTAGTTGGAAGAAAACTTGAGGTAAATTCCATAATCAAATTCCCAACTAGCGAATTTAAGCAAGGAAGAAGTATGGTTATTGTCACACACTAATGCATATGGGCAACCAAAATGATTTAATATAAAGCTTTCAAGAAAATTCATAACTACCTTTGTTGTATATTGCCTACATGTAATGGCTTATGTCCATCTAGTGCAATAATTGGAAGTAGTTAGAATGTACCTATGTCCTATAGATGAGGGTGGGCTTACTAGACCAATGAATTCAAGACTCCATTGTGTAAACAGTCTCACCTCTAAAACTGGTTGCAACAGGACAGTGGTGTTCTTTTCTCTGGTTGCAGTGATCTAGCAACATGGCACATGCGGAAGTGGTTGTGAGTATCCTTGAAGACTATCAGCCAATAGTAACCTACTCATAGGATCTAATGAGTAGTTGAGTTGCCAGACCCATGACCAATGCCAAATTTTTCATGAAATTATTTCAAGACCTGGTTTGCTTCCTCTTTTCCAAGGCATCTCAAATAGACACCTTCGTGATTCATCATGTATAATATGGATCCTTGTAGCACATAGTTGTTACTTTTTAGATGAAGAGAATGTTTTTGAACTCCTTACAAGCAAGGCATGCATTTTTTGTTTAGTAAATAATAGACGACATCATCATACCATTCCCTTGGGGAAACATTCTCAAGTTGGTACTACTGAACTGTGAGCTCAAGTCCTACTTCAGCTGCTATCTCAGCTATTGTTCGGGTAAGTTCCTGTCCTCGTACTAATTTCATTGGCTGAATTTCCATGTCGTATTCCTATAGTGGGGTAACCCACTTGGCTCTTTGTTCTCTCAGCTCATTTTTCATGAGCAGTGTCTTTAATACTAGGTTAGGGACAATGGTAAACACTTTATTCTGCAAGATTGAATTTCTGAACTTCTTAACTCCTCAAACAAGTGCATATGATTTCTTTTCTACATTGTGATATCTTAATTTAGCATCTTTCAAGGGAGCACTCATAAAGGTGATCAGGTGCTCATTTCCTTTGTCATTCTTTTGGGTTAAAATTCTAGCACATGAGTGATCTAAAGCAAAAGAATAAATGTAGAATGGCTTCAAATAGTCTGGGTTGATGAGCACAGGTGCCACAACAATATCTTTTTTAATTTCTTTGAAGAGTTACTTTACTTCAGGGGTCCACTCAAACTTACCATCTTGATTTAACATGGCATTGAGCAGCTTGACAATTTCAGCAAAACCTGTGATGAATTTTCTGACAAAATTTATCTTTTTGAAGAAAGATTTTAGTTCTTTCTGTAACTAAGGGAATTTTCCTATGGTTACTAGATTACATGCAAAACATAAAAAACCCAAAGTGATAATGAAGTGCAAAGGAAAAACATGAAAAAAAAAAAATCATCTCACCAAATGTCTTCATTCTCCATGGTTGACCTCCATTATACCTTCTCAACTTTCTGAAAATGTGATATTGCCCTCAAATTTGATGTGAGCAATCTAATGACAATGACAAGCCCTAAGAAAATGTTGAAGGATTTTAACTAAATGACCTCACAATGCAACTAGAAACTACGAAGTATGTAGAAAATAGCCTAAAATGACAAGATGTCAAGAGCATAAGATGACAAAACATGAGCATGAGGTGGTAAGATTGCAAGATGGCATGAGGTGACAAAATGAGACCAAAATTGTCATTTTATAGGAAATGCAATTTTGAGTGAATGGCCAAGATCAAAAGTTGAAAAGTTCCCTAGAACCAATGGACAATATTCAATATGACAACTCACAATTAGGGTTAGGGCAACATTAGGTAAAATTCAAAATGGATGGACAAGATTGATTTTTAGAAATCAAATCAAGGGTTGATGATGCATGTGACAAGTGATAAAATTGGCATAGAAAAAGAGGTGGCTAGAAAATCAAATAATAATAGAAATTATCTAATTTTTGGAGGGAAAAGACTATTTTGAATAAAAAAATAATTTAATTCAAAAGGTGGGGTCACATGATAGTAAATAATTAATTTGAATAATTTACTTAAAAGAGTTAAATTAGAAAATAGGACCACTTTAAATAAATAATTTTATTGAAAATGAAGGAAATGTCAAGATGGCGATAATTAAATAAATTAAAGAATTTATTTAATTATAAGAAGACTTTTAAGAATTAGTGACGTATTAAATAAATAAATAAAATTTATTCATTTAAATAGTCAAGAAGACATAATAGACAAAGATAATTAAATAAATTAAGAAATTTATTTAATTACAGGAAGGCATTAGACAATTAGTGACATATTAAATAAATAAATAAAATTTATTTATTTAATAATCATGAAGAATAAAGGACATGAATTAATTGTATAATTATGAATTATTTAATCAATAGTCGAAAGTGGACCAAGGACATAATTAAAATATCTTAATTATGCTAAGAAGAAAGGGTGAAAATAGAATTTGTTGGCTTAGGTCATTTTTATGTGTTTACATTTTGCCCCTCTTTGTCATAATGCAACGTGTCGCATTGTGACAAAGAAAATAGGTCAAAGTCATGCCCCAATGAAGGTACAAAGTATTTATGCCCCCTCAAGAAAATTTTTAAATTTTGGGCCAATGACGGAAAAAATTGGAAAGTGTCCAGATAAGTTGATTTGATGACCAAAAAACTAATGGGGCAAATGGTTTTAGATTTCAAGGAATTTAAGGCAACCAAAAAGGTGGTCAAAGTTGGTCAAAAGAGCCTCCAATATTAAAAGGTTTGACAAATCCCACTTTGACCCTATAAATAGGTTGAAAAAAAGGGGGAAAAGTCAATTCATTTTCACTTTTATCCTTTGTAAATTTGAAAGCTCGGAGCGAGGAGGAATTTGGTGAAGATGGTGATTCTAGTGACCAAGCACCATGGGGAGATTGTCTAGACCTACAGCTAGCCAGAGGGCTCAGAGCCAGTGGTACGTACATCTAACTTTATCATTTCATCATTTTTCATGTTGTTTTTAGGGTTTTAGGTCAAAGAACAAATGTGTCACGATGCATTTGCATGCGCGTAAGCCTCATTTGCATTCATGTTCGACGTATTTGATGCATCGCGATGCAAACACAAAAGGTTATTAGGATAGAGTAATAAAGTGTGATGCATTTGTGAAAAACCAAGATGCATTTTCAGAATCGTGCCACAAATGAGGAGTGTAATGCCGCATTCAAAAATTTGCCACACATTCACGAACTTAGGTGATGTATTTGAACATAGCGATGCATGTGACAAAAACCGCGACGCGGGTGCCATTGTGAGATGCAAATGCGAGTTAGAATGACGCAAACGCTAGATCGTGATGAAAATGAAGTATGGAGCAATGCAAATGAGGTATGGAGCGAAGCAAATGAAGTATGGAGTGATGAAAACGCTTGATTATGATGCAAATGAAGTCAACACGATGCGTTTGACTTTGAATTTGACCAAGGTTGACTTTTTTTAAGTTTAGATTCTAAAATGATTTTGAGTTAGCTAAATGATAATGATGCTTTTCAATAAGGTGTTGACATGTGTTTTGACATGTGCAGAGACAGTTGGCGCATATTTATACTTGGGAGAGCAAACCATCCATTTACAGATTCTAGGACTAGTTACGGGAGAGGGAGCGATGGAAACTAATGCGATTAGGACTCTTTTATGTTACCTATATGCCCATTATCTAGGAAAATAGGTGACTCTTAAGAACACTTTGTGAGAGGTGGCACTCAAAGATATGCTCCTTCCATTTGTCAACAAGGGAGGCTACAATTAGACTTGAGGACGTGTACTGGATCCTGTGCTTGTCGATCCAAGAAGAGCAGAACATGTATGATCCACAACATGGATACTAGACATTTACAGCCTATTATCATGATGAGAGCAGTGCAGGGTTGGGTATTGAGGGATACGAGATCCATTGGGTGTTCATGGTGGAGCATTACTCTCGGTTTGATGCCATATTGGTGACCTTGATTGGAGGAGTGTTGATTCCTGACCATCCAGGACATAGATTTCTCATTGGCTAGGGAGATGTACTAGTTAGGATGAGGTGAGATAGAACTATGTATGTGTGGGGACCTTGCCTATTTTGCATGCTATATCATCAACTTCATGAGGTTTTCTACAAGAGAGCTCAGAGTATTGGTTGTGGGATGACGCTCCTAATGATCTGGGTGTGGGAGCATGTCATTGTCTTATGCCCACCAATCCAAAGACCACAGCTACTGGATGGAATGACTTATGTATACTATTATGTTGGTGCTTTGTAGTAGACTTGAGTTAGCGAGACAGGCTAGTGGTGCCATTGGATTGACACCATGGTATCTTTCATCTAGAGTTCATACAGGGACTATAGACAGTGGGAGGATGAGATGGATCATCTGAGCTTTTGCATATAGTTTAGATATTTGATTATTTAGAGGGTAAAAAGTTAGCTTATCATTGAGGTGTACCTACCATAGAGGGTTTTGTGACAGTTCGGTGAGCAGCAAGGTGTTCTTATGGGCACCGCAGAGTATGCCAGGTTATCCCGAGAGTCTGGATGGGGTTCACTGATAGTAGTGTCCTTCATAGAGTAGCAAATAGATGGGTTGATGGCTTAGTAGTTGGGATGGAGTGGAGGGGTTGTGGATCTAGGTACCACAACAGACTTTGATATTTGGTGGAAGACGCATCGCCCAGTTCCTCTGATAGATCCTGATGGGCCTACACCAGTTGATAGGAGATTAGTCATACCATGTGTGTAGTGAGGTGGTAGGGGAGGTAGACATGAAGGAATGGGTAGAGGTAGAGGTCGACGGAGGGATGGAGGTAGAGGTGGAGGGAGGGATGGAGATGATGGAGATGATGGGGGAGATGGAAAGAGGAGGAGGAGAGGAGGAGATGGTGGGAGAGGAGGAGGAGGATGAGAGGAATGACAATGGTTGGAGGAGGTGGTGGATGATAGAGGGAGATGATGATGCACCCACGGGACCACCATTGCTAAATGATACGACTATAGATTAGTGAGTAGCTGACCTATAGAGGAGGTTAGATGAGAGCACAACATAGGTGAGGGCTTTGTAGGTAGAGCTAGAGGTGGTTAGGGTAGAGCAGGATCAAGGAGTGATCTGTCAGTAGGAGTCAGTGCAGTGGTGCACAGAGTTTGCATGATTATGCTCAGGACCATTAGGTGACATGGTGAGAGAGTTGGCTAGGGTTAGCACCCGTCTAAGATGGTACATATTATTATATGAGTAGAAAGTTCCACTTGAGAGACAAGATCCTACCTTGACACAATATTAGATAAGGACTAGTAGTGGTAGTAGGTCAGGGAGTGGCAGTGACAGCAATAACCAGAGCAGTGCAGGGGGATCTACCTCCTCAGGACATTCATCAGGTCATAGGTCTAGCCACTCTCACAGACATGCCTCAAGTCACAGGTCAAGTCATAGCCACAAGTCATCTAGGTCAGAGCAAAAATCAGCTCATAGCCAACCTCCAATGACAAACCCTTCGACTTCTCAGAAACAGGCAATAGTGTCATCCCAGATGCATGTTACAATTGAGATGATGTCATTAGTGACAGTACCATCGGCCTCATAGACACAGGTTTCCATGGCCTCACAAGTTATGCCAATGCCAGGTTCAGGTCATCAGTCACCACGCTCTTCTCCATGAGGGAATGAGGAGAGTACCTCCTAGGGGAATTTGACATACTTACTTTATTGACATTCATATTTTAGACATCTATGTTATGACACTTTATGTATTAACTATTGAGCCTGTGAGCTCCATTTTTGGGATATCTCATGACTTTATCCTATGACATTATATTTTTTTTGGGATGATATATATATGATACAGCTTTGATGTGGCCGATATGTTTTGTGTTATGTGATGATGCATGATATATGTTGATTATGTTTTATGGTGGATGCTTGATGTGTTGACTATGTTTTATGATGGATGCTTATCTGATGATGATTATGATGATGACTATATGATGACTATGTGATGACTATGTGATGACTATGTGATGTGATTTATGCATTTATGGCTCCTATGATGACACTATGGATAATTCTTACATGAGAATGATGATGATATGCATCATGTTTTTTATTGTAATGGGTGCCCTGTTTATGATTATGGATGCATTAATGTAGGGTTATATATGTATGGACAATGCAATATGTGATGCAATGTATATGGTTTAATAATATATATGATGTATGTATGGACCTAATGTGATGCCTATATGATCATGTATGCAATTATGGTTTATTATATCATAGGATATCATCATGAGATGGATGAGAGAGGATAGAAGGAGATGAATGTTAGCACGGAAACCAAATCCTTCAACATATTACCATAGGACTTTAATAATTATTTCTCTTAATCATCATTGGGCAGATTATTGTAATGGCCAAAAAACACCATGATATGACATAGATCAAGGTGTGCAAGTTCGTACCATCACATGAGACAAGCAGTCATAGACAAGGATGATAATGACTCATATTAAGAGCACAATTGCCCCAGTCTTTTTGTCACAACCAACCAGAAACATAAAAGGACCAAAAAAAGACAAGTCATGAAATGTTGTTGCTCCTCTAAATCCTGTTGTTAGGACATCCTTGAGGAACTAGCAACACGACTTCCAAAAACACAAGACAAGAAAAAATCATCATGATACATCGCTACTTCTCTAAATCTTGTTGTCAAGACATTGCTGAGAAACTAGTAACATGATGAAAGAGCCAAAGACAAGTGCCAAGTGTTTGCCAAGTGTGTCTGAATGCTAGGTGTTTTGATGTCAAGATGTTAGGTTTGATGATGTCAAATTCCAAAGGTGTCATGTTTGATGATATCTGAATGTCGAATGTCATTTTTTTCCAAATTAATGAAGGACACATCCTGAATAATGTCAATGTCAAGAGGATCGATCCTCCAATGTGAAGAGGATCCCTCAAAATGTCAAATGACAGTGACAATACCTAGGAAGGACACATCCTAAGGTATAAATGGAAAAGGCTATTCTTCAGAAGGACTCATATGAAGAATAACCAAGAGTTGATAGTTTGACTGGTTACAACAATTTGACTTATTTTGACTGAAGTTGATTGAAGTTTGACTACTACTAACTACATGACAATGTTTACATGCTGATGTGTTTAGCATGTTTATTAAAGAATTTCCAGAGTTGGTTGTAGTAGTTTGCTTGTTTTGAGATGACTTGTTTGATTTGAAGACATTTTTGACGTGTGTCCCATTGTAGTGTCATGAACCCTAATGGACTAACCTAGTGCGGCCTCAGGGGCTCATCGATTGATGGCCTTACCTACATCATACACTCAAAGACCAAGTAGTTCGACATGACCAATCACTTTGTCTGGATGACCAAAGACTGAGCCATGATTTTATTTTGACAAACCTAAAAGGACTAACCTAATGGATCAGGGGCTCAAAGTTGAGCCTTGCCTACGAAAATACATAGAGACAACATAGTTTGGTCAAAGGACAATGATGGACTGACATGACTGACTTGACTGACTTAATTGACATTGACTCTGTTTTGTGTTTTTGAGATATTTTGATTTTTTTTTGGATTTCTTCAAAAAAAATCAATTTTTAGGTCTTTTTTTAGGACATTTTAGGATTTTTTTGTCTTTTTTTAGGACATTTTATGATTTTTTTGTCTTTTTTAATGACATTTTATTATTTTTTTGTCTTTTTTCAAGACATTTTCGATTTTCAAGACCATGTGCGATACCCACTGCAGTCACATGATAAAGGTTTTCCCCTAATCAGGTCTAGGACTAGCCAACTAGATAGATGCAGAAAGGACATGTGTGGGGTGACAGATGAGTGATATGCAGGACTTGATGTCAATCATTATCAGTCATGGGAGAAAATGATAGGACCTTTGTGATGGGAGTCAAGGTGATGTCAGAAAAGTGAGTGGTTTATTATGGACTAAGTCAAATAGAGTGACAATAGATGGAAAAGCAATGACCGACTACATATGGCACTTGTTTGCCAGGTTTTCACTTTTGGACAAATTATTTCTTTACTATTTTTTTATTTTTTTCATTTTTTTGGTGTCACCAAGATGCCTATTTACCAGGTTTTCATCAAGATGATGATTTTTTTATGTTTTCAATTTTTTTTGTATTTGTAAGGTTTTCAGCCCAACTTTTTGATGTTATGCATAGAACTTGTGAATATATAGACTATTGATAGGCTTTGTCAGTTGTTCACCATCTGGAGTAGCCAGTTGATACACACCAGAACCAAAAGAGGATATGATGACGTAAGGACCTAGCCAATTTGGTTCAAACTTTCTAGGTTTTTCAATGTCAGCTTGATTTTTAGGATTCTGCATGAGGACTAAATCACCAATGTCAAACATCCTGACCATGACTCTCTTGTTGTAACTACGATAGAGACAGTTTTGATACGCCTATAGATGGTTCAAGGAATTCTATCTCATTTCATTTAACATCTCCAACTCGTGTAGCTGTGACTGTCTGTATTCTTCATCATTTATCAAACCCTTCAAGGAGACTCTTAAGGATGGAATTTCAACCTTGATGGGCAATATGGCTTTAGCTCCAAAGACTAGGGTGAATGGAGTGGCTCCTATAGGTCTGTGGATGTTGGTGTGGTAGGCTCATAGAGCACGGTTAAGTTGGATGTGCTAGTCATGGCCAGTGTCATTGATAGTCTTTTTAATAATTTTAAGAATGGTTTAATTGGATGCCTCAGCTTGATCATTTCCTTGCAGGTAGTATGGCATAGAGAAATGATGTTGGATGTGGAATCACTCACATAACTCATGAACGTCTTGATTTTTGAAAGGATGCCTGTTGTCTATGATGATGGTCTATGAAATACCATATTGGCAAATGATGTAGTTGAGAATGAATTTGGAAAAAAAAAATCCGGTTATGTATGTAAGGGGGATAGCTTTGATCCACTTAGTAAAGTACTTAGTAGCGGTGATAATGAATTTGTGACCATTAGAAGAGGTAGGGTGAATTTTTCCCATGAGGTCGAGTCCCCATTGTGCAAAGGGACAAGGAGATGTAATCAGCCAAAGTTCTTGTACTAGAGTATGAATCAAATCACTATGTATATGACATTGGCGACAAGTCCTAACAAACTCAAGTGCATCTTTTTCAATGGTCAACCAATAATACCCAAGTCTCATTATCTTTTTGGCTAGAGTAGGACCACTCAAATGAGACCTACATATACCCTCATGTACTTCTTGTGAGGTTGTTCTTGCTTCATTAGAGTTGATACATCGAAGGAGGGTGTTATCAAAGCTATAGTAGTAGAGGGTGTCACTGACGATAGTGTACCGGGTGGCTTTTTGGATAAAGGACTTTCGTTGATTGTTGGATAGGTTAGGGAGAAGGGTTTGGGACTTGAGATACTCATAAATATCTTCATACTAGGGAGAATCAGGACCAACAAGCTTGCATACCATCTCTAATTTTGGGATATCATATGTAGGGACCAACAACTATTCTACCAAGAATTCAAATTGTGGTACATTACTTGGGATGTCTAGGAGAGAGCTAATTGTGCCATCATGTTTGCTACCTTATTTTGTGCTCTTATAACTTGTTCAAAATTCAACATGTGAAAGTATGTTAGAAAGTTGTCAACCATTCATTTGTAAGGAATTAATTTCTCATCCTTGATATCATAGTCATCATTGACTTGGTTAATGACTAACTGAGAATCTCCATAGACATGAAGTGTCCTGATTTTCCATTTTATGGACATTCTGAGTCCTGTCACAAGTGTATCATATTCTGCCACATTATTTGTACATGGGAAAGCTATGTAGAATGACTTAGGGAGGGATTCTCCTTGTAGAGTGATAAACAATATTCCTTCCCCCGAGCCATGACTAGTATGAGACCCATCAAAGTATATCCTCCAAGGTGACTTAGGTTTTGTATGAAATATGGACTCATCCAAAAATTCTACCACTAATGGATGATCACTTTGTACAAGGGAATATTCTAGTTGGTCTGCTATCACTTGTACCTTTATAGCCTTTTGTTCTACATATTGGATGTCATACTTACTCAAAATCATGACCCATTTTGCCAAACAGCCTGTCAATGTTGTGCAACTTGAGATATTTCAGGGGGTCAATCTTTGCTATTAGATTTGTCTGATGATTCAACATATAGTGTCTTAGCTTATGAGCTGCGAACAAAACTGCTAGACAAGTACATTCAATTGATGTGTAGTTTAACTCATATCCAACCAATGTCTGACTGATGTAGTATATGGCCCGTTCCTTTTTATCATGGTCATTTTGTGCCAGTAATGCCCCCATTGTTGAAGTAGTTGCAGAAATGTATAAGATCAAAGGTTTCCCTTTGACAGGTGGCATTAAAATAGGTGGCGACAATAGATAATCCTTTATTAGTTGAAAGGCCTCCTGACATTTATTTGTCCACATGAAGGGAATACCCTTGCGTAGAAGATACTGAAATGGTTGACACTTGTCGACCAATTGTGCTATGAAGTGTCGGATAGATTGTAACCTACCTTGTAATGTCCTAAGTTCGCTTATCCCTTTTGGAGGAGGCATGTCTAATATTACTTTCACTTTGGCTAGATTGACCTCAATGCCTCTATGAGAGACAATGTACCCCAAAAGCTTCCCTGATGTCATGCCAAAGACACATTTCTTCATATTCAATCAGACCTTGTATTCTTCTAATCTCTTGAAGATTTTGTCTAACACATTCAAGTGGTCTTTTTATGTCAAATATTTTTCCAAAAGGTCATTTACATAATCTTCCATTATCTTGTGCATCATGTTGTGGAATATTGTCATCATGGCTCTCTGATATGTTGCACCTGCATTCTTAAGACCAAAATTCATGACATTCCAGTAGTATGTACCTCAAGGATAAATGAATGTTGTTTTATGTTGATCTTCAAGGGCAATAAAAATTTGATTATAGCCCAAGAAACCATCCATGAGGGACAGCATCTCGTATCATGTTGTTATGTCAACTATGATATCTATATTTGGCAATGGAAAGTCATCCTTTGGACATGCTTTGTTCAAGTCTCTAAACTCTATGCAGATGCGTATCTGACCATTTTATTTTGTGACTAGTACAAGATTGGATATCCATTCAGCATAGTCAATAGACCGTATGAATCCCACTTCTAGCAATTTCTTGAGTTCAACTTTGACTAACAGGGTGATCTGAGGATGCATTTTGTGCAACTTTTGTTTTACTGGCTTGGAGTCTGGAAATAATGGAAAATGGTGTAAGACCAGTTATGGATTCAACCCAGGCATATCAGCATATGACCATGCAAAATTAATTTTGTGTTCTGCAAAGAATTTATGAAATTCAAGTTTCTCTTCTTCCGTCAAGGATGCTGCAAAGAGGACCATTTTATGATCTTCTGTTGCAGATATGTTTACTTCCATTGTGTCCTCTATGAGCATTACTGATTTCTCTTGAGTCATGGGAAGAAATTCCAGTCCTCCATATTTGGGTGCCTCAGAAAGGTTTTCACCTGTAGATACATCCTTTATTTTTACTTTTTTATTGTCAGAAGGTGTCTTTCGATTTTCACCTAAAGACATTTCATTTTTTATTTTTCATGTTGTGACTAGAGGACAGAGCAGTCTCCTTGTAGTAAGCTTCACAATCTAGGTCAATAGAAAATCTTGCCTTGTGATCACTAGTGGGTATGCCCTCACGTAGTCCCATAAATTTTGCAATGGCCTCATCATTTTGAAATATATCCATGACTGGCAGGCCTTGTTGGTCCCAATTGATTAGTTGTGGGTATAATAAGGAGATGCCATCTTCAATATTGGTGAATTGTGGAGAGGACATGGAAAACATATAGATGGATTTAGAGACATTGAAAATGAATTTTTCATCATCCAATTCCCTATCAGATTCTATCCAATATTCTCCTTCACTTGACACATACTCATTGTCAAAATAAGGGACAAAAAGACTATCATTATGGTTGGTAGTTTCATGTGACAACTTGGATGAATCTAGATGATGGTCATTAAGCTCAGATGGTTGGGCAGATAGGTCAAGTGCATGGCTAATAGGACTAGAAGATGATTCAAGTTTTTCATTGTTCCTTGGGTCAAAGAGTCTATCCCAGTTTTCTCATTTCCTTAGGATCTTTGGATTGTCAGGTGTGTCAATTTTAAACGTTTTCCAAAATATTTGTTCAGAGGTAAGTTCTCTAGGTTCAAGGAACAATTCATAAAGACAACAATCACTTAAGGATCATTGGGAACCAAATTCCCACTCATGGGAGTCAGTTTCAGTAAGGGATTCCTCAATAGTCTCAACACTTTTTGAAGCATTCACGCTCTCACTTGAAATCTCATTGTTACGTCGATCGCCATTTTTAGGTAGACCATACCTTAACCCAAGATGTACTTTGGTCATTTGGAAGGTGCTATAGGTTCTCTTCATCCATTTTTATTTCTACCAAGGCCACTAGTTCCATCATAGACTTTTTCCTTTAACATGTCATATCCTTTTCCATATATTTTAACTAGTAATGTGGCTAAGTCTTCCATTTCTTTATAAAGCCATCATGTTATGTCGGCCATGTCTTCGTTGTTCATGTCTCCCCATTTTATGAAAATTGTTTTTGGAAGAACTTTAAAAGTTTCTTTAGGTTCCATTCTGAAACACGGTTGACCATAGACCTTAGGAGACTTGGGTATTGTTGTGATGCAATATGTTGTATTCAGTTTGAATCCTCCACATCCTAGGTCCTAGATCTTGACATTGGACTTAGCCTTAGGAAGTGAGGAAGATGATGGGGTGGCGAAAGATGTGGAAGGAATGGACATGGATGATGATGCGAGTGTGGATGGGTCAATGAATTTGGAAGAAGAGGAACTTGGAGCTTCTTGGTTAATGGGAACTTGATGTTTAGAAATACCCCTTAGGTTGGTACAATACTAAAAAGGACTGGGTTCTCCATATATGGCAATTTCTTTGCTGTCAAAAGGAAATTTTAGGCATTGGTGATAGGTGGATGGAACATATTTTAGGGTGTGAATCCAAAGTCAAACAAGCAAGATATTATAGGGTAATTCAATATCTAGGACTTGGCAAGTTGTGTCTACAATGACTAGTCAAACTCTAACAGGAAGAGTGATAACACCTCGAGAGGAACGTTCTTCATCATCATATGCTTTTATGACTATACTCTTTGTTGCGTCTATGCAAGCATCAAAAAATCCTAGACCCTTAACCAGTTTTAAGGAGCATATATTTAGTCATGCTCTGCCATCTACTAAAACTCATCTAACCTTATGCTTATGGATGAAAACTTCAATGTGTAATGTGTCATTATGGTTGGAC
Organism: Sequoia sempervirens; assembly: GCA_007258455.2. Classification (NCBI taxonomy): domain Eukaryota; kingdom Viridiplantae; phylum Streptophyta; class Pinopsida; order Cupressales; family Cupressaceae; genus Sequoia; species Sequoia sempervirens. The sequence goes on along the minus strand of VDFB02000013.1, from coordinate 194,915,396 downwards.
TTTGGTGATGAAAAATCTTGGTCTGAAAATGTTACACGATGGGGTGTAGTGAGATAACCCACCATGGCCTCAAATTGGTTGACATCAATGTCTTGCAAGACAGAGGACTCTTGCAAGGTTTTGTCAAGTATAGCCTTATGCAGGAGAAATGCAGAGCAACTCGAGTATGAATATTTGCATGGGAATTTTTCCTAGTTGATCAATAAGGTTAAACTGACTCTTAGGTTGGGACTGCTTTCTAGAGAGGCTTGATTGTGATTACTTAGCGGATGGACAAGGAATTGTAATTTTTGGTTTCCAAGGAGGTGGACAAGCTATGGTGATTTTTTTGCTTCAAGTAGTGGTATTGCATTTAGATGCTCTTTTGACAGTGATGGTATTGACATATTTGCCATCGGTTCAAACATTATCAATGATGGTTCCTCCTGAATAAATGAATGCAGCATGGATGTATTTAGCTTGATTATTATTAGTCTTTGAACCTAATGTGGAGGCTTTATTAGAACCATGGTCTTGCAGTGGGTTTTTGTGAATAGTATGGTATGCATTTGATGCAAATTGTGGCCTACCCAATTAAATTGTGTGGTTTTCAATGAGTTCTTGTACAATGTTTCTTAGTTGTCGGCAAGAGGATGTCTTATGCCCTTTAGCCTAGTGGTAATCACAGAAAGCGTTATCATCCCACCATGATGGTTTAAACTATCCTAAGTCATATGGCTTAGGGTCCTCAAGTGTGATGAGACCATTTTAAAGGAGCTTCTTAAGGAAATCCTTAATTGGCTCTCCTAAAGTGGTATTTTTGCCTTTTCGGAAATTGTCTTATTTGGCAGGGTTGTCCTTAACTTTCACTATTTTCACCATTTTGGTTGTTTGGAATGACATTGATGGGGGGTGTCAATATTGTTGTTGGTTTTTTTGTGGTTGAGCTCCTTTAAGAGTAAGTACAGGACCCATCATGTTTACAGCCTTGGCATCGACAATGCCATCATTGGTAACATGTTTATTTTTGACCCAATACTTATTTTTGTCTACAGATGAGTTTACATTTGTGTTTTTAGGACCATATTTTAGTTCTCCTTTAGCAATGAGAGCTTTCTCAACTTGGACCCCCTTTTTGACTAAGTCTGTGAAGGTTGTGCAACAATGGACTTGCAATCTGTATTTCAATGGGCCTAGGAGTGTTTGCACAAACATTTCGACCTTTTCTTTATGAGGTATGTCAATATGGCAATGACTTGCTAGACTTCTCCATATTTAGAAGAATGGGATAAATGTTTCACCAGCATCATCTTGTGTAAGAGTACATAAGCTAGTGATGGAGGTGTCCATGTCAATGTTATACACATAATTTTTCACAAATTTTTCTTTAATTTTGTCCCATGTTTTTACCCCTTTTAAAGTGGAGAATCATTCAAGTGCAGGTCCTATAAGACTCTTAGAGAAAATTCTCATCAAGTAAGTTTGTTCATAGGAAATTTCCATACAGTTGGTCATGAATTCTCAAACATATTCAATAGGATTCTTCTTGCCCTTATATTTGGTAAAGTTTGGTGCCACATATCCAGGAGGGAATGGTGGAATGTATAGATTTGTGTCAAAAGGATATAAGCATAGGTCATATGACATGTGTGACTTCTTTTTAGACGTTTGCATGTTTTTTATGGTCTTTTGTAAGTGAGCTACTTGAGCTATCAAGGCATCAATTATAGGATTATTGGTTGCATCACACATGGGAGTGATAGGTATACCATGGGTCCCCATTTGTTGAGATGAGATGTATGATTTGTTTTTTGTGGGATGTGTTGTTGTGAGATGTATGATGTGTTTTGGTTTGCATGTTGTTGGTATTGGAAGTTTGGATTAGGGACTTGTTGATGGGTGTGAATATGTGATGAATATGTCGGAATGTTCCCTCTAGCCATTGGAGTTGAAATTTGGGGAATATGTTGACCATGAATATTTTGGTGTCCAAATGGTGCCATGTGATGTGTATTCTGATTGCCTTGTCCAAATTGTTGAAATTGTCTGTGGGGAATGTTCATGTTTTTCCCTTGGGAAGTATTGGTATTAAGTTGTGATGACGTGTTAACATTTGGTTGTGTTCCTCAAATAAAGACATGACGTTTACTTCCTCCAAAGGGGTTGAATGAGGTACCAATGAAAGGATTTGATGATGATGCACCCATGGCACTAGATGAAGCTCCAAATAGAGGATTTGAAGAGCTTTCCCCCACTGATGAGGACCCAAAGGTGGCTCCAACTAACTGTGACAATATTGTTGACATAGTTGGCATTGATTGTGACATGGCTTGTGACATAGTTGGTGTCCCTCAAATGGATGTTGCATTGATTCAATTGGAATTGTTTTGATTGGTTAGGTAATTGGAGGTACCATTAATGGTACTTGTGGCAGTTTGTGAGGTAGCACCAACAGAAGCATTGCTTGTATTGTTTTGAGGTTGGCTAATGTTGGGCATGTTGTTTGTATTGTTGACATTATGATCAAGTGATGTCATTCTCAAAGTATTAATGTCAAATCCATGTGGTAATTTAGCTCCTTGACTTAGAAGTATGGAAAAATATTTGTCTCTATTGTGTAAAACCATTTCTTCCACAAAGGAGGTCACTTCTAGATTTTGGGCTACAACTTCTAGGTCTTCCTCAAATACTTTTCCATGTCCATCCCTACGTATGAATGATTCAAAGGGATTATGTGACGAAGATGGCATGTTCATGTTGCTGAAAGGATTGATGAAAGAAGTGTCTTGGTTCATGCTTTTATTCATTTCATTGGAAAAGATGTAAGTGTTGTTGTCTTGTCCAAAATTACCCATTTGTCTTCTATCTCTTTGAAGCCTAGTCTCAACCATATAAGGAATTGCTCAAATTAGGAAGAGGATAGAAATGATAACTAAATGACTCTATGTTTTTGTATTTCTTTGATAAAAGATGACAATGAAAGACTATGTTTTTGGATTTTTGATAAAGGATGCAATATGATAATGTTGTCTAAAGGAAATGACTAATGTTGAAAAGGATAATGAAAACTAAGATGACAAGTTATGACACTAATTTTTTGTATTTTTGGAATAAAAGGATGTCAATGCAAGGTGATAATGATGTTTTCCTAAGGAAAATGACTAATTCAAGTGTTATCACCTGAAATTGCACCCTGTTGAACCTGATGTTCAGCACCTCAGTGTAAAATTTGAAGACCTCTAAAGATGTGGGTTTCTTGCGGACAGAGGTCAACCTCCGAAGAAGGCCAGCTTCCTTTGTGTTATCACCTAAACTATTGATTCTTTGAAGGGAAAGGGAGAAGGAGAGTACATCAAAATAAAGATTAAATTCTAAGGTGATACACCGAATTGATAGGAAATCATGAAATGAAAACAAGATGAACATACACTTGGGAAAGTAGACTGCAACTGTTTTACTTACTCAACATAACTCTATTGGACTTATGCATCACTCTTGAAAGGTTTGATCTACATACATATCTAAAGAAGGAAGAAAAAAACTTCTCAGCTTTGTGGTATAACACAGTTAAAGACTTGCATAATCAAAAGAGAAATACAGAAATGAAAGTAGTACAAACACGAACACTAGTTTCCAAGGTAAACTATGTGTTGTATTCCAGATTACAGTTGAGTTACAAAAACATACATTTAGTTGAGAAAGGATTGATAAAAATCACTAACTCTTCAGAGTGTATAATCAGAACTATTTATAAAAAGGAAAAAAATGCCTTATATATCAAACTGTGTCGGCCACTTAGGGCTTATAAAAAATATTAAGGCTCAGAAAGATCTGCCCCTTAGATCTTTTGATTGAAATAAATATTGCACCCTTTGTTTCCATGTCACCTACGTCAGTGAAGAAACATTCCCAGAGAAGCCTTCTACAGATCTTTCTGCAACCACTGCATTCAATTCCTGGTATCGTGTCTGCCTTGAACCTCTTCAGCCGAGTGCTTTGAATGCTCCTAAGCTCATAACAGATACACATTACCTTTCATCCTATTGATGTTCTTTAGACTGCCATGGCTTGCTTTTAGATCTCCCCGATTGGTCGAGTAAACTCCACGCAACTTCTTCGGGAAATCAAAAATTCCTCCTGTAGAATCGCATCTTGGTGAGACACTGAAAGTGTCTCATCGATGCGATTATGCCCTTCTGAAGCTATCGACATATCATGGAACTGTCGATGAGAGTTCTTATCGAGCCACCAAAGTTATATCGAAGTCAGCTTTGTCATCGCTTAGAACATCGGCAAGACACTACCAAGTCGGCAAGATCTCATAGTGATGTTCGATCCTTCTACCCCAGCTCATTCTATATCGGTTGGATCCTTCTTTGGTTGGCGAGACCTCTCGCCGAGCTTCCTCTTGTCTCCTTTTCCTTTTCATTTCGCCATCTCCCCAAGCTCCTCTTCAGTCAGCAAGACACCCAAGTTTTGGTGAGACGTTTTACGGAAGGAAAAATGTTACCCCGAGGCCCTTCATCTTCGGCAGCAGTTGATTGATGTCACCTTGAACGCACTCCATTCAACCAAGCTCTTCATTTCTTTTGGCAAGACTCTGGCAAGTTGGGAAGACTTCATAGCGAGGTCCCCCAGTTATACCAATACCTTCTTCAGCCACTGAGACCACCTTCATTTTCCGAGACATCTTATAGAATTCCTTTTCTTTTGACGAACTCTTCATTTCAGGAAGACTCTTGGTGAGAACCTTTATTGTCAGTGAGACATTGGCCTATCACTGAGACTTCATAGAGAACTCCTCCTGTCTCCCTGAGCTCTCCTTTATTCGCTGAGACACCCGCCGGTCGGTGAGACTTCATACCGACTTGACTTTCCTTGGGCGAGACCCCTGGCCTTTGGCGAGACATTCTTGATCGCCAGGACATCACTGTAAAGGCTTGAACTCTTGGTGAGGCCTCCCTTTTATCTTCGGTGTGACCTTCATCCTTTGGCAAGACGTTATGCCGAAGGAAATATCCTTTGTCAAGCTCCATTTCTTTCGGTGGGGTCCCCTTTCTATCGGTGAGACAATTCCTAATCGTCGAGACCTTCTAGTAATGAAATCCTGGTTTGCTGATGCCGCTTTATTCATTGAGACTCTGATGGATCGACAAGACTTATGTTGATATTACCTCATGTCAATGAGACATCTTTCCTTCGGTGAGACCTCCTACCAAAACCCGCACACATACACCAAAGGGATCCTGCTTTGCTTTGTCGGCGAGACCCGATGCATTCATCGAGACTTCTCTCTAAAGAAAAGAACTTCCACCGAAATGAATATCCTTTTTTTGTCGAGACGATGATCGATGTCTTGCCGATAGGGACCTGTAGGTGAATCCCACTCGCTGTGACATTCCTGGGGTCATGGCGACTCTCTCCGTAGAATATTTTCATGCCGAACCTGAACAAGGAAGGCCTCTTCACTGAGTTCCCTATGACCTAGCATCAGATTCATGACTTTTTCCCTAGGCTGAATGCTCCATTTGGCCTTCTAAACCTATTAAACACAATTTTCCTTGCCTGATTGAGCCTAAGGGTGAAAATTAGGTAACATTTCTAGTGACCTTTTCTAGATGTTTGCCTGCTAAACATGAGGACCAGTAGTCTAGGCTTATCCATTGGGCATGGAGTTGTTAGGAGGATCAGAAAATAAATAAAAATATCAATTTTGCACATGGCCGCAACTCGCTTGAGATCCACAAGACACAACAAGTTTCCAGAAGAAAAACAAAACAAGGGAAAACGAAAGAGAAAATACTATGCAATCACAGCACCCAGGAAATAGAAAATAAAAACCTAAAGCATAGAAGAACTTATTAAAAACATAAACTAAATTAATATGTACAAAAAGAAGAACTCCATCAGACTTGAAAACAGGGCTTAAGGTGTATCCCATTGACTGGGATAGGGAGCACTTCCCCTTCTGTTGTAGCCAACTGATAAGCATTGTGCTCCTTGCAGTCTCTAATAATAAACGGACCTATCCACAAGTTATCGAACTTGGTGCGATGTCCTGGCCTACTTTTCAAAACATCCCATCTCAACACAAGATCTCCCACCCTAAAAACCTTTTATGTAGCCTTCTTATCAAATTTTCTCTTCGTTTGGAGCTAATGATACTCCAAAGCTTTCATTGCTTTGTCCCTTGATTCTTCGAGCTCCATGAGCTCTACATACCTCATAGACATGGGGTCCTATCCCTCAAACATCTCTAACTGGTGAACAATGTCTAGAGTTGGAAGCTCCACAGATAGAGGTAATCTAGCCTCTTTGCTATAAACTAACATATATGGTGAATTACCAATAGACTTCTTAGGAGTCACTCTATTTGCCCAAAGTGCATACTTTAATTTAGTGTGCTAGGTCCTTTGATTATCCTCCATTGTTCTTTTGATAATCCTGATGAGATTCTTATTTGTGCTTTCAGCTAAACCATTACCCTAAAGGTAATAATTTGAGGATGTATTTAGATGAATGCCATGTTTAACAGCCCAATTAGTTAATCTTAATCCCACAAATGCAAGAGTGTTATCAGATATGATAGAGTCAGGAACTCCAAATCTGGTGACTATATCTTCATAGAAGCTTAAAACTGAAGACTCCTTTACTTCTTTCAAAGCAATTACTTATGTCCACCATGTGAAGTAGTCTATAGTTGTGAGCACCCACTTGTGATCAGTGCTAGAAGGTGGATTTATTAGCCCAATGAAATAAATGCCCCATCTCATGAAGGGTTGCTCCACTTGAATTAGGTGCAGGGGCATAGTAGGAAGCTTTTCCTTTCCTGAAAATAGAGCACATTTGATACACTTTCTTGACTAGGCATATGCATCTTTGAACAAGCTGGGCCAGTAGTAACCAGCTCTCATTATTTTCCAAGTAGTAGTTCTTGGGGCAAAGTGACCTCCTACAGCTCCATCATGAAACTCATGAGGTACCCTTTCAATCTTATCACTGTGAATACATCTTAATAGAACACCATTTAGATCCTTTTTAAAAAGAACATTATTTACCATCACATAGGGTATGGACTGCTGTCTAAAGTATATTCTTTTAGCTCTGTTTAATCTTAATGGGCATTCACTAGTTTGTATAAATTGGGTCATATCTTGAACCCAATTAGTTATCCTCATAGGCACATTATTTTGAGCATTTTGAACCTCATTTTTATTAGTAAACACAACATCCTTCTCTAATTCAGTTTTACTGCTTGACCCTGTAGCAAGCTGCTCACAAAGACCCTTACCTCTAACTAGTTTGGTGATCTTAATATCTATATCATACTCCATGAACTTGGTGACCCACCCTGCTCTTTTTTCATTCAAATCTTTGTTCAACAGAAACTCCTTCACACTTGAGTGGGCCACCAGAATATGAGTCTTATTGTTTGACACTAGAGGCTTAAACTTCTTTAGGCTTTTGATCACAGCAAGAACATGTTTCTCAACAAAACTATACCTCTCCTCATAATCAGTAAGCACCTGGCTAAAGAAAGCTATGGGTTGTTCTAACTGATCACTATTTTTTTGAACCAACATGGCAGAGATTGAACTACTACTACCAAAAGCATACAAAAAGAAGTCTTTAGAGAAATCTGGATTCACCAATGTCGGAGCTGATGCCAAAGCTTCCTTGTTTTCTTCAAAACTAGGTTTTGCTTCTCCAGTCCAACTGAAAAACTGCATTCTTCTTTAACATAGTTGTCAAAGGCTATAAGAGGTTTGCAACATCTGGGATGAACCTTCTCAGAAAGTTGATTCACCCCAGAAAGCTCTGCAAACTCTTCTTGTGACTGGGTAATGGCAACTCAAGTATGGCTTTAACTCTTTCAGGGTCAATAGTAATTCCATCCTTTGATACTATATGGCCTAATAATTTCCCTTCATGAACAACGAAGATGCTCTTTTTTGGATTGAGAGAGATACCAAACTCTCTGCATTTTTTGAAAACTTGCTTAAGATGTGACAAATGTTCATCAGCATTCTCAGAATAAAGTGTGATGTCATCTAGATAAATCAGCATAATCTTATTGATCAAACTTTGAAATGCAATGTCCATGGCCCTCTGAAACATGGTGCTAGCATTAGATAAACCAAAAGGCATCCTTTTGTATTCCATGGTGCCCCACTTAGTTGTAAAAGCAGTTTTGAACTGATCTTCCTCTTTAACCAACACTTCATTATAACCCGAAAAACCATCTAACAAGGAAAATCTCCTAGAACAAGCAACAACTTGCAAGATTTGTTCCATGGAGGACAGAGGGTAGTGGTCTTTCAAAGATGCTTAGTTAAGATCCCTGAATTCTATACAAAGTCTTATCTCACCATTTTTCTTCCTAACTGGTACAAGGTTAGAAACCCATGAAGTATGCTTAATAGGAAGACAATACCCCCTTTAACTAATATGGTCAGCTCTTTAATCATTAAGGGCTCAAGCTTGGGATTCAAGGGCCTTTGTTTCTGCCTTACTGGCTTAGCATTAGGTTCTAACTCAATTGTGTGCTGAGAAATATGGGGATCAAACCCTTTCAAATCTGAATATTCCCAAGCAAAGACATCATGAAATTCTTGGCATAAAGCAACAAAATCTTGTTTATCTTCATGTGAACAAATTTTGCCTATCTTAAGGAGCTTACCTTTGAAAATCTCTAGTTCCTCATAATGCTCTTCTTTGATTTGCAAGCTAGCTTTACCCTTTTTAAGCTGATCATCAGTACTGAAAATAGACTCTAAGGTAGCAAGGCCTTTGGGTAACTTATTTTTCCTTAGCTATATGACTTGATCATCATACTGTTGCTTAATTTTTGCTTGATTCATCATGGAGAACTGATCTTCTTCGAATAAGAAAGAAAGGATTTTTTCATCACCGTCAAAAACTTACCAATGAATGTTGTTATTAGGAATTGATGGCCTGACCACAACCTTCACAGACTGATGTACCTTCCCTTTTCTAATGTCACCTAGAATATCAATCTATGCCCCAATGGCTGCAAGCCTATCAGCATGCTTGTTCTGATTCCTTGGAATAGACACTAAGTTAAAGGCATCAAAATCCTCAAGCATGTTCCACACTCTATTCCTATAAGACTTTAGTGTGTCATTTTTTGCAACATTCAGGCCTCTTATCTGATTGACAATTAACTCACTGTCCCCATATACCTTCAAGCAGGCTATTCCTCTCTTCCTCACCCACTCAAGGCCTTGAACAAGGCCCTCATATTCAGCAGTGTTATTAGAGCATGTGAAAGCAAAACGAAAAGCAGAATAATATTTATCACCCCACAGAGATACAAGCATTGCACCTCCTCCAGCTCCATTTTTGCTTCTAGACCCATCAAAATACATCTCCCATAATTCATTCTGTTGCTCAAACTGACTTTCTACACTTCTTTCAAGGTTTGGAATTTTTGTCCCTACTTCATGCAATACGTAATTGCCCAAGCCAACGTCCTGAATAAGCTCGTTCGGATTATCAACCACGTTCTCAACTTCCCATTCATTCAGGAGTACCTTAGGTACACTCACAGCTTGTAACTCTTGTGTTGTAGCAAGTTCAGTATCCTCTAAAATAATAGAATTAACATTTATAGCAGATGGCACATAAGGTTCGATGTGATCCTTAGCAAGGGACTCAGAAGTTATAGTTACCTTAGTACCATATATGGTCCTAAAAAACATATGGGACCAATCTAAAGACAAATACCCTCCAATTTTAGCTATGAAGTCTCTAGATAGGCATAGAGAAAAAAATGGAGGTAAGTCTATAACAAACACATCTTGTGGAATTGAAAAATTGGGACAAGCATGTAGTGTGAGATTCAGTTTTTGATAACACCTAAATTGTTTACTGTTGTCCCATCCTATTGAAGTACTCCCTTTTCTAATGGCTGGTATTGTAAACCTAGCTAGTCTGCAATCTTTTTGGCATCACTGAACTGCTAGCCCCACTATCAACCATGCAATTGTGTACCAATTTATTCCCCACTATTAAGGAAACATAGAAAGGAGCGGGCTTGACACCATTACTTTGCTATGTGGTACTATCCAAAGGTGCATTGGTTAAAAATGACTTTGTTTGACCTAAAGACACTTCATTTGGAGGATTCAAACTAACTGGATTTGATAAGGCTGACTATAACAAATTGATTTGACCAGGGATTGCTAAAGAATCCCACATCGAAATTGAAACATTCATCTTTTTCATACTTTCAACAATGTTGAAAGGTGCAGATATATTTACCTTTGGCTGTGTCTTTACAACAACATGGTCAGGTTGCACTTGATTTGTGGATGAAGCATGTAAAGGCTGCTTCTTACTAGTGTCATAACCTTGCTGCAAAGTGTGTGGTATTTGTTGATTTGATGGACCAGCAACTCCCTTATTCTTATTTGTTGCTTGTTCAACCTCGAAAGCCCTCTTCTTGGCTCTAGTATTAGTAGCAACAGATGTGTCATCCTGGTTCACTCCACAAAATTCTTCTCTTTTCCAATTCAGGAGAGTCAAATCATCTCTAGGTTGATCCTATTGTTGTGGATACCCCTCCTTAGGCAAATATAGTGCACCTACAACATTCTGCACCATAAGAGCTTGATTGATGATGTCATTAGAGCATGTAACTTGATTATGTGCTTGATTACATGGATAACACCACTCATAATCAATAGCCAGATTGTTTTGAACAGGAACAAGCTCTTTGACAGCACTAATTGGAACTGGATGGTAGGCCTGAAAAGGTCTTGTAGCAAAATTTTGTCTTGAGCCTTGGTAATTGCCTTGATATTGTTTTCCATTACCTTGATATGCTTGTTGCTGGCTTGGATTTTGCTACTGATAAGGCCTACTATATGATTGCTGCTTTTCTAAGCTTACAAGCTTGTTACCAAAAGACTGCAATAGACTTTTAATTTCCTGTAACTCATTTGGAGAAATGGAAGCAACATTTTCTTGTGTTACAACAATTGGAACAACAACTGGCAGCGTTGGTACAACTGGTAGAGGTGTGAAAGGAGGTATTTGCAAAGGAATGTTTGCATGAATTTCTGGAAATATAGGCATTGGAGGCCTAGGAGCGAGTTTACCAACTTGTATTAAGTTGTTCTCAGCTCTAATTGCTATTTCGAAAGCATCTGGAAAAGACACTCCTCCCATTGACTGTATCATGATAGCTATATCGCTATTCAGATCCCTCAAAAAGTACAAAAATGCATACTCTGGAGGTGGCCTCACCATTGCAGGGATTCTATCCCAAGTTCTTTGAAATCTGAAGTTGAAATCATTCATCTATTCTTGTGGAGCCCTCTTAATTGTAGTTAATTGTTCCAATAGAGACAGGTTATCAGACCTGTCTTGAAATTGCTTATGCAACTTGTCTCCAAATTCGTCCCAAGTTGCAATTGAACTGACTGGTAGGCTCCTATACCATTGGACAACTCTTCCCTTCAGTGAAGTAGCTAGTAATCTCACTGCAACATCCTCTTGGGTTATGTGATGGACTCCGCATAACGAAGCCACATCTCTCATGTGTTCAATCGGGGTAGTTTGATATTCTCCCATGAAAGTTGGCAAACTCTTCAAGGCTGCCATTGGAATGTCATTGTGTTGTGCCAAATTCAAGGGGATCCCTCCATTAAAAGCAACAAAGGGTTGATTCCTTAGAGTGGCCATTGAAGGTGGCTGAGGAGGATTTATTGGTACTCTAAATGAAACCAAAGATAGAACAACAATGTGCAATCTCACAGATAGAGGAGTGGATTGAGTTCTTCTAGAATAGATAATTGTTGTTTCTCTCCTTCCTGTTGCTCTACCTTTTCTTCTTGGTGGTGATAGCTACAAATATTTGAAAGGACCTGAGCTACTCCTTGTCTGAAGTCTTCTCATAAACTGCAGAAGGTGCTGATTCTAAAATTCTTTCTCTCTACAGAGTCGCCAACTATGCACAATTCACTTTTGTAAAGTTTGGGACTTGATGGTTGCATACCAAACCAGCAATTCAATCTAGTTCACGGTCCCATCGGGCATGCCATAATTGTTATCACCTAAAATTGCACCCTGTTGAACCTGATGTTCAACACCTTAGTGTAACATTGGAAGACCTCTAAAGATGTGGGTTTCTTGCGGGCATAGGTCAACCTCCAGAGAAGGCCAGCTTCCTTTGTGTTATCACCTAAACTATTGATTCTTTGAAGGGAAAGGGGAGAAGGAGAGTACATCAAAATAAAGATTAAATGCTAAGGTGATACACCGAATTGATAGGAAATCGTGAAATGAAAACAAGATGAACATACACTTGGGAAACTAGACTGTAGCTGTTTTACTTACTCAACATAACTCTATTGGAATTATGCATCACTCTTGACAGGTTTGATCTACATACATATCTCAAGAAGGAAGAAAAAAACTTCTCAGCTTTGTGGTATGAATACAAACTAATAAAACACAGTTAAAGACTTGCATAATCAAAAGAGAAATACATAAATGAAAGTAGTACAAACACGAACACTAGTTTCTAAGGTAAACTGTGTGTTGTATTCCAGATTCTAGTTGAGTTACAAAAACATACATTTAGTCGAGAAATGATTGATAACAATCACTAACTCTTCAAAGTGTATAATCTGAACTATTTACAAAAAGGAAAAAAATTCCTTATATATCAAACTGTGTCGGCCCCTTAGGGCTTACAAAAAATATCAGGGCTCAGAAAGATCTTCCCCTTAGATCTTTTGATTGAAATAAATGTTGCACCCTACGTGTCCATGTCACCTACATCGGTGAAGAAACATTCCCAGAGAACCCTTCTACAAATCTTTCTGCAACCACCGCATTCAATTCCTGGTATGGAGTCCACCTTGAACCTCTTCGGCCGAGTGCTTTGAATGCTCCTGAGCTCATAACAGATACATGTTACCTTTCATCCTATTGATGTTCTTTAGACTGCCATGGCTCACTTTCAGATCTCCCCGATTGGTCGAGTAAACTCCATGCAACTTCTTTGGGTAGTCAAAAATTCCACCTGTAGAATCGCATCTTGTCGAGACACTGAAAGTGTCTCATAGATGCAATTATGCCCTTTTGAAGCTATCGGCATATCATGGAACTGTCGATGAGAGTTCTTATCAAGCCACCAAAGTTATATCGATGTCAGCTTTGTCATTGCTTAGAACATCAGCAATACACTACCGAGTCAGCAGGATCTCATAGTGATGTCGGATCCTTCTACCCCAGCTCATTCTATATCAGTCGGATCCTTCTTTGGTTAGTGAGACCTCTCGCTGAGCTTCCTCTTGTCTCCTTTTCCTTTTCATTTCGCCATCTCCCCGAGCTCCTCTTCATTCAGCAAGACATCCGAGTGTCAGTGAGATGTTTTACCAAAGGAAAAACATTACACTGAGGCCCTTCATCTTCGGCAGGAGTTGATTGATGTCACCCCGAACGCACTCCATTCTACCGAGCTCTTCATTTCTTTCAGCAAGACTCTGGCAAGTCGAGAAGACTTCATAGCGAGGTCCCCCAGTTATACCGATACCTGCTTCAGTCGCTGAGACCACCTTCATTCACCGAGACGTCTTATAGAATTCCTTTTCTTTCGGCGAACTCTTCATTTCAGGAAGACTCTTGGTGAGAACCTTTATTGTCGGCGAGACATTGGCCTATCACTAAGACTTCATAGTGAACTCCTCCTATCTCCCTAAGCTCTCCTCTATTCACTGAGACTCCCACCGGTTGGTGAGACTTCATACCGACTTGACATTCCTTGGGCAAGACCCTTGGCCTTTAGCGAGACATTCTTGATCGCCAGGACATCACTGCGAAGGCTTCAACTCTTGGCGAGGCCTCCCTTTTATCTTTGGTGTGACCTTCATCCTTCGAAAAGACATTATGCCGAAGGCAATATCCTTTTCCGAGCTCCATTTCTTTCGATGGGATCCCCTTTCTATCGGCGAGACAATTCCTAATCGTCGAGACCTTCTGGCGATGAAATCCTACTTTGCCGATGCCGCTTTATTCATTGAGACTTTGATGCATCAGCAAGAGTTATGCCGATATTACCTCATGTCAGTGAGACATCTTTCCTTCGGTGAGACCTCCTACCAAAACCCACACACATACATCGAAGGGATCCTGCTTTGCTTTGTCGGCGAGACCCGATGCATTTGCCAAGACTTCTCTCCAAAGAAAAGAACTTCCGCCGAAATGAATATCCTTTTGTCACCGAGACGATGATCGATGTCTTTCTGATAGGGACCTGTAGGTGAATCCCACTCGCCATGACATTCCTGGGGTCACGGCGACTCTCTCCATAGAAGATTTTCATGCCGAACCTGAACAAGGCAGGCCTCTTCACTGAGTTCCCTGTGACCTAGCATCAGATTCATGACTTTTGCCCTAGGCCGAATGCTCCATTTGGCCTTTTGAACCTATTAAACACAATTTTCCTTGCCTGATTGAGCCTAAGGGTGAAAATTAGGTAGGTAACAGTAAAGATAGGATAATGGTTTCCAAGCCAAGTATAGATGCCAAATGGGGACTAAGATGGAAGTTATTAGAATATTTTTGGATTTTCAAGGATAAGATATGCAAGGTGAGGAAAAAGTATTTGAATGTCTAAAGTATGTAAATGCAAAAGTCTAAATGATTTGGAAGAAGGTTTCTCAACCACCCTAACCTTGATCTATGTCTTAATTTTTGAATATCAAAGGACTTTTTTTGAAGGACTAAATGACAAGGACAAGATCACTAAGTGAGGTTTCCTAACTTGACTTATGAATTGGAAAGGTCTCACAAAAGGACAATGACTAAGGAAGACAATGATGACTAAGTCCAATGATAACCTACTTTTGAAAGACAAGATTTTGCTAAGTGAGGTAAGGTTTCCTAATCCAAAATCTAAAAATGAAATGAGGATGCAAGGACTAGTTTATGATTAAAAATGAAGATGATGATGCCTAAGGATGAGACTAAAATTTGCAAGGATGAACCTATGGGTAAATGCAAACTAATGGATGCAAATGATGAAAAATTTGAGCAATTTCTTATCTCATTTTTGACAAAGACTGGTGGAAAAAGATGTTTGATGGAAAATAGGACAAGTTTGAATTTGGTTTCTGGTCTATGACAAAAAAAATTTCCAAGAAAATGTCTCATTTAAAGTCACAGATGCGGCTTAGCTTTAGTGAATGCAACTCTGCTGAAAGAAATTGTGGTTTAGAAATGCAAATTCGGTGTTCTATTAAGAAAATGTGGTTTGACACAAATAAATGCATCTCCAAGAATGGTGAATGTAGTTTTGCAGAGCAGTTGCTTTGCAAGAAATGTAAAATGTGGCACAAAACAACATATGTGTTTTAGAAAGCATAAATGAGCTATGGCAATGTGACTTAGAAAGATTCGAATGCGATTCAGCCAGACATATGTGGTTCACAAAGTACAAAATTTGTTGCAATAGAGAGAATGTGGCATAAAAAGCTGTAAATGCATTTCAATAGAGCTAATGCATTGCAGAGTATAGCAAATGTGTTGCTGCCAAAATGAATACCTAGTTTGTTTGTAAGTTTGATTAAATTTTGAAGTTGTCTCAAGTTGAAAGTGTGTTTCCATATTTTTGTAATGATGTTTGTTTGTTTGATTTTTTTAGAAAACACTTGGCAAACACAATATTTTGTCTTTGATTCAAGCACAATCCTAGGCTAGGCAAGGATAATATTCGCTAGATTCCATGTGGGTTTCCCCAACTGCACTTATTGTTAGTGTGTGAATCTAGAAGCTTGGCTGCACGGGCTCCCCCTTACAGTGCACTAATTCTTAGGCCAACCAAGTTTTCAACCCGCATAAATATCCCATGGTAGGCTGATCACCTCTACTAAGAACTATGAGAATGTGGATGTCTTCACAATGACTTTTTTTGCACTAGCAAATAGAAGGATTTTGGCTACTACACAAAGGTGTTTAGTTTGGAACCCCTATTTGAGTGGCCATACATGGGGAAAATATTATGCTTTGTTAAAGGAGGAATTTGAGCCTGAAGAGGTTATGCTCAATGAGGTTTTTGGGAATCCTACTTTGTCTGTATGACACATCTGCACTCATAATCCTAGGCTTTCCCTTAGGATTCATATTTATATATCGGTCAGGGGTAGATTGGCCAAAGAGCTCTGTTGCTAGCTTGAGCTGCCTTGGGGTGAGTACTTTTTCCCATCAAGGAAGGCCCAATTTCTAGAGACAATAATTGTTTCTCTTACACCTAGGATCGCACAAGTGTGCAAGGGGAGAGGATACTTTGATTATTGAATCAGAGTAAACACAAAAATAGATGGGTCTAGTTTTCTGATCACCTAGTTTGCATAAGGTGGGAGCATAATCACCTACCACCCCAAACACAATAAAGAAAAGGACAATTAAAGTTCTTTTTAATGCACCAATTGAAGTGTTTTCTAATCTAAAAAATAACAAACACAATGTTTCAAATTAATAGCCTCGGATAATCAAACCTACAAAACCACTTGTTAGTAGTTTCAAAGATATGCCTTGGACCCATGAAAAATTCAAAGCCACATCGTGCAACAAGTCCTCTAACCTAACAGATTGTAGAAAACAAAAAAAAATTGCAAAAAGAAATAAAGACAAATCTGGAAAAAATTGAGAGAAAAAGTTTACCAGATGAATGAGTCACAGTAGAGTGATTGTGTTGCTCCATACAACAAATGTGGCTCAGTTCTATGTACTAGAATCTGATAGACAAATGTGGTAACCTACAAGTCAAATGTGTCACAACCGAGAAAATGTGTCTCTCTACAAATCGTATGCATTGCAGCAGAGCGTATGCGACATTCTAAGGAGCAAATGCATCACAAAATAATGGATGTGTCATTCTGCAAAGAAAATCCATTGTGGCCATACCCGTACCTACAAAAGAGAAAAATGTCGTACGGAAAAAAAGAATGCACAATTTGGCATCAGCTTCCCCAATGTAACTAAGGAAATTTTCCTAGGGTTAGCAGATTACATGCAAAACATAAAAACCCAAAGTGATAATAAAGTGTAAAGGAAAAAAATGAAAACCAAATGAAATGATCACACCAATTGTCTTCATTCTCCATGGTTGACCTCCATTATACCTTCTCAACTTGCTGAAAATGTGATATTTCCCTCATATTTGATGTGAGCAATCTAATGACAATGACAAGCACTAAGCAAATGTTGAAGGATTTTAACTAAATGACCTCACAATGCAACTAGCAACTATGAAGTATGCAGAAAATAGCCTAAAATGACAAGATGACAAGAGCATAAGATGAAAAAACATGAGCATGAGGTGACAAGATTGCAAGATGACATGAGGTGACAAAATGAGACGAAATTTGCAATTTTATAGGAAATGCAATTTTGAGTGAATGGCCAAGATCAAAAGTTGTCAAGTTCCCTAGAATCAATGGACAAGATTCAATATGACAACCCACAATTAGGGTTAGGGAAACATTAGGGAAAATTCAAAATGGATGGACAAGATTGATTTTTAGAAAATCAAATCAAGGGTTGACAATGCATGTGAAAAGAGATAAGATTGGCACAGAAAAATAGGTGGCTAGAAAATCAAATAATAATAGAAATTATTTGATTTTTGGAGGAAAAAGATTATTTTGAATTAAAAATTAATTTAATTCAAAAGGTGGGGTCACATGACAGTAAATGATCAATTTTAATTATTTACTTAAAAGAGGGAAATTAGAAAATAGGACCATTTAAAATAAATAATTTTATTTAAAATGAAGGAAATGTCAAGGTGGCAATAATTAAATAAATTACAGAATTTATTTAATTATAAGAAGACTTTTAAGATTTAGTGAAGTATTAAATGAATAAATAAAATTTATTCATTTAAATAGTCAAGAAGACATAATGGACAAAGACAATTAAATAAATTAAGAAATTTATTTAATTATAGGAAGACATTAGATAATTAGTGGCATATTAAATAAATAAATAAAATTTATTTATTTAATAATCATGAAGAATAAAGGACATGAATTAATTAAATAGTTATGAATTATTTAATCAATAGTCAAAAGTGGACCAAGGACATAATTAAAATGTCTTAATTATGCTAAGAAGAAAGGGTGAAAATAGATCTTTTAGGCCTAGGTCATTTTTATGTGTCTACACTTTCTTGTTGTCTAGCAGTTGAATCTTTAGCAAAGATTGGATGTGCTCGGGGTCTATAGAAATTTCCCATTCTAAAATAATGTGCCCCAACAACTTTCCTTCTGTGACTCTGAAGATGCACTTCTTCGAATTCAAGGAAACCCCAAATTCTTGGCATCTCTAGAAGACTTTGTATAGATCAAAGACATGGTCACTCTGCTTCTTCAAAAATGCAGTCAAATCATCCATGTAGATGATTATGCACTTTCCAATCAAGTCTTTGAAGGTGATGTCCATTGCACACTGGAAAGTGGCACCAACGTTGATAAGCCTGAATGGCATTCTTCTATATGCAAAGGTTCCCCACTTGGTGGTGAATGTTATTTTGTGTCAGTCTTCATACTGCACCATCACTTGATTGTACCTAGAGTACCCATCATGGGAGAACATCATCTGTGAACCATTGAAAATCTACAATACCTCATGCAATGAAGGCACTGGATAGTTGTCCTTCTCAGAAGCTCTGTTTAGATTGTGGAAGTATACACACATCTTGATTTCTCCATTCTCTTTCCTAATCGAGCCAAATTAGCCACCCACGTGGAGTGCCTAAATGGAAACATAATTCTTGCTAAAAGTAATTTATGCACTTCTTTATAAATTATAGGTTCCAGTAAGGCATTGATGGGACATTGTCTTTGTCGAAATGCTCACACATCACGCTTGAAAGGGATGGTGTGTGTGATAATGGAGGTATCATATGTTTTCAAGTCTTCATAGCTCCATGCTACCACATCGTGATACTTCTATAAAGCATCAACGATTCCTTTCTTTTCTTCTACAGTACACACCTTGCCAATGAACACATTTTTAACTCCCTTAGTTGTCCTGAGGTTGTGGGTGTCACACTGGTTATTTATGGATTTCTTCTTTGCCTACTGGACTTGATTTTGAATCTAATCTAGGTCAAATATGTGCTCAAGCTAGGCCATACCTCATGGAATAGTATTGGTTTTTAGGTTGATGACCCCCTCTATGTCAATTTCAGCTTCTTCTAGATCAACTTCATCAATTATTTGTGTGGAAAACACGTCAAAACTTGTGATGAACTCTAGGATGTGCTTATCGTCATTGAATACCTAGAAATGAGTGGCATTGTCTAGCATAGATGGGGTAGATGTCAACTCAATAGTAAATATTTTTAGTCCAGATAGAGACAGGGGTTGTAGCATGTTTCTTGCTTGAGCCAAGGCATCAGCAGTATGATTCTGAGAATGTGGGATCAGATGTATGTTAAATGCATCTAGACTCTATAAAGATCCCAGACTCTATGCCTATAGTTTGCAAGCCTTCTCTCATGACACAAGTATAATTTTCTAACTTGTTTCACTACCAGTTCGAAATCACCAAAAACTTGTAGCATCTTAATGTTCTTTCTCAGAGCCATTAGGAGACCATATACTAAAGCCTCATATTCTGCTATGTTATTGGTACAATAAAATTGAAGCCTATGGGTAGTGAAGTAGGTCTTACCTGTGGGGTTGATGAGTTCGAACCTGACTCTAGCTACTTGCTTAGACTTGGATCCATCGAAGTGCAATGTCCAAAACTTGGAGAGCTCTTTGATGCCATGTTCAATCATGCATTCATTCCTTTTGGGTTGCATGCTTGCGTCCACAACCTCTAAAGTAGGCATTGGTTCAGTTTGATTGGGCGTAGGCTTCCCCATTGGCATCTCCTTCTAAGAAGTACCTAATCCTTTGATATGTTCTACTACTATTTGGGACAAGCAACATTCAAACTTGGAGTGTGCAGTATTGTGAACTTTGCATCAGCTTGGTAGCAAGAGGTCTTGGAATTTCATTCTTTCTCCTAGACTAAGTTGATCTTGTACTCACTTCTCCATGAAGTCTTGGAATCCTTCTAGTAGTCTTAAATTACCATCTTCACAAGGCTCTTCATCTTTTGATTCCACTAACATTTTTGTGCTCTGAGGTGCATAGGTCAAATTAGTTGGAGGGTTGCATTGCACCAAGAAGACCTCTATAGCTAGTTCTTCTTCTTGAGGCTCTGCTTCTTCCTGATAAGCAAAGGGACAATAATTACACAATTCCATTTCAGCAAAAAACACCTATCTATCCAAATCTACTTTGGCAGTCATTTCCATGGTAGCCACATGTGAGAAAAGTTAGTTGCAGCATACCTATTCAAAGCATGGGTGAAGTCTCGTCCCAAGATAATTCTATATGTGTCGGGAATGTCCACAACTTGGATGTCAATAACTTGTTGCACCCTTGGATCTATAGCAATTTTCATTGGGATACGATTGATTTCCCTAACAATGTTGACCTCAGTTTTGTCCAACTAAGTCAATTTTCTTCTTGAAGGTGTGGGGGTAATCCCAAGAGCTTTGTACACTACCAAGGGCATGATATTGGTTGATACTCTTGAGTCAATCAGGCAATTCTACAAATTATTCCCAAATATTATGATTGTGGTAAGAAAAGGGGGCATCTCAAACTTTTCTTGGAAGAGACCCATAGGTACCCTGACCTGGGCCTCTTGACCCTTGTCCTTCTCATTGGACTTTTCCTTAGTTTGTACTATGGTTTTCTCTTTGGCAAGTTGTTTTCTAGTTTTCTGGTTGGTGGAGGCATCCTTCTTTTTGCCTATGATTTCTTGGATTATGGGCTCTTATCGAGGCTCTTCAAAGGTGATCCTCTTGGAGGGTATTTCTTGTGTTGTATTAGAGGAGGAAATTTCATTAATTACCCTAAAGAAGGCATGCCTAACTACAGGAACCTTAAGTATCTCAAAATTTGACAGGTTGATTTTAACTTTCTTAAATTCTTTAGCAACATATTCCCCCATTTGCTCAATTTTGGCATCAAAGGATATACCTATGGATGAGCTAGCTGGTTGATTATGCATTTGATTTGGTTGTTTGTTGTTGTTCAAATATTGTTTGGGCACATAAGGGTAGCCTAGGTTGTTGTTGGCATTGGGGTCAGGTGGGGTACTGAAGTTATTAGGTAGAGTGGAGGTAGTGAACGGTCCCCCTATTTGTCTATTCCTCATATTATATGAAGAGGTTCTTTGATGGAACATTTACACTTCATCTTCATAGGGTTCTTCTTCATCTATTGGGTTGTTATTTACTGAATTAAAGAGTTGAGATAAGGATTCTTCATTACCTACCTCTTGTACTTCTTCATTTTGGGCAGGGGAAATCTCGATCTCGGGCTCATTGCCCTCGCTCCATGGGAATGGGGCCTAGTTGACCACGAGATAAGAAGAGTCATATGGATCAGACAGAACTATGTCCCTACAATTTGCACTGTCAATGACATTTTGGACCTCCACTTGAAAGATTTCCACAACTTTCTAAAACTTGGGGCATTCCAACTTGGAATGCCTATTTGTCTTATGGATCCTGCACCATCCAGACAAAGCAGCTTCGGCAAGGTACACTCCACTAGTTGTCTTTTCTGTATTTGTAGGCTGATCAAGGGAAGTGGGGACACCCCCATTGTTTGGTCTTGTATTCCACGTTCTATTCTATCTCTGTGAGGGTCTCCTTTCAAATTTCTAATTAAAATTTTGCCCTCATTGATAATTCTGCCCGGATGAGGTGCTTTCCTTATGGTTATCCTTGCTATCTTGGTTAAGGTTGGCCTGAATGTTGTGTTGAGAAGCTTGCAGTTGATTGTTCTGATTTCTCAAGTGCATCACCTCTATGGATATATTTTGGATCATTTATGTTATCTCATCCAACTGATCCTTGTCTACATTGCTTAGTTGTGGTGTCTAATTTTGAAGAAAGACAGGTTGCGCTACCAATTGATTTTGTCGAACAAGTAGAAATTTAGGCCCTTGTAGGTATAGGGGCACTTGAGGCTACTAGGGATATGCTTGCGACTACTGAGGCTACAAATAATGAGGCACATGAGGTGCCTGGTTTATGGGCTGCCAAAGATGAGGCAATATGGGCAGTTGTGGTACTTGATTCATCAGGGGCGTATGATGTTGCAATGCTTGAGAAAGTCCCTAAATTTGTAGAGGATGGGCAGACTACCCCAAGGAGGGTAGTAGACCAGAGATGTTTTGACCCAACTTGGTGCTAGAAATGGCTGCCTCAGTGTAAGCACCAATGAGTCTTGTTGGAGTTAGTCGCATTATCTTCACCAATGCTACTGTGATGTTATATAATGTTGCATAATAAATAGGCAAGGCAGCAGCATCATTGAGCACATATGGGGCTTGCAACCTTGTGTAGGCTTAGTGAAATCAATCATTGAAGGAGTTGATTAGCTCGTTGATTTCCCTACAAACTATCATGAATTGTCGATATAGCTTTGAAGGGCTGATCGGGATCTTGTACTTTTGCAAGAAGGCATTCCTTAGCAAATCCCAAGATGTGATGGATCATGTCGGCAAGTTAATATACGAATAAAAGGCCTCCTCCCCCAATGAATAAGGGAATAGCCTACATGCCACATCTTCCTAGTTGATCTACATGTCTTTCAGCATTGCTTGGAATATCTTAATGTGTTCTTTGGTTGTCCTCTGTAGATCCTAAGGATTGGACTTCGAGCAAAAGCTCTTAGAATTCTTAGGCATATCGTGGTAAGCATTGAAAAATAGCAGTGAAGGATTATTTCCTAGTCAGGATATGAGGGGAGGAAGGGGTGGTATTTTTTGTTGAATAGTAACTTGGGGCTACACAGGGGCAATGGAAGTTGGGACTGTACCTTGGACTTGGGGGGTAGGGAAAGGGGAAGCACCCCGGTTGTGGGAAGCAAGCAATGGGAAAGCAGTCTAATACAAGTGAAGGGAAGGGATGGAGGTGAAGGAATTATTTTGAGTATGGGGTGAGTGGAACGAGAAAGGAGATGAAGGTAAAGGTGAAGTGGGTGGAAAGGAGGGGGAAGGAGAGGCTGTGTCCCCTCTTTTAGTTCTTCTAACCCTTGTAGGAGGCTACAATTCCTAAAATTCCCCTTTGTTTGGAGTAAACCTTAAAACTCTTCATGACCTCTTAGAGGAGAGTGAATCACCTTGATCCAGCTTAACTCAAATGGGCCCCTCCCTCTAGTGTGAGTTCTGTTGATTGGTGTTTTAGCACTTTCTCAAAATAGGCAGTGCATAGGCACACTACCTCTCTTGAAAGGAAATCTCCAACAACAAGTTCTTGAAAATCACCCCAAGGCCTCTCCGGTGTCAGGTCATGACATGCATGGAATTTCTTAGTTGGTTCAATGTTATTTTTTGGTAATCACAAGGAAAAATTATGGGGTTACACTAGAGGGAAGTTAGATCTTAAAACGAGGTTCTTAAGATGGGGAAGTTGGTGTGCAATTGTTGTAGGTTTAAACAGTAGTCTTAAACTCCTATTTTAGTTTGAGATTTGGCTTTACAATGTGCAATGAACCTTAGCATAGGTGACTTATTAGAAAAGGAAAAAGGGAAGGGAGGAGAAGTTCCTGGATCTAAAACTAACAGTGAACAGTGATCATGGAGGACCCTGCTGCGGACAACCTTCCTAAAATAGAATTTCACTTAACCAAATTACCTCACAGTCTAATGAAATTTGTGCAAGGTTCTAAGCACTAAAAATATTCAACCATTCATTCACCATAAGCATGAATAAAAGATATAAGTTTAGAGCATCTTTTAGATTATTCCTAGACTAACTTTACATAGCTATTTATCATCAATAAACAACAAAAGGTATGGATAAGGAAAGTTTCCAGCACATAGCAGAATTCTTCAAAATTAGTGAACAACATTAACTAATCTACCAAAGCAAGCTAAACACATAAAACAACAAAGAAAATCTAGTCAAATTAACTAACTATGGGAGAAGAATCATGTAACATGCAATTGAAACTCAAGAATCCACCAAAATCCAATGAACTTCTATTAAAATTTCAGCAGCATGTCTCTACAACAACTCAACTCTCTCTTGAAAATGAGAGGATACCCCCTATTTATAGTGTTCAAAAGGAAAAATGAATGGCCAAGATTGATTTGCATTGTGTGGCCAAGATTCACTACAAACTAGGGTTTCACTTACCCCCAAATATATTACAATTTAAAATTACATTCTTGTCATTTTCCCTATTTTTTCTACTTGTGGTAGCACTGTAGCTCTTTTGTATTTTGTTGATTTCCTTTGATGTAGCTACACTATAAGGAATTTGTCATCAATCACAAGAATTCCTTCATTCCTCTTCAAGGTGGCATACTCCACAAATTTTTTGATCAATGCTTGGAGCTTGCTCCATTCCAATATATCAAATTGGATTACTTAAAAATTCAGCCTCCTTGATTTGTTCATGATGACATCCTATTCCTTGTCATATTTCTACATATTCTTCACTACTTGCTTGGACTGACAGAAGGCTCATGCAGCAAAACCCATGAAATATGGAGTTAGTGCATCCGCAATCATGTTTTCCATTTTCATGTGGAAATATGATTTTAATTTATCTACATCTAGCTCACTAGCGGGCACATCAAGATCTATCATAATCTTCAGGTACTCTATACAGTTCGCCTTGATTTCCCTGACCCAGTCAATATCCAGCTCCACTTCACGCAGTACTCATTCCAACACCTCCTTCTTGTTATCTAAATCTAGCTTCCATGTTTCTACAAGCCAGTGGTTATCTTTTACCAAGCCAAGTTCCTTCTTCCAAGATCTATCTAGTATCTTGAGAATAGCCTCAAGTTTGGGGTACATGATCCTATATAACTCAAGGAAGTCTTTACAGAACTTCCTTATTCCCTTGAGTATCTTTTGTCTAGGAACTTGTTTGTTGTTCTAACAGCACAACTGATGCCCATGTTACCATTGTAGATGACCTACTGGAACTAATCCTTCATGGCTTTTGTCCAATTCTAAGTTCTTTTATCAAGCTGATTAATATGGTGCTTGGATAGCAATTGCGGTGTCACCAAGGATGTGGAGGCGAGCTCTTCCACTAATGAACACTATTGAATATATGTTGTTAATTCAGCCACTTGTGCCTTTAGTTCCTCCTTGGAAACCTTATCCTTGTGCATTTGATACATGATGGTGGAAATGGACCCCTGAAGATGATCAATTTTCTATTATCATGTTGTTGTTCCTAGATCAATGGTGGAGATCTTATAGCTTACCCCTTCTTCATTCACCACTGGGGTAGCTATTTGCATGGTTCTAGATCCGGAGGCATCCATTGTTAGCTGAGATTTGGCCTTAGGTTTATTCTCTTTCTTTGTGCTTATCTAGGCTCAGGACAAGATGGCCTTTAGCCTTGCCCATGGATCCCTTGGGGTTGGGGTTTTCTTTTCCAACTATTTCTCGATCCACTCAGGCATTTGAGATTCTCCCCTTGGTGAGTCATGACCACCTTCTTCACAGGTGTATTCAATCTCCATTACCTTATCACCTAGAACTTCTTGTTTTATCCTTCCTTCCTCCTCATCAAAATCCTGAATGAACACAGTTTCCTTATGTGGGGACTCAGAGGTAGCGTGCTCTTTGGCGCTATTTTCCCCTTCAGTAGCTTTCTTTTCTTCTTCTTCATCATGTACATGCTCCTCATGGTGTACTATTTTTGGACTCATGTGGGCTTCAATATCTTCTTTTTACTTTTCCTCTTCCTCATGCTGGGGCTGCACCTCTTCATTGCACTTAAGGCCCTCTTCTCACTCATCTTTTTCTTTTTCTTCTTGCTCTTTTGACAGAGGTATTTCTTCATCATGTTTGAGGATTTTGTCATGCTCCCTAATTGGAGGTTCAATATCCTTCTCCATTTCCTCTCTTGATTCCCTTTCTTCATCGAAGGGTTTCCTTTCTACTTCTCCTCCAACATCCTTCAGTTGTCAAGCAAACTACTCTTCGAGGTCGATATCAAATGTTTCCACAATATAATTGGCACCTGGCTCCTCAATGTCCTCTTTTAATGATTGTGCTTCTTCTCCCTCGTGCACCACCTTATCAATTTTCATATGTTGGTATTTGGGGTGCTCATGGTAATCATTGACTTCTTCTTCTATCTCTTTTATAGCTTCCCTTTCCTATCACTCCAACTCTTATGATATCTCCATTGTAGCCTTCATCTCTGTCAGTTCAATTGGAGGGGTATGGATAGGAAGACTAGCACCAATTTGTGCCAAGGAAACTTTTATGGTTGGGTTCATCAACACCCCAGATAGTTCTGCAAGAATGTTTTGCATGTGGTAGGACAACGCCTTCATGAGTGAGAAAGATGGAATTGGCATTGTTGTTGTTGCCAGGGGAAGTGATCTTGTCAGAGACATGGAGGCAGAGGAAAGCAGAGAGGTGTTGGAAAAAGAGTCTATTACCATTACTCGTGTCATGGGCAGAGTGGAGGAAAGGTGAATGAAGATTTCCACCACAGGCAGGGAAGTAGAAACCATTTCCTGGAAAGTAGGCAGAGGGGTAGCAGTAGCAGCAGCATCAATAGTAGCAGTGGCTGCAAGAGTGGAGGCAATAGGTGGAGACTTTGGCTGCTCAACCTCTACTTCCTCTCCTTCATGGAGAGGGTCCTCCTAGATGGTATTAATACCTCCCGATGTCTTCAATCTCTTGGAGGATTCTCCCAATGTCTTTAGTCTCTTGGAGGATTCACCCTCCAAAGCTTTTCTAGAGTATACTTTGGGTTTGGGTTGAATTTCAGTTGCTTCTTTCCTCTTCCTTGATCTGGTGGTTGGAGGATATTTTGAGTTCTCTCCAGTAGTTGTCCCACTATCAGTTTCACTTGCAGGCTCTTCCTCAAGCTCCTCATAGGTCAAAGTGACCCCTTGCTGCTTCAGTTGGGAAATTTGTCCATCAATCCATTCTTTTGTTCTAGCCTCAATGGGCTTGGTCAGAATATCAAGTTCATCAACCTCTTACTCATCCCAATCAATTAGTGGTAGTGGCAAGTTGGCAACTGCATTGTACTAAGGGTCCATCATTGTGTTTTCATCTTCTACTACCTAGTCTAATACTAGGAATAGGTTGACCTTCTTTACAAAATACACAGTCATGCGCATGTAATTCCTCATCCGCACTTCATTGTCATCTTTGCAATTAGTCCAAAAATATTCAACACTATTCCATGGGCGTTTTCAGTCATGGCCATCTTCTTCAGTTTACCATAAGGGTCCATTTGTGGTTGGGCAGTGTGGAACCTCAAGTTATACTCCACGAGCTCCTTATATGAATTGTCTACACATTGAGAGGTGTGGATTTCATATAGCCCTTGGTTGAAAGAGATGGGATAAGGATTCCCTACCTTATGCTTATTGCTCAGGAGGGCATGTGCATGTCACAGTTGTCGAGAGAGTTCCAACAATATTATCCGATCATTTGGGTATCGAGGCAGTTTGTACAGTTTCTCTAAATAGCCTTCAGCATGAATATATGTAAACTTAGGGAATTGAATGAATAAGAAGACAAATTGTTTGAGGAAAGCATTTTCACTATGGGAGACTCTTCTCTCGATGTCACCCCCAAGTGATCTGATGATGTGACCTTTGAAAGCATCATTAACTCTACAATAGTCCCTCTTAAAATTCTTGAATTGGAGTTGAGGGTATCTATCATAAACCTTTAATTCCTTGCCTGATTATGTATCTGTAGCCCTAAACAAGCCCATGTATTGTGTCTTATTAGCAAGCAAATAGACAAGGTAGGAGGTCATGTAGAAGCACAAGGTCTTCTTAGCAGCCATAAATTGTTTGTGCAAGCAATTGCTGATTATCCCCACCCAATAAAACTTGGTTTTACCATAGAGAATCTTCTCCATGAAATATAGCATCCACTCTTGGAAGTAGGCTGAAGTCAAAAGGCCCATTACTTTGCTTAAAAAGGTCACCAAGTCATGATAAACCCCATAAAAGTAGTTGTGGAATAGCTCTTGGGGAACCTTTGCAGCACTACCCCTCTTCTCTTTCAACCAATATTGATTTATGAGTCTTTTGCATTTGAGGGGGTCTTCATCCCACATCTCCTTGCCATCTTCCTTGGTTGCTTCCTCCATCTCCCTGAAGGTAAGGATATGGAAGGTCTTTCCTATTGACTTGGCTAAGAAATCAACCAAAACATTCCCATCTCTATCCACAATGGTCCTAGTCTCTGGCTGATACGCCTCTATGTGGGCCATCATGAGTTCAGGGGTGATAAGAGCAAGAGGGAAGCCTGCAGCTTTGGCAAACCCACTACTTTTTATCTTTCTTGTACTTTATGTTGTAAGGTTGATCTGGACCCTTTGCTTGAATTCATTAATGTCTACATGAATGATGTTTTTATCTGAGACCTCCTTCTAGGCTGAGGTGACCTTGGAGTTAAGAGGTTCCCCTTGGAACTTATACTTCATCTAATCTTTGTCTTCTTTTCCACAAGGTGTTTTTGTTGTTTTCTTTCCCTTGTCCTTCTCTACGGCCACCTCCGAGGGTCCTATGTCTGGTTCCATATATCTTGTGGGAAAGAGAGAGGCAAGAAAATTCAAGCATAAAAACATAGGAACGTTAGCCAAAATCCTACAAAAAATTGTTAGATCAGATAATTCATCATTAAAGAATCCTAACATCTCTTTCATATTGTCATTAAGCTTTTATAGGAATGAGTTTAAGCAATTTGGGTCCAAGAGATCAGACTTCCCTAAGCTGATGGTTGTTTGAGGTTTGTTGTTGAAATGACAGTAGCAAAATGGCAGCCCATGGGTAGAGTTCTGTTGGGCGGGACTTGAAGCTTTGGAAGGTAGCAGTGTAGCTCAATTTTCATTAAAGTCATTATGGGTCAGAAGAGGTGGGAGGCCACTAGGTGATGGCTATCAAAAAAAATGAAGGTTAGGTGGCGGCTTGGTAAGGGAAACCTACAACATTGGGTCCACGAAAGGTCTTCAGCTTTGTTCATTTATCATTTGAAAGTTTGGCGGAAAAGGAGAGGCCAGGTTTTGAGTAATGGGTGGATGTTGATCATTTTTTGTTTGAGTATGGCGAAGCATACATAGAGTTATGATGGTGGAGGTCCGTAGGAGATGGCCTTCTTTTGTATACTAGCAGCTATGATGGATTTGAGACCCAGAGGGTGGAGTGTCATCCCTTAGAAGCCATTCGAGATGATGGGTTCACCATGGCGGTTCGCGAATGAAAGTCCACGGGGCAGGGCCTAAAAACATGTTATCACTTGGTCACTTTTTAGGGTTCAAATGAAAGTGGTTAGAAAAGTTATGTTCAGGATTCGATGGTGGAGTAGATGGGTTGCAAAAGCCACTTAAAATGGAAAATTCAAGATGGAATCCAGCGGACCGAAGTCCACGAGAGTCAACCCACAAAGCAGTCAGGTCCTCAATAGTTTGGCTCAATTGTCTGATCGATGATGACTAGAGTAGGACCCGCCTGTCAGGAGGATGTGGTCAGATAGTTGTTTGAAAGGGAATGATTCGAGGGGCACTCTGCAAGTAGAAACCTGCATATGTGGATCCAATGGAATCATAATATCATCTTTTGTATTCATTAATTTTGGTAAGTCTAAGATAGCTGAGATGAAAGAGCTTCCCATGAAGGAAGACTCGATTGGGATGCATGCTTCTTTAAACCCTAAAAACTTTTAAAGGGAATGACAACGGCAGAAGTCTAGTTGTGGTCCCACAAGGTATGGGTGCCCCAGTCGAAGAATGGACATGGAGAGTTTAAGCCCCACAAGGTGCTCATGGAAAGATTTCAATGTTTCTTTAGTTTTGACAGTATGGGTTTTGTCCACCAGGGGTCATTTCAGTTGTATTTAAAGTTTTCCTTGAAATATTTTAGCAATTTTTTAGAAAAATGAAGGAAAAAGTGGAATGTGAGTGGCAACGACATACCAATCGGTGAAACCCAGTGAAGATAGACACATGCACAACTAGAAAAGGTCTCAAAGCAGTGACGAACCTCGGCAAGCACAGAGGTGGGTTGGAAGGCACTCTAACTTTCTCTCTGATCAAGCTAACAAGCAAAAATGATAGCTGCAATTGCCTATTTATAGAAAATGAGGCATTAAATGAGCCCAATTAATGACAATACAGCAAGGAAAAGAGTTGGTAAACCACAATTTTAAAATGAAAGTGGGATCATCGAGACCTGCCAGGTGGGTGGCATTCAAATCTCAGTCATTGATCATTCAGCAATGAGGAGACGTCGTTGGAGGCTTCATGTTTCAAGTAGCAGAAGGGCGCTGAATGATGGTCGTTCAAAAAGTCAAGAGTGAGGAAGCGGTGAACAAGCATGTGGGTTCTGACAAGTAGAAAGCTACCAGAGAAAGGTCATTTGGAATGGACACAAGGTGACAAAAACCTACATGGAGCTACCTGGCAAGGTGGACCCAACCAGATCCATGGATGCCAGCTTGAAAAAAGAAGGCAAACAACCAAGGAAACTTCTCGAAGGCTTAGAGCCTTGAAAATTTGAGGGGGGGAAAACATGGTCAACTCAAGATTAACTATATAAGGTTCACTAACCACTTAGAACACCAAAATAGGGCACACAAAAAACAAGATGGTGATGAAGCAACTGAGTGAGGTGAAAAGGAAGAGGGTCCCCATTCCAAACAAGGCATGTGTGCTAAAGGAACAATAGTATTGAGTAGGGAGTAGTTAAATTCCTTTCATTAAATACCATAAGTACCTATTGTAAAATCTATTTTATTTGTAATGCTAGATTTGTACAATAGATTCAAGTAGCTTACTCACCATGGTTTTCCCTCGTAACATTTTCCACATAAATCTGGTGTTATGGTTGCATACTTTTATGTTATTTTTCTTGTCATGATTTAATTAGTTAATTGTTGATGAATGGAAAGAATTTTATTTAGTAATGATTCATCCCCCCTCTCAGTACTATAACCAAGGAAAATGGGGGATATGGAAATCAAGTGCTATCACACCCACTTTCAAAGCTTGCACTCAAGCATAACCCTAGAGATCTCAATGAAAAAGGGAAAGAGATCTTGCAATAGGGTTGTCCTAGGGTTTGAATATTATCTAATGATGGGTTCACTACCAATCCTAAACTTGGATAAGACAAATGAGATGCAAGATGAAATAAAAAAAACCCTAATTCAATATAATGACCTAGAAATGCAAACATAACATAACAAAAAAACAATGAGACGAATGGTGTGCACCTGGAAATTTGGAAGTGGTTGGAAGCAAATTTGAAACACTAGAAAATTTGACCTTTTGACCTACTCAAGACTCATTCGCCATTCTAGGTGAATTAGTCCCAAATATGATTTTTTTCACAAAATCCTATTTTGGAAAAAAGGGTATCTAAATCTACAAAAAAATCTAAATAAAAAAAGCTATAGTGGGACTCATTTGCCACTCTTGGCGAATTAGTCATGTTTCACTTTTTTAGGAATTGAAAGTTCTGATATGCACTTCATCACCTGCTCTTTCCTTCCAACTTGAGTTTTGGATCTGAATCTATTAAAATACCTAAAAAACAAAATATATACTTGATTTTCTAATGGGGGGTTTGCCTCGGTCAAACCCCTAGTTTGTTAATTAAACCTTGAGAGAAATAATGAAATGTACATGAAAACCCTAGCCTTGAGTTTTTCTAAGACTAAGAAATCTGAAACATGATGCAATCCTATTCTAATGCATAAGAATATGATGCAATAATGGAAATATGAAGATGAATAACTCACTTGAGGAGATCTCCAATATCCCTAAATGAGATCTAATAATGATTGTACCTTTCTTACATTGAATGTAGAGTGATAATGGAAGATGGAATCACTTAGAAAATAAGTCCTTAATGTTGGCTTGATGGCTAGATGCATCTCCCCAACCTAGAATTTGTCATGATTCATCGTAGATAACTATGATCAACCCTTGACAATGCTAGGTCTTGAATGAAAGTGAGTGTGAAGGCCTACAAAAATAGTTTAATGTTGCTCCAAGACTTCAACTTTTCTTTCTTTTGAAATTTGAATGCTCTTGTGAAATCTTGTTTGAAGACTCTTAATGCTTCTCTTGAAAAATTCTTGCTTGAAGTGCTTAAAAAATGATAAAAATGGCTTGAAAACTTGCTTATATAGGCATTGACACCTAATTGACCAATATTTAGATCTCAAAGGCTGACATCCACCAAAAAATTTAAATTGAAATGGTGAATTTCCCGCTCAAAATTAAAAAAGACCCCAAATGGGACTCATTTTCCACCCTTGGGAATGGGTCCCACCTAAGGGAACTCATTCGCCCAAGGTGGTGAATGAGTCCCACCTTAGCTTTTTGAGGTGATTATTCAGGATTTTCAATGATTTGATAATTTTATGGGATTTTTAAGTGAAATGAGCCTCGAGATCTGAAATAATGGGTTTTAGGGGCCCATAAATAATGATTTAAAGGGTAATTAATGCAAGGGTACCCAAGAAGGGAGTACAATTTTAGTGGTCACATTTAGTCCCCACTTTAGCACCCATATGACTCTAAGTGCATATGCAAGAAAGGTGTTCTTGAGTTTTAAGTGGTTGCAATAGTTATGAATATTTTGATCTTGTGGAATATTTTGAGATGCTTTGGAATGTTTTTGTGTGGTCTACGAGATGTTTTCGGACCTACATAGGTGTTCTTGTGGTTGCTTGTTAGTCTTAGTGTAGGTTTGGTTGACCTGGTGTGCTAGCGCTAATTGCAAAGGATGATTGTTGTCTGAGGAAGTGTTGAGAAGTGTTTCAATGTATATTTGGGTCCCATCTAAGTAGTGGAATGGTCTACCTTCACTTCATTCCACCCTGGAAGTGTTTGGTGCTGACCTATTTGATGTTGCATGATTGAGGTGTATACATTTCCTTTAGGTCAACCTAATTGAGATTGTTTTAGGTCGTAGAGGGTATAAATACAAGGAGAATTATTGTAAAGTGTGGATACTATGATGTAAAATATGTGAATGTAATCAATTTTGATGATCTAAGTGCAAGCCTTAATGCCTATGACTTCTAAATATAGTGGGTAAAATGTGTTTACATTTCATTCTATTTGATAAGTTATTTGTGCTTCAGTGGAACTATACCTTTAGCATATGAGATATGCATTGTTATCAACTCAAATTGTTAGCAAGCCACCCTTCTTCTATTCTTCTTTCCTCTAGAAAGTGAGTTCTTCACTAGTGAGCCACCAGTAGTGAGCCTTTCTTTATCCTTTTGGGTGGTGAGCCCTTGATAGTTAGCCTTCTTATATTCGGTGTTGCAATTCATGTATTAGTGAGCTAATCCTCACTGTGGTTTTTCCCTTCTTGGGTATTCCATGTAAATTTGGTGTTCTTATGTGTTTGGTGAGTGCATTACTGCTTTACATGTTTACATTTTGTTAATGCATGTTAAGGGTTTAATGACTGATTAGGGTATGAAAAGATGTTGAGGTTTTGAATGTTTTAAAGTATATAACTAATTCACCCGGGCCCTCTTAGTTGTCATGTGCATCTAACAATTGGTATTAGAGTTGTGGTTTCCAAGAAGAAGCTTAACTACTTGAGGTAGATCCAGATGGCATAGAGGAAAGGTTTCAAAGCTCCTTTGTTCAAAGGAACAAATTTTACCTACTAGAAAACTAGGATGGATTCCTTTATTTTTTCTCTTGGATTTGGTGTTTGTTGGTCTATTGAAAAAGGTTATACTATGCCTACAAATGGTCCAACAAGTGATTATGAGATCAAGGATTATGAAAACAAAGGAAAAGCATGTAATGCAATCCTGAGTGGTCTTTTTGATTTTGAACTTGGAAAGGTGATAAGTTTGAAGTCTACTAAAGAGATCTAGAAAATGATAGAAGGTATCTATGAAGGAGATGACAAGTTCAAACAAGTAAAGATGTAGAACTACAAAACCAAATTTGAAACCCTAAGGATGTCTAAAGATGAAGGGGTGTGTGCAAGATCACCATAGAAAAAATAGGCTCTTAAGTGGCAAAAAATTCAGACAATTCAGAGTTAGGCAACTTGACGTAAAAATTTGAATAATTTATCTATATTATTTCAAAAATATGTAACAATAGAATTTGTAGAAAATTAAACGTAGTTTCTAAAATACTAGGTTTTTTTTTTAATTCTATTTGGTGAAAATTTGAAATTTCAATGCCATAGTACTTAAATTTCAGGGAAAAAATAAGAAGTAGGTTTCTATCTAACCACCCTAACCACAATAAAATGATAATTATTTTTATAATATTTTAGATATAAGTAGAGGACTCATGTCCAGATGTAATGATTTTTTTTGTAATTTTTTTCCAAGTAAATAATTAATTATGAATTTTTTATTACAATTTTTTAAAAATATAAAAAATTGTATGTCTGACCACCTTAACTTGGTCAAAACTTCACGAAATTCAAAAAAAAATTAATCCTATAGTATGCAAAGCATAGAATGTGACACATGTTTCGAATTCAAAAAATGTTATATCGTTTGAAAGTCATAAATGTTTTTCAATCAGCCTATCAATCAGGACTTTAGTCATAATTCAAATAGAAAATGAATAATAAGTATTAATTAAATTCAAAGTAAAGTATAATTTATATTGGTGGAAAGATGAGAATATCCTTTTTGTTTCATCAATTTTGGGTAAGAAAAAAGTCGTCAACCACATACCCTACATATCGCAACTTTTTGGCCCATCATGATCCTACACATACCCGAAGATATTACTATCTACATGCTCAGAGTTGATGAATTTTTCAATGCAATCAATGGTCTTGGTGGAAAGCTAGATGAAAGAAATTTTGTGAAAAAGGTATTAAGAACTTTACCTAAATCTTATAGTTCTAAAGTTTCTGCTATTGAGGAAGCTTAGAATTTGGATAATTATTCTAGAGATTAGATGTTTGGTGCTTTAACTTCATTTAAAATGAGAGAGTTTGGTCAAGATGCTACAAACAAAGAAACTACTTTTAAAAACTGTAAAATGGAAAAGGATGATGGATCGGATCCAGATGATGTTGATGAGGTAGAAGAAAAATTTGTGAGATTGAAAAAGGGTACTGGAAAATAAAAAGGTAAGCTACCTTCCAAATGTTTCAATTGTGGAAAGATAGGTCATTATGCATCTAAATGTCCAATCAAAGTTATTAATGACAAAAAAAAGGATCATAAGGGTAAATTTTTCAAAAAGAGTTATTATGTTGAAAAGGAAAATGGTGTATCTGATGATGAAGAATCAGATTATCCAGATGAAGAAAGTGATGAATACTCATTCATGGCTTTAAATTTTGGAACTAATTCTACTAATATTCAAATATGTGTGAAGGAAAGTGCTCCAAAAGTAGGTCATAACATTGAAGGAACTATGTTTACTACTCTTCATGCTAGAGAAGAGAAGAATTACTGGATCATTATCAATGGATGCTCAAATCGTATGATAGGTGATAAGAGTAATTTTTTAAGCTTGAAGAGTATGATGGTGGTCTTATTAAGTTTGGTGATAATACATCTACTATTATATGTCGAAAAGGTTCAATTATTTTTTATGGAAATCGTAAAATAGATGTTGTTCTTTATGTCAAGGGTCTCCTAAATAATCTTCTAAGTGTAGGAAAAATGTGTAGTGGAGGATATAATCTTGTATTTTCATAATGGTGGTTGTGAAATCAGAAAAGGAAACTCTGGCACTCTAGTTGTTATTGGAACAAGGACAAAAGATAATGTCTATTAACTCAAATGTAGTGGTGCAAAGTGCTTTATGTCTCAAACTAATGAAAGTTGGATATGGCATAGAAGAATGGGTCACATTAATTTTGATAGCCTAGTGAAGATTAGTTCTACTGATGTTGTGAGATATTTTCCAAAGATTACAAATCCTATCAATGCAATATGAAAAGAATGTCAACTTGGAAAGAAAACAAGGAAAATATTCACTTGACAAAAGAATACTCTACCACAAGTCCCTTGGAATTAGTGCATATAGATCTATGTGGACCTACCAGAATTAGAAGCTCATGTGGTGACATATATTTCATTATATTAATTGATGATTATTCTAGACTATCTTGGGTTACATTTTTCAAAGAAAAATTAGAAGCTCTAGAGAATTTTAACACATTTAAGGCTATGGTTGAGAATAAAATGAATTTAAAAATCAAATTTTTGAGATATGATAGAGGTGGTGAGTTTACTTCAAATGAGTTTAACATTTTTTGTGAAGACCATGGAATAAGAAGGAATTTATCATCCCCTAGAACTCCTTAGTAGAATGGAGTTGTGGAAAGGAAAAACAAAATAGTTTAGGAAGAACCTAAGAAAATGATGAAGGAAGCTAATCTTTTGTATTTATATTGGAGAGAAGCAATCCATATTGCAATCTACATTCTTAGTAGATGTCAAGAAAGAGTGAAAAGGTCAAAGAATCCCTATGAGTTATGGTATGGTAAACCCCCTACTGTGAAATATTTCAATTTTTTTGGAAACAAGTGTTATATTAGAAGAGATTGTGGACTATGGAAATGGATTCACAACTTATCTTATCCACACCTAAAAGGGGAGTGAAAATACAATGTGATATGCAAAATAAACTAAATATGCAAGTAAACTATAACAAAAATTAAGGAAACTACAAAGGTGCGCCTGGAAACTGGAAGGTGATGTAGAGAGGCTCTAGAATCCTGTAGAATTTACTATTGAAGCCAACTGGGAAACTTACACCAAGCTAGGTGACTTAGTCATGTTTCAGGGAGATTCTGTCGGAATAGGTTTCAGCCAAAAGGGTATCCAAAACTGCAAAAAACACTTTCTAGGCCTAGCAGTGGGACTAATTCACCACTGATGGTGACTT
This sequence comes from Sequoia sempervirens, assembly GCA_007258455.2. Lineage (NCBI taxonomy): Eukaryota > Viridiplantae > Streptophyta > Pinopsida > Cupressales > Cupressaceae > Sequoia > Sequoia sempervirens. Next base: position 194,878,443 of record VDFB02000013.1, on the reverse strand, counting down.
AGTCCACCTTCACCTTTTGGGAACTTCGAAGATGCAATTTTTAGCTCTCAGTCTGCACTTCAATTCCTAACAGGTTTCTAGATCCAAATCTACATAATCTAGTTTGTAGGTGATCTCTAAGCTTCTTTTAGGGTTTTGTTGACTTTGAATGACTTTGATGAATTATTGACACCTTTTAACACCTTTCTCTTTGAAAAATCTGCATACAAGACTTGCAAAAAACACATGCAAAGAGGGGGAAAAGGGTTAAGGGTTAGTGAATAGGGGTTTTCCTTGGTCAAACCCTAGTTTGGTAATCAAACCCTTGAAAATGAAATGAAAAGAGAATGATGAATTAAAAACATGCAATGCTACAACTAACCAAACCCTTGAAGTAGAAATTTGAAGTTATGCAAATGGAAGCTCCAATGGATGTATGCTTTACAATACCTAGAGTGAATGCTTGATGATTGCTTGAATGATTAGTGTTGAAAATGAAGGTAATATTGTAGCTTAAAACTTGTAAAACTATGAGATTGTAGATCTAATTAAGTGTTCCTTGTCACAACTATTTGTGTATGATTAATCTATTTAGATAAATTTTACCAATTGTAGAAAGAGATAGAATATTGTAGAAGAATGAGACAAGAAGATAGAAGTGACACAACATATATGTGGAGAAACCCTTTCATAAAAAATCTCCACCAGAATCAATAGTGTTTGTATTATTTAACCTTAGAACAAGATTACAATAATACTGTATCAATCCTTGATTAATATGCTTCCTTTCCTTCAATAATCCTTCTTCACAGCCTACAATAAACTCTCATTCACTTTCTGCAAACACAATCTATCCATTCATTCCATGTGACCAAGCATGAATCCACACATCCCATGTGATGCTTCAAACCCTCACACATGCACAAGCTCAACTTGTTAACCTATTGAAAACTCTGATGCACTTACTAAAATTAATAGAAAAATATGAGCATTGTAAACTCCTAAGAATTTTCAAATACAAGAGCATAAAGCTCCTCTAAAAAATCTACGCCTAGATTGTGCAAGTAGAGTTTCACAATGTAATCTGAGTTCAGACCAAATTCTTCCTCAATTTAGGTGCCCCAAAACTAAATACTTAACTAAACTCTCGTCAAGAAAATATCTTGCAAGCATCACCTCAAATTTGGAAACCAATAATGGGCCCACTTAACTGAGCCTTGTAAATATCTTCTTATGCAAAAGGTGTTAACTCAAAGATGCCAACTTGGGCACCCAAGGTGGGTCCAAGTTGAAATCTTGGTTAATTGAAACATATCTCTCCACCAATTCATGCAAACATTATGCATGATTGATCCCCACTTAACTAAATGTATCCACCTATTCTATGTCATGCAATTGAAGTCATTAGTCATGCAACTCAAGTCAACTAAAGATAGCTAGCATTCAACTCAAACTAACTGCATGCAACTAAAGATAACTAAACCATAATTGAACTTAACTTAACTTAACTTAACTTAACTTAATTGATACTGATTGAACTAAACTGAAGTGAACTCCACTCATGTAAATATCAATCCCTAATTTGTAGGATCTTTACATGCATTACTGAAGTGTATCAATCCTCCAAATAGTTAACTTAAGCAAGGTGGGTTCCACCTTCTATGTGGCCACCCCATGTGCTCCAATTTTGCATGAGCTCTTCTTGGATGTCCCCACATGTTCCTATCATTTAGGAATAATCACAAACTTCAATTTACATGTTCATTTCATTCAAATTTAATCTCTTTCTAATCCTAGTGTTGGGGAAAACTTTCCAAGGACTTAGGAGATACATGAAATATGTTTAGGATTGCAATTAAATGGCATCCTATTCCCAACATTCTCCCACTTGAAATTATACATTGCAATTATTCTAAACAAGGAATCATTATTATAAATCAAGTATAGGACTCAAGGCCAATGGCCTTATTGCACCAAGAGAACTTATCTATAGGATTGGTTTCATAAGATAATCTATAGCATTGATCAAAGTGTCAACCTTCTCAATCAATACCTTCCCACTTTCAACCATTTCTTGCACAAAGTGATAATGAACATCAACATTCTTATTATGAGCATGATGCATATGATTTTTGGCTAAACAAATAGCACTCTAACTATCGCATTCAAGTCTAATTTTCTTGCAATTAAAACTGATACCTTTCCCAAGTATTTGTAACCAAACTACCTCTTTAGAGGCATGTGTAGCAGCCATGTGCTCTGCTTCTATGGTGGAAAAAGCAGTCATGGGCTGCCTCTTACTCATCCAACTAACCGCAGCTCCAAAAAAAGTAAAAACATAGCCACTTGTCGACCTTTGACTATCCAGGTCTCCTTCCCAATATGAATCAACAAAACCATGTATGTCCAATGATCCATGCATAATATCAATTTCATTAGCACCATGATAAACCAAAAAATAACCAGAAGTACCTCGTAAATATCTAAACACCCTCTTAACATAAGTCCAATGTTCTTTACCAGGGTTAGACATAAACCTACTTAGAACTTCCACTGGTTGGGCTATATATGGTCTTGTACAGACCATTGCATACATCACACTACCAATTTCACTTACAATGGAGTCACCAATCCATTGTATAGACTTCCATACATGTAAAACCATGGGCTCAAAACCATGAGCTCCAAAACCATGGACCAATACAACTAGCACAAAACCATGTGCTAAATACCACTAAAGGTTAATCCACTAACTCTAACCCAAGAATTAGTTTATCCCAACTGCCCCCCTCCCACTTGGGTGAACTCCTCTCTTGCCAGGCCTTTCCTTTTAGGAAATGAGCAAGCCATACTAGGTCTTATAGCCATCAGCCCAAATACATGTATTAAATTTTACATACAACTCCATTTTTAGTTTCCACGTCTCATAATTAGATCCATTGAATCTGTCAATATCTAGACAAGAAGTAGAACTCATTGTAACACACTTATTTTACAAATCTATAATAACATAATAGTAAAAGCTCTCACTATAGCCAAAAAACCTTCAAAATTTTAAGAGAAAGGCATCACAAACTCTACCCAACCATTAGCTCTGATACCAAATGTTGAAAATGAATGTAATATTGTAGCTTAAAACTAAAATGAGAGGAAAATGCTATATTTATACATCATTATACAAAATTTCCCAAAAATACCACATCATAGGCTAACCTCAAGGCTTAGAAAATAATATCCTGCCAAAATTTTGAAATAATTTTGATTTTTGAGCCAAGTGGGACTAAGTTGCCCCTAGTGGCGACTTGGTACCACTTGGGAATTTTTAATGGGTTTCGGGAATTAAAGTCTATTAAATGATGTTTAACGGGGATTATTCTCAAAAACACACTTAAGTAGGGCCTGCAAGTGTATTAAGGGATCATTTAAACATAAGGGACAAACTATCAATGACAAGCCTAGGAAAGCATGAAAGTTTGTTACAATACTTTACAACACCTTGAAATAAGGCTTGGTAAGTGATAAAAAGAGGTTATTTAGGTGAATTATATTAATAAGGTCCAGAAAAGTGTGAAAATGTATTACAACACTTTTACAAGACATCATAGGATTCGTATTGACTCGCAAGGGTCCAATACCTAATGTGAATGTGCTGACCACATTACAACACTAAATCAAGGCATAACTAGGCCACAGTCACAAGGAGAACCCAAACAAGACAGAAAATGTAGAAGGGTTAATTTTTTGGTGTTCACATTTAGCCCCCACTTTAGTGAGAGGATGAACTTGCTTCAAACTCACACTAAAGTAGACCTATGCACAATCAAGAGGGGTTCCCATGAATCAATGCTAGCAAGATGGGACAACAATGATCAAGAGGGGTGATCAAGCCCCTAGGATCAAGATCTCATAGCAAATTTACATAAGTGCAAAGGGAACACACATGATATCAAGAGTAATGACTAGGAACAAGCACACAATGTTAAAGATGAAAGAGATAAAAATGAAAGAAATAATTAATGAATCGGAACAAGCTTCAACCATTTGTCCAACATGATGTGGATTAGATCTAGGTTGTTTTTCCAAAAAAATGTATACTCACTCTGAGGCGACAAAACTCATGGTTGACTACGAGGTGAGAAACATACACTTATGGCTAGTATGCACTCACACACACATAGTTGGCTATGGGGAAAGTCATTCCTCAAAATGGTCCACTATGTCACATCAAGCCACTAAGAGGAATGCATGGTAATATGCTAATATAGATCATGCTCATGAAGGACACTATACCCAATGTCATCCACAAAGTGAAAAAATGCATCATATGAAGTAAGAAGGTTGCACTAAGAACCAAGGAAAAGGAAAAAATGCAAAAGAATAATGCCAATGTATGCCTCCACTTTAAAGGAATTGCTACACACTATATTGTGAGCAATTACTTTAAAGTAGAAAATGAGAAATGAAAACAAGAAAGAAGACATGAGAGCCAACTTGGAAATCCCTATGCCAAGTCATATGTTTCTGAGTAAAGATGTGTCATGAAAAGGAAAGGAAAAATGAAAGGAAAGGAAGGGGTTTCCCCAAAAATTAAAACACCAAAAACATAAGGGATCTATGCATTTGGGGTTAGTATGTTCTTTGGTGCAATATTTTGTTTAGAGAGCTCAGAACTGTAATCATTCCTCAAATACATAGAACTAGAAGAATGACACAAAGAGAATGAAAAAAAAAAGAAAAATAAAGAACCTTTTGGGTCAACATGGAAGAGACATAGGTGTCTCGACGCCTTGCGTCATCCTCAAAAGGAAAACACAAGCTAAATGAAAAAGAAAAGGAAAAAAAAATGAAAAGCTTTTGGGTCAACATGAAGGATACATGAATTTCTCAATGCCTTCCATCATCCCCAAAAGGAAAACGCAATAAAAAGGAAAAAGAAAAGGCAAGGAAAAAGACAAACCTTTTGGGTCAACATGAAAGAGACATGGAATGTCTTAATTCCTTGCATCATCCCCAAAAGGAAAACACAAGAAAAAGACAAAATAAAAGGAAAGGAAAAATACAAGCCTTTTGGTTCAACACGAAAGAGATATGGAATGTCTTAGTTCCTTGTGTCATCCCCAAAAGGAAAACAAAAGAAAAAGACAAAAGAAAAAGGAAAAAGTGATGTACAACATAGAGAAGAATGAAGGCACAAATAGAGAAATTTCATAAAGAGAGAACATAAAATAGAACATCACGAGGGAGCACATCACACACATGCCAGCACACAAAAGAAAAAGAAAAAGAAAGAGAAAATGAAAAAGACTAGAAGGAAAATGCAAGTCAACCATCAAGCAAGTCATCTGCCTCCCAATCTTAGTTGGTGTAAGCAGAAGGTGAATAATGTAGCTAAGGGAAAACAACAAATGCATCACTAGGACAAGGCTAGAAACTTCTTGCCCCCATTGAGTACAAGACAAGAATGAGCCGAGGTAGGTGATGGGAAAGCTCATGTAATAGTGAGAAGAGAATTTTCTACAACTATTACATGATAAGAGTTGGAGAGTGGTTTATGGAATTATTGGATAGCAATTATCACCATCAAAATGATGCTTGCTAAGTATTTCTTTCAATTTATGGCACTCATCACTTCTATGTCCAAGAACACAATGATATGCACAATGTGGAATGTTAGAATCTTTAGGATATATCACCAACCTATTCATAGGTGGTAATAGTATGAGTCCTTTCTTTAAAAGTATTTGTAATTTCCTTTCACATTTAGGTGGTGGATGGAGAGGAAACTTTAGTTTTTGTAACTTGTAAGGTCTTTTTTGTTTGCTAGATTCACCCTTTTCTTGAATTGAAGGAGGACCCAAAGTGATCCTCTCATCCTTGTCATTGTTATTAGGTAAGGGTTGCTCTGGAGGAAAGGGGGACATTCAGGGGAATCAAAGATCACTGTGCCATCATCATGAAGCCTCCAATATTCTCTAGGAGACTTGTTGTTATGAGAGGGATCTTGATAACCTCATCCCATTGTGTTTTCATCTTTTTTATTTTTCTCTAAGATCTAATGAATGTCATGTCCAGTTGTTGTGTCACATCCTTGTTTGCTCAAAATACTAAAACCTTTTCCATAGGTTTCTTCAAAGTTTATTGGAGTATTGGTGACTTTTTTATCATAAAATGGTTGAGTGCTTGTTTGTTTAGAAGAACTAGGTTCACATTGTGTAGTGAACTTAGGTTCTTTGCTTGTTTCAGGATGTAAGTAACCAAACATATTAGGAGGTGGTGTTGTAGGAAGGTCTTGTTGTTTCATGGATAGATAAAACCATGCGTTAGTTTCAAGGTTGTCAAGGAATTCATTTAGGAACTTATTCATACTTTCATCATCTTCTCCAATGATGTCAACATCACGAGGAGGACATTCGTGAGGAGTTGAAGGAGCATGATGAAGTTCAATGTCATTAGGATCGGTTCCAAAGGCACAGCTTGACATGTTAACTACGGGTTTATGATGCAAATGAATGAAAGAAAACTAAGTGCAAGAAATGGAATAAAATAGAAAATATGGAAATTGTAATAGAAATGTAATAATAGAAAACAAAAATGTAGAAAATGATTTGGAAATGACAGAAATTACAGTGAAGAATGTGCAACTGGACTAAGTCGCCCAAGGTGGCAAATGAGTCTAGGGAGTGATTTTTTTCAAAATTTTATGAAATTTTTAATGGATTTTTTATGCTTTTTAGGTTTTCAGATGCAGATACAATATGATTATGTAGAATTTTGTTAATTTTTCATGAAATACAATGCAAAAATGCAAGTTATATGAGCTTTTCACTAATGCAAATTGTAAAACCCTAGGATTCAAATTAAATAATGAAAAATGCAATGCAATGTAATTCTAGGATGTAAATGCACTTGAAATAAAAAATATAATTTTCTAAAGTAGAGTTCACCAAATGTGGACTATGGAAATGGAGTCACAACTTCTCTTATCCACACCTAAAAGGGGAATGAAGGAAGAGGAATCTGATTTCACAAAGTTCACAGTCAAGAACAATTCGGTGAGATTCCAATGCAATGAATACTGAAATATATCAAAGAAGATTTTTCCTAAGGCTATAAATTGATAAAGAAGATAAATTATGGATGCAAAACTAAGGAAATGCAAAATTTTTGAAAACACAATGTGATATACAAAATGAACTAAATATGCAAGTAAACTATAATAAAAATTAATGAAACTACAAAGGTGCACCTGGAAACTAGAAGATGATTCAGAGAGGCTTTGAAATCCTACAGAATTTACTGTTGAAGCCAATTGGGACAAATACGCCAAGTTGGGTGACTTAAAACTATTTTGGGGAGATTTTGCTAGAATAGATTTCAACCAAAAGGGTATCCAGAACTACAAAAAACACTTTTCAGGCCTAGCAGTGGGACTAATTCACCATTGATGGTGACTTAGTTCACCTTTAGCTTTCAGGAAGTTTGAAGATGCAATCTGTAGCTCTTGGTTTGCACTTAAGTTCCTAACAAGTATCCAGATCCAAATCTGTAGAATTGGTCTATAGGTGATCTCCAAGCTTCTTTTAGGGTTTTGTTGACTTTGAATGACTTTGATGAAATTTTGACACCTTTTAACACCTTTCTCTTTGAAAAATCTACATACAAGACTTGCAAAACATGTAAAGCTAGGAAAAGGGGTTAAGGGTTAGTGAATAGGGGTTTTCCTTGGTCAAACCCCGGTTTGGTAATTAAACCCTTGAAAATGAAATGAAAAGAGAATGATGAATGAACAACATGCAATGCTACAACACACCAAACCCTTGAAGTAGAAATCTTAAGATATGCAAATGGAAGCTCCAATGGATGTATGCTTTAGAATGCCTAGAGTGAATTCTTGATGATTGCTTGAATGATTAAGTGAATGACTTAATGAGTGAATGAATGGGGGTCAAAATGAGAGGAAAACCCTAAATTTATACATGATTACACTTTTTTTTTTTCTGAAAATACCACATCACAGGCCAACCTCAAAGCTTAGAAAATAATATCCCACCAGAATTTTGAAATAATTTTGATTTTTGAGCCAAGTGGGACTAAGTCCCCCTAGTGGTGACTTGGTTGCACCAGGAAATTTTTAATGGGTATCAGGAATTAAAGTGTATTAAATGATGTTTAACAGGATTATTCTCAAAAAAACACTTAAGGCATGTAAGTGTATTAAGGGGTCATTTAAACATAAGAAAGGGTCAAATTATTGATGAAAAGCCTAGGAAAGCATGAAAGTTTGTTACAATACTTTACAAAACTTTTAAATAAGGCTTGGTAAGTGATAAAAAGAGGTTATATAGGTGAATTATATTAATAAAGTCCTAGAAAAGTTTGAAATGTATTACAACACTTTTACAAGACATCTTAGGATTCTTATTGATTCACAAGGGTCCAAGGCCTAATGTGAATGTGTTGACCACATTAAAACACTAAATCAAGGTAAAACTAGGCCAAAGTCACAAGGAGGACCCAAATGAGATAGAAAAAGTAGGACGGTTACTTTTTTGATGTCCACAGAGATGAAAAAAACTTAGGAAATTTTGATGCAAGATTTGGTGAAGAAATATTCCTTGGATACTCTACAAGAAGTAAGGCTTACTTGTGCTACAACAAAATATTGAAGAATATTGTTGAGAGTGCAAATGTAAAGGTGGATGAAGAGCCACATCAAATTTTAGTATTGATAGAAGGATATGAATTTGATGAATCCCCTTGCAATGAAGAAGAAAAGGTTGAAGATAAAGGAAAAGAGATGAAAGTTGAAGAGGAAGAAGCTCTAGAAAAGAACCCTAAGACTTATTAGTATTTGTAAAGAGAATCATTTAGAAGATAAAATCATTGGAGATAAGAGAAAAGGTGTGCTAACAAGAACAAAATTTTCTATGATAAAGGAACAAGTAAATTTATGTTTACTTTCTAAGGTGGAACAAAAAGTAGTAATTGAGGCATGCAAAGATGAAAATTGGGTCAAAGCAATAAAGGAAGAGTTAGAATAGATAGAGAAGAAACTGACTTGGGAATTGATCCCAAGATTGGAAAATAAGAATGTGATTGGTGCTAAGTGGGTATTCCAAAACAAGTTGAATGAAGATGGAAAAGTTGTCAGGAATAAGGCTAGACTTGTGTGTAAGGGTTACTCACAAGTTGAAGGTATAGATTTTGAGGAAAATTTTGTTCTTGTTGCAAGAATGGAATCTATCAGGATGTTTTATCTTTTGCAACACATAAATATTTCAAAGTATATTAGATGGATGTGAATTCTCCATTCTTCAATGGTGAATTGAAAGAAGAGGTATACATTAAATAGCTAGAAGGTTTTTAGTTGTTAGAAGATATAAATATGGTCTATCTATTGAAGAAATGATTGTATGGATTGAAGCAAGCTCCAAAAGCTTGGTATGCAAGGTTAGATAAGTACTTGTGGGTATGTGAAGGATCATCATGGAAAAAATAGGCCTTTAAGTGGCAAAAAATTTGGAAAAATCAGAATTAGGCAACTTGATGTAAAAATTTGAATAAGTTATCTATATTATTTCAAAAATATGTAAGAATAAAATTGGTAGAAAATTAAATTTAGTTTCTAAACTACTAGGTTTATTTAAAACAAAAAATCTATTTGGTGAAAATTTGAAATTTCAATGCAGAGTACTTAAATTTCAAGGAAAATATAAGAAGTAGGTGTTTGTCCACCTAACCACGATAAACGATAATTATTTTAATTAAATTTTAGATATAAGTAGAGGACTCATGTCCCAATGTGATGCATATTTTTTGTAATTTTTTTAAAAGTAAATAATTAATTATGAATTTTTTACTACAACTTTTAAAAAATATAAAAACTCATATGTCTGACCACATTAACTTGGTCAAAACTTCATGAAATTCATTTTTTTTAATCCTATTGTATGCGAAGCATACAATGTGATGCATGTTTTGTATTTAAAAGGCGTGATATCGTTTGAAAGCTATAGATGTTTTTTAATTAGCCTATCAATCAGGACTTTAGTCGTAATTCAAATAGAAAATGAATAATAATTTGTGCCATAGAAAAATGGCCCCTTGTCATTTTCATGTCCTTTTAGGTCTTGTTTCATGGTGTTTGATATATTTTTCTCTAATTTTATGTTGTGACATGGCTTGAACATGCATATTTATGTACTAAAATTCAAATAATGATGTCTTGTGAAGGTGTTGTGGAGTGTTGTAAGACATTTCTACATTCTTCTAGACTATATTTATTACAATTCACCTAAAAATCACCTTTTCATCACTAAACAAGTCCTATTTTGAAGTGTTGTTAAGTCTTGTAACAAGATTTCACGCTTTTCTAGGCACTTCACTATTTATCCCTTTCTTATGTTTTATTTGACCCCTTTATGCCCTCATATATCTTAATTAAGTGTATTTTTGAATGTTAACCCAACAAACAACATTAAATACAACTTAATTTTGAACACATATTTTTCAGGTCCTAGGTGGGACCCATTCACCATGGCTGGCAAATGAGTCCCCCTTAGCTCCAAATTAAAAAAATTTAAATTTTCCTTTTGGGTTTTTATTCAAAAACACTTGATGTAAGCCTATGATGAGGTATGAATGGTTGACTAAGGAAAAAGTGTGTATAAATATGTTATTTTCACCACATTTTACATCCCCTACAATTATCCAACATTCACACATCATATTCAAGCATTCAAGTATTCTACAACATCAATTCAAGCATTATTCAAGCACTTTGGAGAATCCATTGACATTACTTCAGACTTTCATTATCAAAGGTTTGGTAAGTTGATAGCTATTGCATGTTATTAGTTTATCATCCTCTTTCATATCATTATTTCATTAAGGGTTTGATTACCAAAAGTGGGATTTGACCAAGGCAAACCCCTATTTGCTAACCCTCAACCATTTTTCCCTTATTGCATGTGTGTTTACAGACCTAGGTATGCAGATTTAACAAGATTTTTGGTGTTGAAGATTGGTAAACAATTAAACTAGGTGCTTCAATTCAACGCATTCATATTTCAAGCTTGGAGAAGGTTTTATGTATGTTTCCTACAGAATTGACTTTAGCAACCTGACAATCATAGATTTCCAAATTTGGTGTTGTGGAGTTGTCTCCTAATTTTTCATAAATTTGGGAGAGGACTAATTCACCACTAGTGGTGAATGAGTCCCACCTTAGGACTGAAAATCTATTTTTTGTCAAATTCTGGATCCTGACAGCCAGAAACCAGTTTCTGACACTTTTTGACCAGTAGGAGGACTAATTCCCCAACTTGGGTGAATGAGTCCCACTATTAAAATTCAATGATTTCAGTTAGCATACACAACATTCTATATTCATCAAACATTGCCCAGGTGCACTCTGTTTCATCTCATTTCTTTTTGTTCTGCATTATTTCTTCATTTAGTTCATTGTTTGCATATCACAGTGTGTTTTCAAACATAATTTAAATCTTAGCTTTGCATTCAAATTCACTCATATAGATCATTCAATTGCATTTATTTTACTTAATTTAGTTTAAACAACATCTTGCATAGCATAATTTGAATGAACTAGTTAGCATTTTTGGCCCTACCTCTCTCTTTTTTGGTGAAAAACCCTAGAAGAGTTAAAGAAGTCCTAGAGAGCCTAAAATCAATGGTTCATTTTGGTGAACCTACATTTTGAACACTTTTCATTTCTGATTTCATTTGCATATTACATCCTACATTACTTTTGTATCAACATTCAATTAGGACATTATTTTGTCTAGGACTTTTCATATTGCATTAGTGAAAACTTCATTTAGATTTCATTTTTGCATTGCATCATATTGAAAAAATTGAAAATATGTATTCTACATCCTTGATTGCATTATTTAGAGCATTAAATTCATCTTAAAATTTCTAAAAAACACAAAAAATTATCATACTAGGACTCATTCACCACCCTGGGCGAATCAGTCCCTCTACACTTTTTAAATAGCATTTCTAGCATTTTTCTGGAATTTTCCTATATTTCTATTTTGTGATTACATTTATGTTACAGTTAGCAATATTTTTTTATTTTCATATTAGACATCTTAGATTACCTTACATTTGCATTCACCTCTCCTTTGTGGTACTTGTATGAGTGTTTGGTGCCCCATTGATAATACTTTAGTGAGAAGAAGTTCTAGACTCATGGCTTCCCATGATAGCATAGTCATTGTGGACCTTGGGGTCTTACGAGCTCCTACTCCTTGTATGGACAATGGTGCATTAGGCACTTACAATACCACTTCTATGCCTTCACCTTTCCATCTAATGAATGTTGACACCCAAAACAATTCCCTCCCGTAAGAAAAGGTCATTAATATTCATGAGGATTTTGCACATTTACAACAAGATTTGTCACTTGAAAAAATTTCCACCACTGCCATACCTGCCATTGACAATCTTCATCATTTGATTGAAAGTGAGGATGGTTTGCAAGTGAAGAAGAGAATTGTCAACATTTACAATAAACATGCCTCTTCTAATACTTAATCCACAAAAATTCTTGTAAGCCAAGGAGGACCTCAAGTTCCTCCCAACCATATCATCTATACCAACTTATACCAATCCACAAGTCCACACAACTATGCAACAAGTTAATTATGTGGCTACTTCTTTCCCAATTCCACCTAGCATTCCTACTTCTCTTGTGGCAATGCAAGTCCCCTCCACCACCTTCACACCTCATAGTATTCCTTTCACTTCCCCTAACATCACTTACACTCCATCACCCTTTTCTCTTCCACCTCAACCCACTTACCCTGATCTTGTTCTTACACAACTCCTTAATACCATTTCATCCATGCAACATCAACTTTCCACCATTAGCCAAGGTCAAACTACTCCAACCACATATCATGTATGTAGCAGCCCCTTATCCTGAGAAATCTTATGTACCCCAATGCCACAAGGGATATAAATTCCTTGGTTTGAGAAATATGGAGGTAAAGGAGACCCTATCAGCCATGTTAATGCTCATATAGCTTTGTGTAGTGACTTTTTCCTTGATGATAAACTATTAGCCAAATTGTTTCCAAGGACCTTGAAAGATACTGCATTAGAATAGTTTTCCAACTTTCCCAATCATTCCATCTGTTCATTCAATGAATTGGTGGATGCTTTCATGATAAGTCACTTTCAAGTTCATATGACACCTAAAAAGACAATGGCTGACCTCATGCGATGTAGACAAAACATAGATGAAAAAGTAATGTATTTTATCTCACGATACCAATCGCTGTATGCTCAAATTGATGTCAAGATTCCTGATGCTCATCTACAAAAGATTTTTATTGAAAACTTGCACACACACCTTCAAGATAAGCTAACAATGATGAAATTCCCTTCATTTATGCATTTATGCACAACCTTGTGTGAATACCATAACTTAGTTTCAAGTCGTGATTCCAAATCCACTTCTAACCAAGCTGAAAAACCTGAACATAGCAATCAAAATTAAAATAACACACAAAACTTTTGCAAACAAAATAGAGACTTTTTACATTTCAATCCCCATCCTCCTTCACAACTGCAACCAACCCAACCAGCTCAAACTCAAGTGGTAGCTATTAAAACAATGATGCCTTATAACTATGGGGACCCGAAGACAATTTACTCCCTTACCCAATACCCTCCATAACACAATGAACCAATTAATTAAACAATGCATGCTCATTTTTCCACCCATTAGACCGCTTGACCCAAATCTACCATTACCACCCACCTTAAAACCTAATGCTTATTGTCATTTTCATTGGAAAAATGGACATGACACTGAATACTACAAGCATCTAAAACATTTAGTTCAAGACCTCATTGATTCAGGCCATTTGTCTATTGTGGGTGTTAATGATCAAGGCAATAAGTCCGTTGCAACCCCTAACCAAAATTTACAAATTTTCACCAATCCTATGCCTAAACACACTACTTCATTTGTCAAGGCTAGTGAACCTTCAAACACTGATGTAATGACTATTGATACAAACAATGAATGTTCAACATGATATACCTCCACCTATTACTGAAGATAGTCTTATGGATAAACTTGTGGCTATGATAGACATTATCCCTTGTAAGGGCCAAACCACTAAATCTCTTGATATCACTTTTTTTGCTAAAGAAATACTACAAAGCTTCTTGATGGTCCTCTCTACATAGCTAGCAGAATCTATGATAATCCCACTAACAAGATATTAATAGATCCCTCTTGTGGTGAGAATGTGATTACAGAAGAGTTTCTAGTATTACATGAGCTCTATCAAGATGATTATAATAAACCAATTGCATGGATTAAAACACATATTGGTTTTGCATTCCCTACGATCGGATCAATTGTACTCCCCTTATAGATTGGACCTAAAACTTCAGATATAACATTTTCAATTATTCCACAATCTGACCAATTTTGTTTACAACTAGGCCACCCTTGGCTTCACTCAATGAAAGTGGTCCCATCGGTTGTTCACAAGTGTTTGAAGTTTCCACATGGCAATGAGATATTTATTATACACCATAGTGGCTTTAATCTCTTATCATCTAAAGGTAATTTTTCATTAGAATCCTTTTGGCCTAAACCCATGGAACCTATCACACCTCAAAAGGACTTCTTTTTCATAACCTACCAAAAATTCAAAGCCAAAAAGATAGCTGAATTGTCTCTTCGTAATGCATCCCCGTCTACTTCCACACCTCTTGTCATAGATGAAACCATGCTTCAACTTGAGTCTGACATTGAGAAAACTATACAACCTCATGAACAACAACCCCTAGACACTTCCCCACCATCATTTAAATGACCAAGGGAAAATGAGCCAACTACTATCATGCCTCCTCGTATTAAAAAGTGTATAAAGCAAAAGAGAAAGTGGTTGATCCATCCTCTTCAGTTTCTTCTATTCTTCCCTCTTCGGAAGTAGAAGACCCTATGATGCCTCAATCCACTCTTACACCTCAACAACTCCAAAATATAATTAAATGAAACCATGGTGCTAGGGAACGTAGGCGTCGTCGTCGTCTCCTTGCTCAGCAGTCTCACATGGAAGAAAATATAGAAAATCAACCTCTACCTTTGACAAAATTAATACATGACCACCCTCCTTCTCTTGACCTACCACAAGATAGTCCAGTGCAACAATTGTAACAAAATGAAAAAATCCAACAACCACATATTTTGATACATCCATCCTTATAAATCACCCTTCATCTTCCTATTCTCGTTAATCTTGATTATGATGATGATTATATGATGATAGCAAAAATAGATGAAGAAGTATATAACAACTTAAATTCTCCATTTTCCTCTACAATGAGCTTAAAAGATAAATCCTCTCCACCAAGTGAAGAACTTGGTATGACTCCTAGTTTGGTGCTTGTAATTATTCCTTTGGACATTCAACCACCCTCACATTATACTAAACATGATTGCGAGGTGGATGACTTGTTAGATAGTTTTCTTGCATTTGCCTAACTAGCCTTTTTACTTTTTTCTTTTTATTTTTCCCTTTTGTTTTCCTTTCATATGTGTATTGCGTTCCCCCATATCGTTTGTTTGGTGTTCCCTCTCTTTGTACACTTCTTCTATTCATCTCTCTATTCTTCTATTCTCTATACATTGTATTTTTCGCTTTTTTCTGTGTTCTCCTTTTGGGGATGACGCAAAGCATAGAGATACCCTATGTCTCTTCCATGTTGACCCAAAAGGTCCTAGTCTTTTTCACTTTTATTTTTTGTTCTCCTTTTGGGGATGACGCAAAGCGTAGAGATGCCCTATGTCTCTTCCATGTTGACCAAAAAGGTCCTTGTCTTTTTTGTTTTTGTTTTGTGTTCTCCTTTTGGGGATGATGCAAAGTGTAGAGATGCCCTATGTCTCCTCGATGTTGACCCAAAAGGTCCTTGTCTTTTTCATTTTTGTTTTTTGTTTTCCTTTTGGGGGATGACACAAAGCGTAGAGATTCCCTATGTCTCATCCATGTTGACCCACAAGTTCTTTGTCTTTTTCGCTTTTGTTTCATGTTTTCCTTTTGGGGATAATGCATTGAATTGATACCAAAATTTATCCTTCATATTGACCCAAAAGCTTTTTCATTTTTCTTTCACTTTTTTGTTTTCTTTCTTTTCGCTTGTGTTTTCCTTTTCGGGATGATGCAAGGTGTTGAGACCGCAATGTCTCTTCCATGTTGACCCAAAATAGACTTTCTTTTTCCTTTTTTTTTTCTCTCTATGTCATTCTTCTAGTTCTATGTGCTTTGGGGAATGATGACAGTTCCAAGCTCTTTCATAAACACATTGCAGCAACAAACATACTGACCCCAAGTCCATAGATCCCTTATGTGTTTGGTGTGCTTTTTTTTTGGGGGGAAACTCCCTTTTCTTTGTTTTTCATTTTCCTTGACATGACACAGCCTAACTTCAAAACATATGACTTGGCATAGAGCTTTCCAAGTTATCTCTCATGTCTTTTTTTCTTTTTGCATTTTCTTTTCTTCTCTACTTTAAAGTAATTGCTCATAGAATGATGTGTAGCAATTCCTTTAAAGTGGGGGGCATAGATTACCATTAATTCATTTTCATTCTTGGTTCCTAGTGTAGCCTTGTCATTTATATGATGCATTTGTAACTTTGTGGATGACACTGGGTGTGATGTCCTTCATAATTGTGATCTATCTTAGCATATTACATTCCTCTTGGTGGCCTATTGTGACACACTACATCCCCTAAGTTGTGAATATACTACTCTTTGATTGGTCCTCTCTTGGAGACAATAGACACAATTTTCCATAAGTGATTGACCTTGCATGAACTAAACAAGACTCCTTTGAACATCTTTCACATTTTACATTTTACATTTTAACATTTTTGCATTTTACACTTTGCATTTTTTCCACCTTGCATAACGCAACTTGCATGACTATGGTACCTTTCTTTTTTTTTCATGAATTTTTTCTTTGTGGCGCCTTGTTAAAGTTATCAATAGGTGTAACTTTGATATGGTTGAGTGGGAAGCCCACCTAGCAGCATGACTTTTCCCCATATCCACCTTTGTGTTTGTGAGTGCATACCAACTAGCATATGTATCTTACCTTTTGGGCTTTCTCACTCTGCGGATGACCAAAAGTTTCATGGCCCCAAAGTGAGTATACATTCTCTTTTTCAAACAATCAACGTAGATCTAATCCACAACTAGTTGGATTGACGATTGAAGCTTCATTCAATTCTTTCATTTCAACACTTGTGTGTTCCTTTGTTCTTATGTCTAGTTTTCCATGGGATCTTCATCCTGGGGGCTTGATCGTCCCTCTTGATTTTTGTCATTCCATCTTGCTAACATAAGTGCATTTGAACCCTCCTCTCGATGTTCATGGCTATTTTAGTGTGAGTTTGAAGCAAGTTCATCCTCTCACTAAAGTGGGGGATATAAATGTTCCATAGAAAAATGGCCCCTTGTCATTTTCATGGCCTTTTAGCTCTTGTTTCATGGTTTTTGATATATTTTCCTCTAGTTTTATGTTGTGACATGGCTTGAACATGCATATTTAGGTACTAAAATTCAAATAATGATGTCTTGTGAAGGTGTTGTGAAGTGTTGTAAGAAATTTCTACATTCTTCTAGACTATGTATATTACAATTCACCTAAAAATCACCTTTTCATCATGAAAAAAGTCCTATTTTGAAGTATTATAAAGTCTTGTAACAAAATTTCACACTTTTCTAGGCACAACTTCACTATTTATCCCTTTCATCTACTTTATTTGACCCCTTTATGCCCTCATATGTCTTAATTAAGTGTATTTTTTAATGTTAACCTGACAAACAACATTAAATGCAACTTAATTCCCAACTCATATTTTTAGGTCCTAGGTGGGACCCATTCACCATGGGTAGCGAATGAGTTCCCCTTGGCTCCAAATTCAATTTTTTTAAATTTTCCTTTCGGTTTTTTATTCAAAAACACTTGATGTAGGCATGTGATGAGGTATGAACAATTAACTAAGGCACAAGTGTGTATAAATATGTGATTTTCACCTCATTTTACATCCCATACAATTCTCCAACATTCACACAGCATATTCAAGCATTCAAGTATTCTACAACATCAATCCAAGCATTTTTCAAGCACTTTGGAGCATCCATTGACATTATTTCAGATTTTCATTATCAAGGGTTTGGTAAGTTGATAGCTATTGCATGTTATTAGTTTATCATCCTCTTTCATTTCATTGTTTCATTAAAGGTTTGATTACCAAAAGTGGGGTTTGACCAAGGCTGTAATACCCCTCATGTAGTTGTTACTTTCATGATACTATTTCATGTGTTATTGTGGACTTGAGACGTGATGGTGATTATTTCACCAGTTTGATTGTGTGGCTTTGCAGTTTGGTTTATTTGGATGTTCTTGATATTGCTTTATGATGCCTGATGACTTAATGATATGTGGTGAATTTTTATCTAGGTATGTTATTATTCTCATGTGGTACTATGTTGTGATGTATGGCTTAATGATTGTTTCTAGACATTTATGATGATGTGTGTGTTCTAGTTGAGTCTTGGTGGAAGGACACTATAGCATCACTTATTTGCAAGTTCCCTATTACGCTGTGACTACCTTTCACAATGTGTTTGTAACTAGGGATTTATATGTATTTGACATTGGTCTTATGCAGGATGTAGGTATTGGACGCCGACTCCACCTGCATTGGCAGGTCTGAGCGTGTCAGACAATCCCAATGGATATGAAGTTGAAAATGAATTTGACAAGGAAGTCCGAGTCCGAGTCCATCATCCCATCATTATGTTTGATGGAGTTATTCATCAATTTTATATATATATATGTGCATTTTATATTAATGAGGACTATTTTAATAATCTTAATTTTTAGATTTAAACAAATAGAGAAGATTATTATTATTATTATTGTTCATAAAGTTATGGGTATGTGCAGGATCATCATGGAAAAATAGGCCCTTAAGTGGCAAAAAATTTAGAAAAATCAAAGTTAGACAACTTGACATAAAAATTTGAATAAGTTATCTATATTATTTCAAAAATATGTAAGAATAGAATTTATAGAAAATTGAATGTAGTTTATAAACTACTAGGTTTATTTAAAAAAATCTATTTGGTGAAAATTTGAAATTTCAATGCAGTAGTACTAAAATTTCAAGGAAAAATAAGAAGTGTTTGTTGACCACCCTAACAACAATAAAATGATAATATTTTTTTATAAGATTTTAGATATAAGTAAAGGACTCATGTTTCGATGTGATGCATTTTTTTGTAATTTTTTTCCAAGTAAATAATTAATTATGATTTTTTTATTACAACTTTTAAAAAATATAAAAAATGTATATGTCTGACCACCTTAACTTAGTCAAAAATTCATAAAATTCATTTTTTTTCTTTTAATCCTATAGTATGTGAAGCATAGAATGTGACACATGTTTCAGATTCAAAAAGTGTGATACCGTTCGAAAACTATAGATGTTTTCAAATCAACCTATCAATCAAGACTTTAGTCGTAATTCAAATAGAAAATGAATAATAATTATTTATTAAATTCAAAGTAAAGCATAATTTATATTGATGGAAAGCTGATAATCTCCTTTAAAAACCCTTTTCCTTTCATCAATTTTGGGTAAAAAAAAAGTAGTTAGTCACATACCCATCATATTGCCACTTTTTGGCCCATCATGATCCTACACATACCCTTATTTTAATTTTTATTGTATTGAAGAATATTATTTTAATAAATAACTAAATTAGAATTTAAAATGAAAAAAAGAAGAAGATAAATTTAAATAAAAAAACAAAAAAAAGTTAATATGGAAATTTGGAAATAAAGGAGAAAAAAAAACACAAAAGCAATTTAAAAAGATAATAAAAAGAGTTTTAAGGAAAAAAGACTTAAAAAGGGCCAATGCATTTACATGCACAATTCGGAAAAGAAAAGGCCATGGAAACTTGCTAATTTTGTGTGATTTTTCCTTCAAAACAAAGAGGTTTCTTTTTTATTAAATGAAAGGGGAATTATTCATTTTTGGGGGGGGATTTTTCAATGTGAATTATTTCTGCAAAAATATTTATCTTCTTCTTTGTCTTGTACAAAAAATAAAAGTAAAAGAAAATATACAGCTTGAAGCATTCTTGAAGGTGGATTTTGGAGAACAGAGATTGAATTTTGGGACTGTGGAAGAAAGAATCATCTTAATACTTCATCTCCATCTTCAAATGTAAATCTAGGTTGGTCTTGTTGTTCCATAATTTTTGGTTTTTAAAAAAAACGTAATGAATATCTTCTCTTCATCTGTTGGAAATGATTGTCTAAATATTGAAAGTTAGATTTGTAGTTCAAAATATCTTTCTTTGCATACCTCTTTAAAACTATATCATATAGTTTTGGTCTCTGATTTTATCCTTTCAGTTAACATTGTGGCATCACTTCTTCGCTCTTCCTTCACCCACTTTGCTAGGGGATCGTTTGTTTTTAAGTTTCACCATATTATGTTCATCCTTAGATCATTTATGGTTTGTATACCTTTCCCCACTAAGCCGCCCTGCCAGCCATGGTATATCTTGGAATTCAAATTTTGGCTACCACTTTTAATAGCTAAATGGTGCTTGAAATATATACATTTGTTATCTCCTTATTATGAATTTTTGTTGCATGTTAGTATACATAGTGAGCGGCCTTCTTCACCTGCTAATCGCCTTGTCTAGAAATTGATGTTGGGGAAGCCTAGTTTCATATTGTACCCCTTAGCATCATCAATATTCTTCACAGAAGAATGTATTTGATTCAATGGTCTAAATGGCCACATCTCTCAATTAATTTCTCTTGCAAACAACCAATTGTTTATGGTGTTTAAAGCGTTGCCCCTTAGTGGTTGATTTCATAAGTCCACAGTGTGCAAGTGTTGGCTTTATTCATAGTATTGTCTCTTATTTAGGTTGTGCCCTTAGTAGCGCATGAATTAGAGCAATGTTGGTATTGGGAATTTGATATTTATTAGGCCTTAAACCAACAATATTAATGGAGTTGAAACCTCCAGGTGCATCCTCCCCTACTACCTTCTTTTGCAAGCCTATACTTATGTTGATTCATTACTAGGATTAATTCATGGCACTATTAGGATAGTATTGTTGTCAGAATAAACGCCTCTCTAATGTGCATGCTTTAGGAAACATTAATTACTTATTTGCATTTTTTTTAAATTACTTTTATATCATGTGTTTTGGTATTCAATATATTCGCTACATTTGCTTTATAATCTAGGAATTCATATCTTATGGTCAAGGAATTCATTTGGTTTGTTAGATTTGTTTGTCATCACCTACTGTGCACCTCTTTCTTCCTTATGTTGAGTCTATGGGTGGCTGGAAATGTAAATGTTGTCCTTATTCAATGCTGAGTGGTTTTAAATTTTATTTCTACTTGCCCTTAGACAGAACTTTGTGATAAATGTTGGGTAGTGTAATTGTAAATAGCTGGGAAAGAAATATATTGGTTCTTGCTCTCCATGGAGTTGTGTGCAGCATCCCAGAGGCTATTGTGTGTAGCCCATGGAGGTTATGTTGGGTGTAGATTGTTAGTTTTAATATATATTTATATGTGTCTGTGTGTGTTTGTTTTATATATAACATTTGTAATTCATTTAAAATAAACTTCAATTCTATTTTTTATGTTGAACAACAGAAACATATTAAATTCAAATTAGTAGTATGTAAAAGTTATAATTGATTATGTTACTATGAGGAAAGAAGGAGATGTTTAAATAGGTATTTGTTTATAAATATAGAAATAAATATATATGAATAAAATGATTTAATATTTGTATGTATATTATTTGAAGCAGGTTTATAATGTTGATTTCTTGATTTATAATGATATTACATGCGAAAAACTATATATATATATATATGAAATTAGTTCAATGTTGATAATATATTCAAGTTCGTTATGTTTAACCAAAGAAATATATATACATGTACTTGTTAACCAATAGTATTGATTTAATTAAGTACATGAACTATGTTTTCACATTCCATTGTATTGTTAGTTAGTGAATTAAGGTTTATGTAATTGTTTTAGGGATATTGTGATTAGAAGAAATTAGTAATGTTACAAGATTGATGGGTATTGTCTTTCCATGAGGTTTTTACTCTTCCGTTTGTTCTACTCCATTTGTTCATGTTTTTTTTTTGGGCATGTTATGAGTATGTCAAGAACCCACCTCATTATGTTTCCCTTGCTTGGTAGTTGGTTTTAGGCTTCCAAAGGCAGTGGAGTAGAGTGATGCACGTTGGATTTTTTCATGGTTAGTCCCTTATGGCTTGTGAGTTATTTTTTGTATTGTGTTTTTATGGGTGTGCTTGGTTTCATGGGTTCTTGCCTTGGATTATAGTTTGAGCGAGAAGGATTTCCTCGCACATGATTGTGACCTTTGTGGTTTTAGTGATTCGTACACTTTTGCACACCCATTCTTATTGTGTATTTTTATTTGTGGCTAACTGGGAGAGTGGCTTGTCATGGGGGTCGGTGCACAAAGGGGTAGCCTCAATAGCCCATGAATGAGTTGGTTAAATAAGTGAAAACACAATTAAACACACTAGTGAGTTAGGTAGGTTAACAATAATTAAAGATAAGTCAGATACCTCGTCCACGCCGTTAGTGCTCTCACAGACTAAGGGTGGACTGAGAAAGCCATGGTTCGAAAGGTCATTACCTCATCCCCATGAGGTGTTAACAGTCCCACATGTGTCACCCTATGGGGTCAGTGCCCAATGAGGGGTAGCCAGGATAATCATAGATGGGGGTCGACACCCGTAGAGAGGTAGCCAGGATAACCCATAATAGGGTCGTACGATGACACTCCTATGGTACCCCTTGCCTTTGTCTTTGCATGTCTTTAGAAACAATCATCTTGTTGTAGTCATTGATGTTGTTGACCATTATGTTCTAGTTGTTTTCTATGTTATGGTCTTGTGCTCATCCATTTGATTGTCTTGGATCGTGGGTCTTTCTTGTCTACTCCTGGCATAGGGGGTTGGGACTTCAGGTCCATGTGGTTGAGTGGAATGTGCCATGCACCCCATTGGGTTCTCTGTCAGCATTCATGCAATACAACATTACTCAGATGTCGAGTGTTCTAGAGTTCATTATATTTTTAGATGTACATTCTTTATTTTGTCATACTTATGTATTGATGTATTACACCCACGTGTGTTGGGAAATAATGATGTAAACTCATGTGATTGATCGATGTAATGTATTGGAAGCAGATGTAATGTATAAGTGTACCTTTGTATTCCTTATATGATTAGTGATTGTGGTTATCATCATATGAACATGTTGTATCTGTGGAAATATGCTTCTTGTATTCTCATGATTATAATATATGTTTATGGTTATTAAAATTGAGATACTCTTTCTTTTATTGGGTTATCACATGTAATGTTAGAATTATGATGGATGTATGGTTTTATTAATGTATTCTTGGTCAAGATTTGTAATGTAATTTGGAATTCATTCATTTTCAATTCGTTATGGGTTAGGTTACGTAATGTTCCTTGTGTACCCTAGAGGACATAGGTGGCTAGTGTATTCATGTAATTGAATGTCATGTGTTGGAAGCTTAATGTACATATCTTATATGTTAATTTTAAAAAAAAATTGTGTGATATTAGTTGTCTTAGTTGTCCTTTGGGGTTTGCGTGATAGGGCATTACAAACTTGGTATCAGAGCCAAGTTTGCAAACACTAGGTTCTCTAGGTAGTTTGAGCCCAATAGGAAACCTTTACGTGTAACTCTTGATCTCACATGTTCCTCTCTAATGTTGTGCAAGAACATGCCTCGAGGTAGAGGTCATGGCCACAGAAGAGGCCAAGGTGGTGGTTGTGGGGCTAACCACCAAAGTTCATCGCCTTCAAGTTCCCATGGTTTAGAATGTGAGGAATGTCAGAGTTCCCAAAAAAATCTAGGAGGCGGTGGTCAAAACCTGGAGCAATTGGGTCTTGAAGGTGGATAGTTGTGACACCTACTTGAAGAGATTCTCGGTCGTTCAGGCCCTAGGCCAGTGGAGGAGCAGTGAGTGGAAACAGAACGAGAGAGATCACTGAGACAAGGGGAAATAGTAGCAGAGCAGGATGCAGTAGTGGCGAGTCACATGAGAGACCTGTTGAGAGCACGACCTCCCACATTTGATGGTTCAAGTGGCAGTCTAGAGATAGAAACATGGCTTATCGATCTAGAACAATGCTTTGCTATGCATCCTTATGGTAGTAATATCAAGGCTAGGTGCGCCATCATGCACCTCAAAGGCTTCATATCCACTTGGTGGAGACTTGGAGAGTAGAAATTGCATCTTGACATCATCATGGTGACTTGGGAGTTGTTTATGGAGAGATTCAGGGCCCATTTTCTTTCTAATCACTAGAGACAGTGTAGGGTAGATGAATTTCATGAGTTGAAAAAAATGGAAATGTCTGTTGAACAGTATGAGCACCACTTTTATGAGCTCAAGCAGTATGCAAGAATTGGTAACGATGAGGCTATGCTTGTTCAACACTTTGTCAGGGGCTTAAACACCTGAATCAGTGATGGAGTCTAAGTCTTCGAGCCAAAGGCAATGGAGGTAGTTGTTGAGAAGGCTCGTCTCATAGAGGAAAACTTGGAAATGGATTTGGGAGGCCACACAGGAGTTCAGATCGGCAGTGTACCGACATCTAGTTTTGGTTCTAGTGGTGGGCAGCCTCAAGCTACAGGGTCTTCTAGGAGTTATCATCCACCCTCAAAGGGTGGTTAGCAGCAACAGTAACAGTTGCAGCTGAAACACAATAATTCATAGTCTTAGTAGAGTGGCAGATCTCAGGCCAAAAAGAATCAAAACTGGCATTGAGTTCGGCAGAACCATTTTGAGAAACTTGCATAGAGTACACAGTCAGCACCCAATCAAGGTATTTTTTAGTCAATCAAATGCACCGTCTAGTGGCAGAGGTTTTGGTCAGGGCATAGGTTGTTTCTCCTGCGGTCAATAGGGACATATTTCCAGACAATGTCCACAAAGGAACACTATAGGTTTTAGTCAGAGACCAACTGATTTTGACCTGACAATGGGTGATGCAGGTAGATCACACCAATTATTTGTAGCGGTTGACAACTATCAAGCTGAACATCAAGGCATTGTAGTTGAGACATCAAGTTTGTTGCATGGCACTAGCATTTCCATTCTCTTTGATTCTAGAGTATCATATTCATTTATCTCTCCTTTAGTAGTGGACCATTGTAGATTGGTGGTAGCAAGGCAAGGCATTAAGTGGTAGGTCAAATTGGCCTCCAGGGAAAAGGTGGCTATTGAGTCACTCATTCAAGGTTGTAGTTTGAAAACTAGGCCACTCGTGACTATGATGGACCTCTAAATCCTACCTCTTGGTTCCTATGATGTTGTTTTAAGTATGGATTGGTTGAGCACTCATCGTGCTATAATTGATTGTTGATGCAAGGTTGTGCATTGCATGGATGATTCAAGAAATGAGGTTGAGATCATGGGTATACAAAGACCTATCTCACTACGGATGATCTCAGCCATGCAATTGAAAAGGTGTTTCCACCAAGGATGTCAACTATTTGCAGTGTCAGTCAATGACTTGGATTTAGGAGAGAGTCAAGAGGTGTCATTGGATAACTATCCTCTCCTTAAGGAATTCTCTAATGTTTTTCTGAGTGAAATTATGAGGATGCCACCAAAGCGTGACATCAACTTTAGAATTGATCTTGTACCTAGAGTTGAGCCTATATCTTAGGCTTCATACCGAATGACAACACAAGAACTTTAGGAGCTCCATTTGCAATTAGAGGAACTTTTAGCAAAAGGGTTCAATATTCATCCTAATGTTTCTCCTTGGGGAGCACCAGTGATATTCATAAAGAAGATGGGCAGTTCACTCTGTTTGTGCATTGATTACAGATAGCTTAACAAAGTGATGGTGAAGAACTGGTATCCTTTGCCAAGAATTGACAATTTGTTCGATCAGATAAAAGGGGCTCAGGTATTCTCAAAGATTGATCTTAATTCAGGTTACCATCAATTGTGGATAGTCGAAGGTGATATACACAAAACTACATTTCACACTCATTATGGACATTATGAATCATTGTTATGTCATTTGGGTTGATAAATGCACCATCATTTTTCATGAGTCTGGTGAATGGAGTTTTCTGAACCTACTTGGATAGGTTTTTTCTTGTGTTTCTCGATGAAATCTTGATCTATTTGAAAATAATGGAGGAGCATGAGGAACATTTGAGATAGGTGTTACAGTGCTTGAGGGACAATTAGTGGTATGCTAATCTAGAAAAGTGTGAGCTCTTCAAGACTAAAGTGAAATACTTGGGTCACGTCATCTCTGGTGAAGGTATCATTGTGGATCCTTCAAATATCCAAGCCATTGTTGATTGGCCGACACCCAAGAATGTTCCTGAGATTCACAGTTTTATGGGTTTAGTAGGTTACTGTCAATGGTTTGTTCAGGGCTTTTCGAGGATTGCACATCCCATCACTTCTCTTCAAAGGAAAGGGAAGAATTTTTTTTGGTCCGAGCAATGCCAATTAGCTTTCAAAACCCTTAAGTAAAAGTTGGCTAGTGCATCGATCCTAGCAATTCTTGATCCTACAGGGGATTTCGTGGTGTGTACAGATGCTTCCTTGGAAGGCTTAGGAGTTGTCTTGATGCAAGAAGGTCGTGTAATTGCATATGAGTCCCACAAGCTCAAGGATCATGAGTTGAATTACCCCACGCATGATTTGGAGTTGGTCATAGTTGTTCATGCCCTTGTGAGATGGAGGCACTTCTTGTTGGGACATCGGTTCGAGCTTCATAGTGATCATCATAGCTTGTAGTATATCTTTACGCAGCCGAACTTGAATTCTAGGCAAAGAAGATGGATGGAATTTCTTTGAGAATATGATTTTGAGGTTAAGTACATTCAGGGCAAGGAAAATGTAGTGGTGGATGCTCTGAGTCGACAGAGACATGAGATATTTGCAGTGACTCTTGAGGTGGATTTGAGGAGTCAGATCCTCGCAACACTTCCCTCAGATAGTTGGTATCAGGAAGTGAAGATTGAAATTGAGTCAGAGAGAGCTTTGGAGGGAAAATTTGCTAGTTACTCACTAGATTTAGATGGTCTTTTGTGATATTCGGGGCGTATGTATGTGCCTCCTATTGAGGGTTTTCGTACCTATTCATGACTAAGGCACATCAGGTTCCATATTCTACTCATTCAGGAGTTAAGATGTATGTGGACCTTCGTTCACTATAATTTTGGGTTGGCATGAAGAGAGATATTGCAGACTTTGTGGCAAGATGTTTGGAATGTTAGAGAGTTAAGGCAGAACACCAGAATCTTGCAGGCCTTCTGCAGCCTCATCTCATTCCTGAATGGAAGTGGGATATCATATCAGTAGATTTCATTGTGGGTTTTCCTATGACTTCTCAATGGCATGATGCTATCATGGTCATTGTTGACAGATTCACCAATGTGGCACACTTCTCCCCCGTCCAATAATCTTACACTACTTTTTCGGTTGCCAAAATATTCATGGAAGACATTGTTTGACTGCACAAAATTCTGCAAAGGATTATTTCTAATAGAGATTTGGTGTTCACTTCTACATTGTGGACATCTTTGCAGCATGCCTTAGGGACACAATTGAATTTCAATTCTGCTTACCATCTAGAAATAGATGTTCAAATGGAGAGGGTCAACCAGGTTCTTGAGGACATGCTCCATATGTACGTGATGGATCAAAAGATGCAATGGGAGGACTACTTACATTTGGTGGAGTTTTCTTACAACAACGAATATCATAGTTCTATTGGTATGGATCCCTTTCAAGCATTATATGGCCATTCGTGTTGGACTCCATTGAGTTGGAATCATCTCAAGGATAGAGTTCTCCTTGGACCCAAAATGCTTCAGGCTATGGAGCAATAGGTTGCTTGCATCAGAGAGCATTTAGTAGTAGCTCAGGATAGGAAAAAGAAGTATGCTGATGTGCATAGGGTCTACCATTAGTTTTTTGTTGGTGATTGGGTTTTCCTGTGAGTGCATCCGCAAAAGAGTCCAATCCATTATGGGAAGGGCTCTAAGCTTGCACCTCATTTTGTGGGATTGTTTGAAGTTTTGGAGAGAATTGGACCTGCTGCTTATTGCCTAGCATTGTCACCCAATCTATCGTGCATACACAATGTAGTTCATGTTTCTATACTTAGGCCTTATTATCCAAATGTTTCTCACGTGCTTGATTGGAATTCATTACAGGTTGAGGATGGATAGCTGACACTCGAGCCTGTAGTCATTCTACAGCACAAGAGACTCACTCTTAGGGGTAGAGAAATTGAATAGGTGCGGGTCCAATGGGACCGAAATGATGAGAATTCAACGACATGGGAGGATGCATCCCATATTAGAGAGGCTTTTCCTTATTTGTTTACCAGCTTATAAGAGTAAGCCAAGATCTAGGGGGAGAGGATATGTAATACCCCTCATGTAGTTGTTAATTTCCTGATACTCTTTCATGTGTTATTGCAGACTTGAGACTTGATGGTGATCATTCACCAGTTTGATTTTGTGGGTTTGCAGTTTGATTTACTTGGATTCACTTGATACTACTTTATGATGGTTGATGACTTAATGATATGTGGAGTTCATTTTTATCTAGGTATGTTATTATTCTCATGTGGTACTATGTTGTGATCTATGGCTTAATGATTATTTCTAGGCATTTATGATGATGTGTGTGTTCTAGTTGAGTCTTGGTGAAAGGATGGTGTAGCATCGCTCATTCGTGAGAGCCCTACTATGTCATAACTACCTTTCACGGTGTGCTTGTAACTGGGGATTTATATGTATTTGAAATTGGTTTGATGCAAGATGCAGGTACTAGACACCGTCTCCACCTGTGTTGGCATGTCTAAGCGTGTCCCACAATCCCAATGGGTATGAAGTTGAAAACAAAGTTGACAAGGAAGTCCCCATCTGAGTCTATCATCCTGTCATTGTGTCTGACGATGTCATTCGTCTACGACCCCATCACCATTACGGTATCATCCCTTTTGATGTTTTTTGTTTTTAATTGTTTCTTTAACATTGTTTTAATTTAATATTATTGTCATTGTTCTTGGGGTGTTAAAGTTATTATCATTCAAGTGTTGGTTTAGTTATCTTTGATCGTGAGTTGATGTTTCAATTTAAATTATTATAATTGGATAGTAAATTTAGTAATGAATGGTGTTAATTTAGATTAATTGGTGAATTTAATGTTTCGATATATATATATATATATATATATATATATATATATATATATATATATATATATATATATATATATATATATATATATATATATATATATATATGTTAATGATGACTATTTTAATAATGTTAATTTTTAGATTTAAATAAATAGATAAGATTATTATTATTATTATTGTTCATAAAGTTATTTTAATTTTATTGTATCGAATAATTTTATTTTAATAAATAACTAAATTAGATTTAAAATGAAAAAAATTAAGATAAAGTTTAAAAAAAATTCATATGGAAATTTGGAAATAAAGGAGAAAATAAAACACAAAAGCAATTTAAAAAGATAGTAAAAGAGTTTTAAGGAAAAAAGACTTAAAAAGGGCCAATGCATTTACATGCACAATTCGAAAACAAAAGGCCATGGAAACTTGCTAATTTTTGGGATTTTTCCTTCAAAACAAAGAGGTTTCTTTTTTATTAAATGAAGGGGGAATTATTCATTTTTGGGGGGGGATTTTTCAACGTGAATTCTTTCTACAAAAATAATTTTCTTCTTCCCTATCTTGTACAAAAAATAAAAGTAAAAGAAAATATACAGCTTGAAGCATTCTTGAAGGTGGATTTTGGAGAACATAGGTTGAATTTTGGAACTGCAAAAGAAAGAATTGTATTAATACTTTGTCTCCATCTTTAATTGTAAATCCAAGTTGGTCAAGTGTTACTCCATAATTTTTAGTTTTAAAAAAAAACGTAACAAATATCTTCTCTTTGTCTATTGGAAATGATTGTCTGAATACTGAATGTTAGATTTGCAGTTCGAAATATCTTTCTCTGCATACCTCTTTAAAACTATATCATATAATTTTGGTCTCTGAGCTTATCCTTTCGATTAACATTGTGGCATCTCTTCTTCTCTCTTCCTTCACCCGCTTTGCTAGGGGATCGTTTGTTTTTGAGTTTCACCATATTACGTTCAGCCTTAGATCATTTATGGTTTGTATGCCTTTCCCCACTAAGCCTCCCTAACAGCCATGGTATAGCTTGAAATTCAAATTTTTGCTGCCCCTTAAATGTTGCTTGAAAGATATACATTTGTTATCTCCTTATTCTAAATGTTCGTTGCATGTTAGTATACGTAGCGAGCGGCTTTCTTCACCTACCAATTGCCTTGTCTGGAAATTGATGTTGCAAAAGGCTAGTTTCAAATTGTACCCCTTAGTATCATCAATATTATTCGCATAAGAATGTATTTGATTCAATGGTCTAAATGGCCACATCTCTCAATTAATTTCTCTTGCAAACAACCAATTGTTTATGGTGTTTAAAGCGTTGCCCCTTAGTGGTTGATTTCATAAGTCCACAGTGTGCAAGTGTAGGCTTTATTCATAGTATTGTCTCTTATTTAGGTTGCACCCTTAGTAGCACATGAATTAGAGCGATGTTGGTATTGGGAATTTGATATTTCTTAGGCCTTAAACAATCAATATTAATGGAATCGAAACCTCCAGGTGCGTCCTCCCCTGCTACCTCCTTTCGCAAGCCTATACTTATGTTGATTCATTACCAGGATTAATTGATGGCACTATTAGGATACTATTGTTGTCAGAATAGACGCCTCTCTGATGTGCATGCTTCAGGAAACATTAATTACTTATTTTCATTTTTTTTAAATTACTTTTATATCATGTGTTTTGGTATTCAATATATTTGTTGCATTTGCTTTATAATCTAGGCATTCATTTCTTATGGTCAAGGAATTCATTTGGTTTGTTATATTTGTTCATCATCACCTACTGCACACCTCTTTCTGCCTTATGTTGAGTCTACAAGTGGCTAGAAATGTTAATGTTGTCCTGATTCAATGCTGAGTGGTTTTAAATTTTATTTTTGCTTGCCCTCAGATAGAACTTTGCGATAAATGTTAGGTAGTGTAATTGTAAATAGCTGGGAAAGAAATATATTGTTTCTTGCTACGAGGTTGTTGGGTGCAACCCATGGAGGCTGCGTTGGGTGTAGATTGTTAGTTTTAATATATATTTGTGTGTGTGTGTGTGTGTGTGTGTGTTTTCTTTATATATATAATTTGTAATTCATTTAATATAAACTTCAATTCTATTTTTTTATGTTGAATAGTAGAAACATATTAAATTCAAATTAGTAGTATGTAAAAGTTATAATTTATTATGTTACTATGAGGAAAGAAGGAGATGTTTGAATAGGTATTTTTTTATAAATATAGCAATAAATATACATGCATAAAATGATTTAATATTTGTATGTATATTATTTAAAGTAGGTTTATAATGTTGATTTATTGATTTATAATGATATTACATGTTGAAAACTATATATATATATATATATATATATATATATATATATGAAATTAGTTCAATGTTGATAAGATATTCAAGTTCATTATGTTTAACCAAAGAAATATATATACATGTCCTTGTTAGCCAATAGTGTTGATTTAATTAAGTACGCGAACTATGTTTTCGCATTCCATTGTATCATTAGTTAATGAATTAAGGTTTATGTAATTGTTTCAGGGATATTGTGATTAGAAGAAATTAGTAATGTAATATTGATGGGAATTGTCTTTTGATGAGGTTTTTACTCTTTTTTCTATTATACTCTATTTGTTCAAGTGATTTTTATGTTTGGGCATGTTATGAGTATGTTAGGAACCCACCTCGTTATGTTGCCCTCGCTTGGTAGTTGGTTTTAGGCTTCCAAAGGAAGTGGGGTAGAGTGATGTATGTTGTATTTTTCCATGGTTAGTCCCTTATGGCTTGTGAGTTATTTTTTGTATTGTGTGTTTATGGGTGTGCTTGGTTTCATGGGTTCTTTCCTTGGATTATAGTTTGAGTGAGAAGGATTGTCTCGCACATGATTGTGACCTTTGTGGTTTTAGTGCTTCATATTCTTTTGTACACCTATTCTTATTACGTATTTTTGTTTGGGGCTAACTGGGAGAGTGGCTCATCATGGGGGCTGACACACAAAGGGGCAACTTGGATAACCCTTGAATGAGTTGGTTAAATAAGTGAAAGCATAATAAAACACACTAGTGGGTTGGGTAGGTTAACAATAATTAAAGATAAATTAGATACCTCATCCATGCCATTAGTGCTCTCACAAACTAAGGGTGGACTAAGAAGGTCATGGTTGGCAAGGTCATTATCTCATCCCCATGAGAGGTTAACAATCCCACATGTGTCACCCTATAGGGTCGGCACCTAGTGAGGGGAAGCTAGGATAACCATAGATGGGGGTTGGTGGGGGTAGAGAGGCAGCCAGGATAACCCATAATAGGTTCGTGCAATGATACTCTCCCATACTACCCCTTTTGTTTATCTTTGCATGTCTCTAGAAGTAGTCATCTTGTTGTAGTCATTGATGTTGTTGGCTGTTCTGTTCTGGTTTTTTTTTGTGGTTTGGTCTTGTGGTCATTCGTTTGATTGTCTTGGATTGTGGGTCTTTCTTGTCTACTCCTGGCATGAGGGTGGTTGGGCCTTTAGGTCCACGCGGTCACATGGAATGTGCCACAAGCCCTGTTGGGTTCTTTGTCAATGTTTGTGTAGTACAACATTACTCAGATGTCGAGTGTTCTAGAGTTCACTATATTTTTAGATGTACATTCATTATTCTGTCATACTTATGTATTGATGTATTACACCCACGTGTTTTGGGAAATAATGATGTAAACTCATGTGATTGATTGATGTAATGTACTAGAAGTAGATGTAGTGTATAAGTGTACCTTTGCATTCCTTATATGATTAGTGATTGTGGTTGTCATCATATGAACATGTTGTATCTATGGAAATATGCTTCTTGTATTCTCATGATTATAATATATGTTTATGGTTATTAAAATTGAGTTACTCTTGCTTTTATTGGGTTATCACATGTGAATGCTTTAATGTTAGAATTATGATGGATGTATGGTTTTATTAATATATGCTTGTCATGATTTGTAATTTAATTTGGAATTCATTCATTTTCAATTCGTTATGGGTTAGGTTACGTAATGTTCCTCGTGTACCCTAGAGGACATAGGTGGCTAGTGTATTCATGTAATTGAATGCCATGCATTGGAAACTTAATGTACATATCTTATATGTTAGTTTTAAAAAAAAAATTGTGTGATATTAGTTGTCCTTTGGGGTTTTCGTGATGGGGCATTACAACGAAAAACCTCTATTTGCTAACCCTGAACCATTTTTCCCCTATTGCATGTGTTTTTGCAGACCTAGGTATGTAGAGTTAACAAGCTTTTTGGTGTTGAATATTGGTAAACAAGTCAACTAGGTGCTTCAAGTGAACTCATTCATATTTCAAGCTTGGAGAAGGTTTTTTGTTTATTTCTTGCATAATTGAATTCGACAACCTGACAATCAGAGATTTCCAAATCTGGTGTTGTAGAGTTGTCTCCTAATTTTTCAAAAAATTGGGAGAGGACTGATTCGCCACCAATGGCGAATGAGTCGTCCCACCTTAGGACTAAAAATTTGAATTTTGTCAAATTTTAGATCTCGATAGTCAGAAACCAGTTTCTGGCACTTTTTCACCAGTAGGAGGACTAATTCACCACCCTAGGTGAATGAGTCCCATTCTGAAAATTCTGTGATTTTAGTCAGCATCCACAACATTCCAGATTCATCAAGAACTGCCCAGGTGCACTCTATTTCATCTCATTTCTTTTTGTTTTGCATTCTTTCTTCATTTAGTTCATTGTTTGCATATCACAGTGTGTTTTCAAACATAGTTTAAATCTCAACTTTGTTTACTCATATAGATCATTCAATTGCATTTACTTTACTTTAGACAACATCTTGCATAACATAATTTGAATGAACTAGTTAACATTTTTGGCCCTACCTCTCTCCTTTTAGGTGAAAACCCTAGAAGAGTTAGAGAAGTCCTAGAGAGCCAAAAATCAACGGTTCATAATTATTTATTAAATTCAAAGTAAAGCATAATTTATATTGGTGGAAAGTTGAGAATCTCCTTTAAAAACCCTTTTCATTTCATCAATTTTGAGTAAAAAAAAGTCGTCAGCCACATACCCTACACATACCCATGATATCACCACTTTTTGGCCCATCATGATCCTACACATACCCTTGTTGCACAAGGATCTAGAAAAGGTACTACAAATAGCAATCTATATTTCAAAGTTGAAGGTGAAAAAATATTAATTGTGGTAGTATATGTTGATGACATAATATTTAGAGGAAATGAAGGTATGTGCAAAAGGCTTGCAAAGGAAATGCAGAAAAAAATTGAGATGTCAATGTGTGGGGATATGAATTTCTTCCTTAGTTTGTAGATTAGTCAATCAAATAAAGGTATATTAATATCACAATCTAAGTATGTTAAGGAAATGTTGAAGAAGTTTAGAATGGATGACTCTAAACCGGTATGTAATCCTATGGTTACTAGTGTAAGTTGAGCAAGAATTATGAATCTCCTAAGAAAGATTAGAGCAAGTATAGATCAATGATTGGTGGAATGTTATACCTTACTACTACTAGATCGGACATCATGCATTCGGTTTGTCTTATGGCTAGATTTCAAGAAGATCCCAAAGAATATCATGTTGTAGTAGTAAAGAGGATATTCAGATATTTGAATAGCACTTTGGATTATGGTTTGTGGTATCCAAAGGATACTAAATTCTCCTTGCGTGCATATAGAGATGTAGATTGGGCTAGATGTACATATGATAGGAAAAGTACAAGTGGTGGTGCTTTCTTTCTTGGAAGCAAGTTGGCTTCATGGCTAAGTAAGAAGCATGATTCCTGGTGTCATTATCTACTATAGAAGTATAATATATTGTAGCAACATCATGTTGTACACAAGTGTTAAGGACAAAGAAAAGATTGAAGGATATTAGAGTTTCATATGATGAACCTATTTCTATCATGTGTGACAATACAAGTGCAATCAATATTTCCAAGAATACGGTAATTCATTTAGGAGAAAAACATATCTTAATCTAGTATCACTTCTTTAGAGAGAAAGTTACAGAGAATGAGGTGAATTTGGAGTTTGTTCCTATTAAGGATTGAAGGTTGTTGATATTTTCATGAAGGCTCTACCAAAAGATACTTTTGAGTATCTCTGAGAGAAGTTAGGGGTTATTTCCCCTCCTTTAAACTAAATGCATAAGTGTGTGCATCTATCTAGGAAGCATTTCAAGATACATTCTTGGTCTTGGAATGATGTTAAAGGCTACCTCTTAGAGGGATTAGGTGTAGTGGTTGTTGGATGGTGCAATCAGATGGAGCATATTTTGTGCCCCTAAGGCGAAGTGTGCAAAAAAATGAGTGTAGTAAAGAGAGAGTGCAGTTGCTTGCTAGTGTTGTAAGTAGTGTCAAATTGGTGTATGTAGATGATGTGTGAAAGGTACAAGTGTTTCCCTTTGAATGTTGTTAAAAGGGGAGAGAAAGAGATTTGGATGAGTATATGGCTTTTTTCCATTTATGTCAAAGGGGGAGAGAGCTAAAGTGGTTGAAAAACCATAGGGGGAGAAAGAAAAACATGTTGAAAACTTGTATATGGGGGAGAGTATTGCCTGAGGAGCAAAGGAGGAGAGTGATCTAGAATGTAGGTGTTGTTGGTGTTGTAGGAGAAGTATATGAAGAGAGAGGATGAAGAGTAAAGAGTTATCCCTGTCAGGAGGTGTACTTATTGCAGTATTGATGTAGGTTTCTTTTGTTGTTGATGGTTTCTCAAAAATTAGGTGTTGTCATCAATAACAAAGGGGGAGATTGTTGGAATTTTGGAGATGTTGGAAGCTTGAGTTGTTTGTGAATTTTTTAGGTGTTTTCATTGATTTCTACCCATGGTATAAAAATATTGTTGGAATTCTATTGGTATTGATGATGTGCCTGAAATTGTTGGTATTGATGTCAACACGTGCTAGTGTTATCATTGATGTCTTACTTTAGTATAGTTGCAGAAGTTGTTGGCCTAACTTGTGTTTGGGGAGATTTTTGTAGTTGGAAAGTGTTGCATGTTGTAGATGTGTTGCATAGATGTTAGAAATGCTATTGATGAAGTTGGTTCACTTGGTTTCCAAGTGCTTTTGAGAAAATTTGAATAAAAGAGAGTTTAGTGTGATATAGTGGTGTTCAGTGTTTTTCTCCACATTTCTCCATTATCGAAGATATGCTTCTATGGTTTGGATATGATGATTAGAGGTGTTCAAAGGTTCTATTTGTAGAGCTTCATTTTTTGGATCATACTATAGTGGAAGATGTGTTTAACAGTATGTCTATTTGGTGAAACAAGGTGTCTAGGAGAAATCAGATTGCTCCACATTTCTTTACAGTGAAGATTCTAGTGTTGTGGATTAGGGAGTGTGATTATATCATCTTTATCTAACTTCCCTTGAATTTTCAAGTGTCGAGTTGTTCCACAAAGTTGTCTGGTGTGTTGGATATTTGTGCCAATATGTCTAGTTGCACAAAATGAAGGCATACTTAAATTTCAAGTAGTTGCAGTAGTTGTGGAAAATATTTTGATGATGTGGAATGTTTTGAGATGTTTTGGAATGTTTTTGTGTTGTCTGTGAGATGTCTCTGGACTTGGAGAGACATGCTTGTGGTTGCTTATTAGTATTAGTATAAGTTTGGCCGACTTGGCATGCTAGTATTAATTACGGAGGATAATTATTGTTTGAGGAAGTGTTGAGAAGCATCTCAGTGTAGATTTGGATCCTAGCTAAGTATTGGTATGGTTTTCCTTCACTTCTTTCCACCATGGATGTTTTTGGTGCCAAACTATTTGATGTTGCACAATTGAGGTGTATATGTTTCCTTTAGGCCGACCTAATTGAGATTCTTTTAGGTTGTGAAGGGTATAAATGTAAGGAGAATTTTTTTGTGGATGAAGTGCAGAGACTGTGATGTGAAATATGTGAATGTGATCAAGTGTGATTATTTGAGTGCGAGCCTTAATGCTTATGACTTCAAGATGTAATGAGCAAAAGGAGACTATATTTCATCCTATTTGATGAGTTGTTGTGCTTCAATGGAACTATACCTTTGGTATATTAGAGATACATTTTTAGAAAATCAAATTAGTAGTGAACCACCCCTTCTTTTTTTCTTCTTTCTTCTAGACAATGTGTCCTTTAGCAGTGAGCCTTATTGTATTCAGTGTTGTAATTCATATATTAGTGAGCTAATCCTCATCATGATTTTTCCCTTCTTGGGTTTTCCACATAAATCTAATATTTTTGTGTTTTATGTGTTTACATTATTGCTTTACATATTTACATTCTATTAATGCATGTGAAGGGTTTAATGGTTGATCAGGGTTTGAAAAGATATTGAAGGCTTGAATGTTTTAAAGTATACAACTGATTCACCCCCCACCCCTCTCAGTTGTCATGTTCATCTAACAAAAATATGTAGGGAAAGCATGTAGAATTGGAGTTAGGATCATTTAGAAGTGCAAAAGAACTCTATATAATAGGAGGAAATGAGTAGTAAAGACATTTGGAAAATTTATATGAGTTCAATATGGAATTGGAGATCATAAATGTAAGTTATGATGAGATATTGAAATGGTAGTATAAAATTCCATTGAAGTTTCATAGGAATAGGATCAAAAGGAATTCATGAAACACAAGAAAAAATAGTGAAGGGATGTGGAGGTAGAACAAGAAGAATTCTAGAGGCCAGAAAGTGCAATATGGTAAAATAAAAGGATAACTAGAAGGCAAGAAAGAAATGATTAAAGAATTAAAGGTATCAATGTCAGTAAGTGGAGGGGAAATGGAAGAATTTTATAAGAACTCTAAAATTCCACAAACTAGAAGGAGTGAATGATTATGGTGATGTGGAGAAGGATGTGATGTTAGGAGATTTAGAGATGGACAAGAATATAAAAAAATTAGTTCAAGACCACAAGTGTAGAAAAAGTGAAACAAGGAAATGATCAATATTTTTAGAAATTGGAGTAGAGAATGATTGGAGATGAGAAATGAGAGAAATAATAGGAATAATTTTAAATGAACCTCTCATGTCCATAAAGTAGATGAAACTTGAAAAAAAATTAGGAATGAGAGAATGCAAATATGTAGAAGAGGATAGGAGGTTAGGATATGTAAAGGAAATGGACAAAGTATAAGTGAATTTTACAACTCTATAAAAAGGGAAAAGGGAAAATGAGACAAATAATGGGGGAATGTAGGATGTTGAAGAGGATGGGAGGTAGAGAGGTCTAGACAAAGATGAAGTCTAGATGTCCATCAAAAACCTACATATTGATGGAATGAAGGAAACAAAGATAGAAAGGGACTTGATAGAAGATGTCAAATTTTTATATGTGATTAGTACTTAGAATAAGATGTCATCCAACTAGAAAGTATTTGATAGTCACCAAAAACTCTACAATCTTGCAAAAAACTAAAAAAAATTACTAAATCATTTCTAGATTTAAAGCTTTTTAGGTTTTTTGCAACTTCTAACATCTGATAGGAATATGGGGATAATGAGAAATAACACATTGGAAATTTTGACCAATGGAAACCCTTTTAAATATGTCTAAAATCAGATGTATATGATGAAAAATATGAGACCTAATCCATAATGGGGCTAGGAATCAAGTAATTTTTTATACATTTCAAGGTGAGTCCCAACACCATGAATTTACTATCAATAATTATAAACTAGTGTTAACTTCAATCTATCTTCTTATCACATCTAAAGTTAGATTTCTATTAAACTAATTTTAAGTATAATCAAATCATTAAATACATGCTTGTGTAATGGTAATATTAAAATAATCATATATCACATTTCTTATTCAATAATGTCATCCCTTCATTGCATTAAAATGTGTTATTCTTGAAGAGAATTACTATCTAAAATCAAACAAACATTATTTATAAATTATATTTCATTATACAATTTAATAGATTCGATTAGAACATCTCTAATTTTAATATGTAATATATATATATATATATATATATATATATATATATATATATATATATATATATATATTATTGTTTTCATTTATGAACTAGGATGATGGATCAAGGAGCCCTTTGCAAGGTCCTTGGTTTCTTGTGTAAAATGGTCTCTCAATTTTAATCATATGAGAGATGGCATCTAGTTTTCATTCTAGGTTAGGTTATTGGAGTTGTCATTGAAATAATAGGATGAAGATATTAATGGACATTTCAAATACTTTTGAGTAGTGCATTATGGTAAGGTGGTCATGAAATTCAAGAAATGTTCATTTATTGTAATATTTAATATTCTTGTGAAGGATAACAAGGTGTTCCCTTCGTGAATTATCTTATCATCTAAGCTAGGTAGTTGGGTACAACATATTAAATTCAAAAAATCTTCAAATGTATGCCATAGTTGCCTCAAACCGAGCCATGTAAATGCTATTTTCTCAAGCAACAAGGGATACCATTTACTTTGGGTAAAAAGGAAGAAGCTCTAGTTGTTGATGGTTCTTGAAAGATTATCAAAGAGAATGCAAAAAGGGAAGTATGGGGACAACTCTTGAAGATCATAGAGCTATGACAAAGACCCTTTTGATGGAGGTTGAAAGTGGGGATTCATGGTTAGAAATTAGGAGTGTTTATGGCCGTTTGGATCTTCCCTATTCTTCCAAAAAATGGATATTTGAGTGAAATATTATAGCATTCAAGACAAGATAGTTGAGGTTAATAAAAGATATTTGGAACAAGTTGGTTTCAAACCACCTTAAATTAGAGCTAGTCATTTTTCAAGTTTTTTATTGCCCACTTGTTACTTGATATTTATTGTTGTGTAGTTTGCTACACCCTTAATATTAGTGTACATCGGGTTATGAATAGTCGACTTGTGGCTATCTTAACTCTCTATTAAGTCATATTATCATTAGTATATTTTTATTTAGTTGTTTAGGTCAGCCTAGACTTATATAGGTGTGTTTAAGTCAGCCTAGGTGATATCCTAGGCATAAATAGGTATATATAGGAGGTTGTGAGTCTTATTTCATGATCAAGTTGTGAAGTGTGTTCTCATTAGAGATATTTGGAGGTTTCCCCCCTTGAAGTGGCTTGTTATTCTTAGTTATTATCAAGTATTTGCAGCATATTTCATATCACTTTATTCTATTGTGCAAGTTATTTCATAACAAGTGGTATCAGAGCATGATCTTGACACCGTAGAGGCAAGGTTTTTTCTCAATTTTGGAGGCAATTTTGGGAAGAGCATATCTTTCAGAGTTTGGAAATTTTTTTATTATTTTTAAAGGGTTTTTTAAGAACATATTAAAGAAGCTACAGTCCACATTTTAGAAGAATTGGAGTATAATTAAGCGAATTATTATAGAATTAGGGTTTCTACACTTTTTTTTTGGAATCTACATATCTCGCATAGATTGTTGAATTAGAGTCCAATTTTTTATTGGGTTTTTGAAGACATACTAAAGGAGATTACAGTAAAAAATTTGGAGGAATTGGATCATAAATACGCAAGTTATTGAAAAATTAAATTTTTCACAATTATCACTCTCCACGCTGCAAATCTACTTATTTCTTGGAAATTTTTCTAGGGGAGAGATATTTTGGGCCCTAGTAAGTTACAATAAATTTTTTAGAGAATTTAAGTTTCATTTGTGTGGTTTATTTTAAAATTAGTGGTTCCCATCATGACAGGGCCTGCAACAAGGGGCAAAAAGAATGTTTTCACTCCGAGGAAGACTCTTGATAAGGATGGAGTAACAATAGAGGAAATTACTCCTCATGAGGAAATAAATAAGTTCAAGGAAGACATTTCCTCAATAAATATGGATATGTGTGACCTAAGAGGAGATATATGAAACATACGAAACATGTTAAGCACCTACATGGCTAAACCGAGAAAGGAGTTCTCAAGCAACCAAGGTGAAAATTCTAGGTCAACTACCATTGACACAAGCTTTAGTACTCCTATGGGATCTAGGAATTTATTTCCAAAGGTGGATATGTGCAAGTTCGATGGCAAGGATCCTCTAACATGGATAAACCAAATGGAGAATTTTTTTGAAGTACACCATATCCCAAATGGACAAAAGGTCATGATGGCTTCCCTATACCTAGAACTAGATCAATTCATTTGGTATCATTGGATTTGCACTCATCAAAGGAAAAAGGGGCTCACTGTCTCATGGTCAATTTTTACGGAGGAACTCCAAGCACAATATAGCAATAGCGTGACAGACAACTTCTTCAACCAATTGGCTAAACTTCAAAAAATAGGATTAGTTAATGATTATATTCAGCAATTCCAAAATCTATCCTTAAGAGTGGATACAATTACAGAGGAAAACTTGAATGATTTATTCTTGGGGGGTCTCAAGGATCACATTCAACATAAGGTACGCATGTTTAGCCCTAGCTCCATAAATGAGTCTTTTATCTTAGCATGCAGGGTAGAGGAGAAGTATTTGATTCCTAAGAAGCAAGGGGCTAATGTGACAAGGGAGAAAGAATATTCAACACAACCTACTAGGTTGACTCCACAACAAATAGAGGAGAAAAGAGAAAAAGGGTTGTGTTTCAATTGTGATAGAAAATACAGTTGAGGACATAAATGCAGTGAAAAGAAATTATTCTATATTGAAGGTCCAAGTGAGGAAGAAGAGGAGGAACCCATACTAGAGGATGAACAGGAGTCAAATGAGGAATCACATGATTCTCAACCAATCATTTCTTGTCACACACTCTCAAGTTTCAGTGCTCCACAAACTCTCAAGGTGGTGGGGTTCTTAAAGAAGTAGAATGTAACAGTGTTGATCAACTCAAGTAGTACTCATAATTTCATCAATAAAAAGTTAGCTACTCATCTAAATTGTTTTATATATCCAACTCTAGAGTTTCAAGTTTTGATTGCAGATGCTAGTACAGTTAGTTGTTTAGGGAAGTGTCATAGCATTAAATTATCCATGGGAGATTCTCAACTTGATTCCTCAATGTATGTGATATCCATGGGTGCAGTAGATATTGTTTTGGGAGTGCAATGGCTTACTACATTGGGAACGATTGAGATGAACTTCCAAGAACTATTCATGAGATTTCAATCAAAAGGAAGGGTAGTAGAGCTAAGGGCATTGAAGGAAAAATCCCCACAAATGGTAAGCTCTCATCAAATGCAAAAGTCACTTAAGAAAGGAGTGGATGGATTTGTGGCCTAGCTATGTTCATTAGAAGTCTCTCAATCTAATGCTCCTACTCATCTAGATTTGCAAGCTATAATTGATCGTCACTCAATTGTTCTTGGAGATATACCTAAAGGACTTCCTCCTAAGAGGGATCATGATCATGTCATATTGTTAGTTCCAGGGAGCCAACCACCAAACATCAGGCCTTACAAGTATCCACACATACAAAAGAGTGAGATAGAAAAAATTGTTGAGGAGATGCTAGAGGAAGGAATTATCAGGCATAGCCAAAGTGCTTACTCCTCGCCTGTCGTGATGGTATGTAAGAAGGATGATACTTGGTGCATGTGTCCAGATTATAGAGTGCTCAACATGTACACCATTAAAGATAATTTCCCTATTCCAGTCATTGATGATTTGCTACATGAATTGAATGGAGCTATGTATTTTACCAAGTTAGATCTTAGATTAGGTTATCACCAAATTCGGATTAAGGAGGAAGATATTTGTAAGATAGCATTTCAGACTCAT
Source organism: Sequoia sempervirens (assembly GCA_007258455.2). Taxonomy (NCBI): domain Eukaryota; kingdom Viridiplantae; phylum Streptophyta; class Pinopsida; order Cupressales; family Cupressaceae; genus Sequoia; species Sequoia sempervirens. Next base: position 194,835,390 of record VDFB02000013.1, on the reverse strand, counting down.
GAGGGTCATTATGAATTTTTGGTGATGCCATTTGGTCTTACCAATGCACCATCTACATTCCAAAGTTTGATGAATTCCATTTTTAAGAAGTTCTTGAGAAAGTTTGTGTTAGTATTCTTTGATGATATATTGATTTATAACAAGACTTGGGAAGAAAATTTGCAACATGTGGATCAAGCATTACAAATACTTGAAGATCATAAAATCTATGCTAAGCCATCCAAGTGTGCTTTTGGTCTTACAGAGGTGGAGTATTTGGGACACATAGTTTCACATGAAGGAGTAAAGGTGGACCCTAACAAAATTAAGGCTATCATGGAATGGCCTATTCCAAAAACCATTAAGAAACTGAGAGGTTTCTTGGGATTGATAGGGTACTATATCTAAGATTTTGTGAATAATTATGGTCGTATAGTAGCACCTCTCACCACTCTATTGAAGAAGGATTCTTTTCATTGGAATGAGTCTGCCAATACATTATTTGAGAGATTGAAGAAGGCTATGTGTACAACTCCAGTGCTTGCCACTCCTGAATTCACCAAGGAATTTATTGTGGAATGTGATGCTTCTGGAAATGGGACAGGAGCAGTGCTCATGCAAGAAGGTCGACCAATTGCTTTTGAGAGTCGTCAATTAAAGGGTAAGAATCAAATAAAACCTACTTATGAGAAGGAAATGCTAGCAATCCTCCATGTAGTTAAACAATGGAGGCCTTATCTATTGGGTAGACACTTCAAGGTTAAGACAAATCATGATAGCCTAAATTTTTTTTTTTTTGGAACAAAGACTATCTTCTGAAGAGCAAAAAAAATGGGTTACTAAGACGTTAAGATATGACTTTGAGATTGTATATAAGAAAGGGAAATAAAATATTGTAGCAGATGCACTTTCAAGGAAGGATGAGAAAGATGAAGCCTTATTGTGTTCCCTTTCAATATTACAAGCAAATTGGGTGGAGGAAGCCAAAGCAGAGTGGAAAAATGATGTTGCGACAAGTAATCTCATCAAACAATTAAAAAGTGATCGTAGTAGTTCAGATAAGTTTTGTTGGAAGGGAGATACTCTTTGGTATAAAGAGCGTTTGTATCTCTGCAAGAATTCCACTCTTAAATACAAGATTCTCACAAAGTTGCACGAGTCTCCAGTGGGTGGTCATTCAGGATTTTTGAAGACATATCATCAAGTCAAGCAAGATTTTTTTTGGGAAGGGCTAAAAGGTGATCAAAAATTTGTGGTTGAATGTTTGATTTGTTAAAGGAAAAAAGGGGAGAAAATTAAGACACTAGGTCTCTTGCAACCCTTATCTATTCCTAGCCAGCATTGGGAAGAGGTATCCATGGACTTCATCACAGGGCTTCCCAAATCTAAAGGTCATAATGTCATCATGGTAGTAGTTGATCACCTCACTAAATATGCACATTTCATTGCATTATCACATCCTTTTACAACAAGTGCAGTGGAAAAATCTTTTTTGGAGAATATCCAAAAGCTACATGGTACACCTAAGGTTATTGTTAGTGATCGTGATCCTATCTTCACTAGTCACGTTTAGAAAGATTTATTCTCATGTTTGGGTACTCAGTTGGCTTATAGCTCTTCATACCACCCTCAATCAGATGAGAAAACTGAGGTTGTTAATAAGTGTTTTGAAGGATATCTACGTTGTTTCACTTCAGAGAAACAATCTCAATGGGTAGATTAGCTACCACTTGTAGAATGGTGGTATAACACTTATTTTCATAGCTCATAGAAAATGTCTCCATTTTTGGCACTTTATGGATATCATCCTCCTTCCAGCACATCATCAATAAAGGTGTCACCAAGAGTTCAAGCAGTAGAAGACCACTTGCTTCATCAACAACAAGTGCTTTCAAGACTCAAGGAGAATTTAGCCATGGCACAAAATTGAATGAAACAATAGGCAGACCAAGATCGTAGTGAAAGAAGTTTTGAAGTTGGGGATTGGGTCTTCTTGAGATTGCATCCTTATAAGCAAATCTCACTAAAGCAACAAAAAGAGAATAATAAGTTGTCTCCAAGGTATTATGGTCCATACCAAATCATGCAAAAGATCGGTAGTGTTGCCTACAAGCTAGAGTTGCCACCAACAACAAAGATACATCCAGTTTTTCATGTTTCCTATTTGAAGAAGGTAATTAGGCATAATATTCCCACTCAAACAACACTACCAGAGCTCGATGAAGAAGGAAGAATCATTTTGGAACCAAAGTGCATTTGTCAAACACACACAAAGAAGCTGAGGAATAGAACTCTCACTAAGTATCTCATCCAATGGAAGAATTTACCAGTTGAAGATGCCACATGGGAGGAGAGAACTGTAGGGGCAATTTTTTATGTCCACCTCAATTTCACCCGCTGAAATCTACAGTAGTAAAAGGTAGGGGCTGTTATTTTTTAGAGAGAGATTCCAATTAATCCTATAGCATAATTATTTTTTCCCCATTAGACCTCTAGCTCCATCAAAATAGATGCCCAAACCCCCCATGGGACCATTCTGTAAGTGGCATTGTGCAAAGAACTTTACGTGTTTTGTCTTTGCTACCATATTTTGCATGTAACAAAAATATCATACTGAAAATATCATTTATGAATTGCAGGAGGATAATTAGGAATAAAATGTTGTCGAGGGTTTTTGGAAGAGTTGCATGCTGCAAAAAGGGTGGTTGTGTGGTATCGTCAGTGTCATCTCTGTTGTTTTTGTTGCGTCCTGTGATGTGCAGCTCCTAGGATGTGGTGGGTGTTGATGGTTGTATGATAGTATTTATGCATTTTTTTCGTAAACTATATCTTGGTGTATTTTTTCACTTTGTCTTCAAATACAAAGTAAAACTATAAATTCTTTTGTATGCAAATTATACTCGTGGTTTCTAATGTAGCTAAAGCATTTTTTAGCCTGTTTCTAAGCTGCCCTTTTGATATAAGGGTCAATTCTATAAATCATCCTTTAGCCTTTGCCAAAATGGAAGTTTTGATATAAGGGTTTGCTCTATAAATCAATTTTCAGCATGTGCCAAAATGGCAAGTTTGAGACATGCTATCAATATGCATCAAAGCATAAAGGATATTGAAATTTTGTCATATGTTTGTCCTGATTGAGGTTTGTTCTATAAATCATTCTTCTGTTTCTGCACATTTTTACAAATTGACCTTCTCCTCATTATTATTGACAAGGAGATTCAAACAATCATGTGAGATGTTTTAGTTATCTGCATAGAATATTGATCTTTGTATTTGCTGACTTCATATTATTAGTGCTCACCTATATAGGTGGAGACTTATGTTTTTCTTGGACTAAATGCAAATACTATGTTTCTTGGACCCCAAGCCAGCACAGGAGAAATAGGTTTTTTCTAGGGTTTTTTTGTTCAACTCGTGCAAGTGTTCGGCCCAGAAAATGTTGCACAAGACCAAAAGCTCCAATGTGATCAATCAAAATCTAGAACATTTTCCACCAAAAATGTAAAAGGGACAAGTAAGTTTTTTCCTTTTCTGTTTTCATAAAAGTTCTTGCAATGTAATATTTTCTCCCTCCTACTCTGTCTCTAGTAGTTGTGGGTGCTTCATTAGTGCAATGTTGAAAAATGCAGTATTTAATGAATACCTAACAATGGGAACTCAATGCTAAATATAGTAAATAGATTCAGACTGTGAGTCAATTTATTATTAGTTGATAGGCTTTTAATTGTGGACTTTCCAGTCCACAGCCCATCAGAAATCCTGTCTCACGCCCCTGCAAACAACTCCATAGGTCGGTAAACCTATCTGACGCACTCGAAATACCACGTCGTTGAACTGCTTGTCGAACACCATTTTCAATTATCTGTTTTTGTAGACCATTTGATTGCAGCCCTCGCCAAGCTAGTGCATGCATACCTACATGATCAAGGATTAATAGACTTGAATCATTCAAACCAAGTAGCTACCTAAATGGTAGAATGGAGAATCCCTGACCACTGAGCTGGAGCTGCTATGATTGTGGGCTATGCACATAACATACAACGAAAGGAACCCTTGAGGTCACGTGGAGCCAAGGCAGTGGACGCTTTAAAAAATATAGATACACTCATCAAAGTGGAAGGAAGCCTTCAGATTGTTTTTGCTTCTCATCATGCCCTCATTGAATGCAAATAAACTCCAAACACTCCACCGTCCAAACCCTCCACTGTTCAAATTAATTTAAATTAGGCTAATCTCATTATGAACAAATATAGCAGATATCTTCTCTGTCAAGAAGATCAGCTGCCCTCCATCACCGCTGCACTTATAAATAGACTGTGATGTCTCATATGGAGTTGAGTGTGCAAGGGCCTACAAAGATATAGTGAGCTTCAGACAGTAGTGGCCCTTATTTCATGTGATTTGCATAGTGTTTAGTGTTTTTTTTTTCATGTTCTTTAATTTCAAATTGTATATATGAAGTTCGATTACATATCAATCTGTATGTTCAATGTGCTAGCTTAGTGTCGGGCGTCCATTGTTGTATAGGCCCTATTTCACTAGAATTTATTTGTTGTTTCCCGTCAGTGATCCATTCTAGGGTTAGTGTTTAAACGATCACAACACACTTATTTTAGGGTTTTTAGAGATCAGGTTCAACAACCACCCAAGTCTTTACATATGGTGGCAGGACTGGCCTTAGTTGTTGACCACTGTTCTGATGGAGTTTTCAGGCAGCGTTTTAGTATTATGTTATTTGAAGTTATGTGTTTTGTAGGTTGCTTACTTTTTGATTCCACTTAGATATATAAACTATAGTTTGTCTTATATTATGCAATTTAAGTAAATGTGAATATAATAATAGGGCGATGATAATAACTGCAAAAAATTGAAATTGCATGATTTCTGTTATTCAAGTCTCTGGTGATCTCTTTATCTTAGTAGGGGAAGATAATGAATGCAATTTGGTCTGTGTTTATGACTTACCCTGATTTTTAGAAATTGCACTATTTTTCTGATTCCCAACGTTTTTTACACGGCAAGGTCTAGAATTGCATAACTTAATATGCAATCCTTTTGAAGTTAATTGTTGACGTTATCTCATCTGTTCAATAGATACTCTGCTCATTTTTTCTCATCGGCATCATTGACAGCACAACACAATTTGTGCAGAATCTACAGGTAAGTCACTTGCCATGGTCTCAATGAATTTTATTTTTTTAGAATTTGTACATAGCTTTATCATATTTTGTTTTGTTTTATTTCACTGTAAAACAATTTATCCTAATTTGTTTTATGTATGATTTTTGTTCAGGGACGAAGTTACTAACTGCACACAGATTCACACATGAAAAGGGGCTATAATTCCTCTGTTCCAAAGTTGAAGCAACTTTGGACTGCAGGATACCTTCCCCTCATTTCTTTATCTTGAAGACACAATCTAAACATCCCCAAAATACATGGAATGCATTGCCTATGTAGGCCCCAAAATAGAGGAGGCTGGCATATCTTCTCTTAAAGCAAGGAAAAATACTATTGCATAAATTTCTAATTTTATCCCATACTATACAGAAATTTCAGTTATTTTTTCTCAGTTTTTATGCCAAAATTATTGTTTCGTTTGATTTTTTGAATCTATTATAATGATGTAATTGTTTAAAACTTTAAGTTATTTTTCACTGTTGTTGTAAATCTTCAGTTGATTCAATAGTATAAAGAGTCCTTAACATCGCACAAAAAATAACCCAATGGACAAGAAAATAACCAAATACTAGGTATTAAATTCAATAGTATAAAGAGTCCTTAACATCACACAAAAAATTCCAGATGTTCTGCAGGGATTTTGGGAAAACACCATCCCTTGAACAGTAGGATTTGACAAAGAAAATGAAGAGACATTCAACACTACCCAGTATATTCATATTATTTCAAATTCACAGCACCAACACTTAATGCAACAACTAAACCATAAAGAATCATAACCAACAAAAAGTGTATTCGTTCATTTTTCAATTTTTTCATCATTAAAAGCATCACAATTTAGCAATAAAATCATCATAAACTTACTTCCTTAAAAAATAATTGGCATTTGGCATATGATGATTAGATATGGCATAAAAATTATCAATTATCAACAATATCTAAGTCAAATGCAGTGCCAAAAATAGCATCCATAAAGAAATATTTTAAAACTCCTGATATGTACAAAAATATATCTGGTAAAATATCCATTTACAACTACCAAATATAAGTGATTGCATTTTCCATGACACATAAAAAATCCATAGAAGTAATAGGTTTTCTTGGGTAAAGTTTTAGCATTTTCTAGACTTCATCTTCTCATTTCTTTGATCTGTTTCTTGGCTCACCTCTTGATTCCCCTTATTCTAGACCATTCCAAGTTATGGACTCCTTGACTTAATCATATATGGCTTATGATAATACAGGTGTGCATAAAAATCATAATCAAATTAGACAAACGATAATTTGAAATAATGGTTAAAAGGGTAACAAACCAGAATAACTCATCCTTGGAGATACCTACAAGATTTATCATTCAAGACAATTTATAACCTAATTCACAGAATATATAATCAAATTCATCAATAGATTTTCACCAGATTACAAATGTGACACCTCCTATATTGGTATGTGCATACAACAAAAAATCTTTTCACATTCCTGTATCTGGCTTATGAGCAGCTGCCATGTATCAGTTGTTGAACAAGGCTTATGAAAGCAAACAAAGGGAATCGGTAAGCAACAGGGGCCACACTAGTAAACAACAAAGGCAGAACAGTAACATGTGAATTTATTTTGTTAGCTGGCATAAGAAGTCATCGATGAACTACATAAAGTGCAGGGCACGTATATGTAGGGATTTATTTATAACCGTTAAAAGGGTTTACCAAAGGTTTTTTGAAGGGTGAATACACGGAAGCATTTAGGTTTGCACAATCTAAATAGAGTCTCAGCATGAAAATATAATTTTTGGCACAATATGGTATGTGTGCAATGATACACCCTTTTATAAAAGGAATCATATTTTGAAGGATGAATGGCTTAGAAGTAACAATTGTGACAGGTCATATTGACATTTTAAAGATGTGCTAAAATGTTGTAGAGTGTCTTGTCCAACCTTAGACAATGTAGATTAAAGGTAGGCTCTATATATCCTAGTACAAATTTTAGCAATAGTGGTTCACACATTAAATACAACCCATGAAAACAATAATAATATTCATCTTGATTCCCAATAATGTAGACTCACTTTTTATTCTCTTCCACCACATAGTGAAATAAACAGTCAAATCCCATGAAAATGCAAGCTTTTAAAGCTTATTTGCATCATACCCAGATGTTGTTACTTATGTGGGTGATACCCACATGTTGTCATGCCAGCATTTAAATCTTAACTGGGCAATACCCAGATCTGTTGTCTCAGCTTTTTAACCCTTATTTGAGCAATACCTAGGTGTTGTTATGCAATCTTTTAAAAAGATTATTTAGGTAAGTGTTCTATTTACATTTATTGAGGTTCATATCAATAAACTCCCTTCATTCATGTATTAGTTTCAATTTTTGATGTTGAATATATTAGGATGCGTGTGAAACTGAATTTATTCAATATAATCTAAACTTAGAATTGGAAATAGTTTTTTGCATTATAAATGAAAAGTGAGATTTTGCATTTTTTTGTACAGTCAAATTGTTGTTTGTGTTTTATTATGATTCCATGCTTTAACTTAAGTAAGAGTATTTATTTGTATTGGAATAATATTTTATATTCTTAGGTTTGCATACTCTGCAACTGTCTCTTGAAATTTGTAGGGTCTCTCTAGATCTCTCCAAATATGCATAATTCTCCTTAACCCCTTCAGATGTCTTATGGTCTTGGTGAATCAGAATGGAAATGAATTTTATATGAAAACCATAGATAACAGTTGCAATTGTTAGATGAATGAAATTCAACATTGGATAGTAGAGGTCACACTCAAGTACGTGAGCCACCTTGCAAGTCAGAGTTGACAAGTGAATGATCCTTTTGATAGATAAATTATCATGCTATTTAAATTTGGGCGCCACACATGAGATAGAAGGCATACCCATGTAAACATATGAGGCTTGAGCTTGTGCCCTTAAAGGGAGTTGACCATTATGATAGTTTTGATGGCCCTGGTGAAGAATTATTGTGGCTGTTGTATGGATCAAAACTATTATGTTATAATCCTAAGAAAAACCTACCTGGAGCTCCCCTTATCAGAGGCTACGAGTTCCTGCAAAATGAAATTGCTTTGATGGTATTATTTAATTTAAAAATATCTGTCCATACCAGTTAAGAATTACAACTTCACTGAGTGTCAAAGTTGAGTTGGTCGACTATAGCATTAGCTTTCAGTTTAGAAAATACAAGAATGTTGCAGAAGAGAGTGGGCAAAATAGATCAAAATCTTTTTTATTTAAATCTACAAGTCCAATAAGTTAAGTTTCCATACAAGTTTTCTCTTTTTCCCCTTCAAAAGTAAGTACAGTTACTAATGAGGAAGAACATATAACTTTCTCAAATTAAAAAAGAAATGGTTTGCATCCTGAAGCATTTAGGAACATAAGAAGTTAGAACATGTAACAACCTGAATTTAGTTTCCCTTTTTTTGTTGATAGATGAAAGATGGTTCATGAATGGGGACATTATCCAAATGCAAAAGGATTTTTCATTAAGAAGCTGTTGTAGTAGATGGGATAAATTTACATCTTCATGGCCCATACGCACATCTAAGATCCTTTATTGTTTGACAAGAACTAGGCTTCATGATTGCCACAATCCTAAGCACTAAAGCTCTTGGTCCTGCTATGGACTTAAGTATGGATATGGGCATCCGAATTTTCGTTGTGACATGTTTGGAACAGTCATACAAAAAATATTTAAGATATAACAAATCTACCAATATAAACATATATAATATATATATAAGCATATACAAAATCTTTCTCCAGGTTTTTTACTTTATTTTGAGTGTATCTGAAATTTTCCTTCTTCTCCCTTTAAAGATAATGTAGGAATTAAATATTTATTATATAATCGATGCCCATGCATAAGTTAATAAAAATATATCTAAAGTATCTAAAATAAAAAAAGTTTGTAGTCTTTGACATCCTCTTAGAGAAATTGTACTCGGTTCTAATTTTCCAATTTAAAGGTTTAGCTTACATTAAAATTTATGTCGAAAGAATGATGCTCACATTTGGGTAGATAATATCACAAAATAATCTTCTTTTTTTTTAGTATTTGTCATTATTATTATTGTTTTTCTTATTACTTCAAATTTATTTCCTATTTCATAGGTACATACACATTCTTCAAAGGGATTGCATTGTTTTAAGAAAAAAAAACAAATCCAATAAAAATATTGCATTGTTTAAAAAAAAAAACAAATCCAATAAAAATATGTACCTGCTTATATAATACAATATATACATCTATTTTTATATAATCAATTATGTGTTGTTCCAATTCATTTATGTTTTCCCTTTAATTTCCTATTGGCGTCTCCCTTGAACCTCCTTTAGGTGCAAGTGCTAGTTATTTTGATTTCTAAATTTGGAGAGGTTAGGAAGTTATCCATACTGGAGTAGTAGAAATGTCTTTCTTATAATTCCTGGCATCTACTAGACAAATTTCATCGTGTGTGGTAGCAGGCCGAGTACGATTCATCTTTATTTTCTAGCATTTTTTACATGACATTTAAAGCAATTTCAATCAGTGTAGAGACAGGGCATCTTTGGCCAACTTCTACTAGATGTGAATTTACTGGACTTCTTTAATTAAGGAACTTGATTATCTCAGTTGTTAGGGTCACCCATCTTGTGATTCTATTGGCTATTATGGACATTATGCTATTGCTTCTAGCTAGACAAATTTTGATATGGAAGTCCCTTCACTATTTCCACTTTTATTTATGCCTTCAAGATGGTTAGATTCAAATCCAAAGTCTCTTTAATGTGATTCGGGTCTGTTCTATAAAAGAAATTCTAATACAAAAGTTGGCTAGCATTCATGTGAGGGCAGTGGAGAGTGTTGACATGCTTTCCTTATATGATATCTTCTCATGTGAGTTGTGTGTTTGCGGAAATGTATATAATATACACCTATTTCTAGAGGATTTTGAATTTTTTACATATCCCTTCCTGGTGAATGGTCTTGCAGACTACCTGGCTGGTTCTTTACAACATACTTCATTGGTGTTTACCTTACCTGCGTATTGTATGAAACAAATTTCCCCATTCCTTGAGATTTCACATTCTGAATGGGATGTTGTTAGAGATTCTTTTCTCAATTTGTGAGAAAATAAATTATTGGTTACCCAAAAAAATAAGTTACGACAATTATTTTGGTTTCTTTGTTAGCTTTCCATTTTTCTTTCAGTCACATTCTGCATCAATTTTGTAGTAGTTGTTAGGAACATTTTTATGTTAAGGATAGGAATAAATACATCCCGAAGTCTTATATATCTCTATAACTTGTGATTACATTGTGGCCAATGTGGTAGCGTTGCCAAAGATATTGGCTATGTAAAAAACCAACCTTAGGTACCAATTGGAGGATGCTACAGACTCAATCATGTTAATGAAACATTTCAAACAGAATTGTAGTAGTTGAATTTGTTTATAAAATTTAATATATGAGTAATTTCTCTAACAGCTATCAACAAATGTCTTGTCATCATTTTTGGAGTTTGTTATTTTTCTTTTGTTATACCCAACGCTCCTCCTTGTTACTATAAAGTTTTTGGTTAGAGAATGTTCAAAAAGATAGAAACTGAATTTAAGTGCAGGTCAAGAAGACTACAACAGGTTGAGGCCCCTCAGTTATACAGGTACAAATGTCTTTCTTCTTGTCTTTTCTGTGATCAGCAGAGCTAGTTGTGTGAATATATCAAAGAAGGTAATTCCCAAGGTTTTAGTTTTGTTATCTTCATTGCCTTAACATTGATAGTGGTGAATATGATCACCAGAGCTAGTTATGTGAACATATCAAAGAAGGTAATTCCCAAGGTTTCAGTTTTGTTATCTTCATTGCCTTAACATAATACAAGATTTAGTTTGTGTGCTTTGCTCATGTTAGGAATCGAGATTTTATAGATTCTCTTCTCTATCTGATACTATTTTTTTCCCCTCATGGCAATGGATTGCTACAGTCAGAGCACTAACTTGCAATAGGAGCAATAAGTGTTCACGCAGGAAAGGTAAAACATGCACACAAACAAACCGTAATCATGTCAACAATAAGATAACCCAGATGGTAGACTTTGACAGAAAAGTCACTAATCCAACAAAAATGAAAGCAGAAATGAATTCGCACATATGCTTATTAGTAAAACCTCAAAAACCAAGAAAAAAACAAAGAAACAACTGTTGGAATTACTCCCATCTGCTCGCATTAATTTCACCGTACTCTTTGCTCTTTGCAGCAATGAAAATATTTTGATCTCTTTCACATGCCATCCACACTCCCATCGTTCATTGCATCTATGACAGTTTTTTGAATGAAATTTTAATTGCATGATCTTATTAGTAAGGTTGACACGCATCTAAAAAGTATTTTAATTAATGCTTTGTCTCTTTCTTTTTGCTTGCTTTTGCTGGGCATATACATGGGCTCAGAGGTCCTTTTTATGGAGGTATGAAACAGAAAACAGAAATGGGTGCAGCTGCTAGCATTGCTGTTGAAACAACCATTAGAACAGGGGATAATGAAGTTCAATAGTTTCTGAGTTTATCAAAGAGCAGCAACTCTGTAATTAGTTTATTATGACAGTCAATTGTATGGTTTGATAAAATATGAAATATAAATCATTTTGAAAAATCTGTGTTTTATTTTCTGCACTCTGTTTTTTGGGTTTAGTTTTATCCTCTGCCTCTCCCCTTCACTTGGTATCAGAGCAAAAGGTCAGTAGTGTTTAAGATTTTCAAAGGTTTTTTCAAAGAGTTAAAAGGGTTTTCCAAGCAAGTTATTTGCAGTCAATCATGGCAGCTCCAAGCACAAGTTTAACAAATCCACAGATCCCACAATTCAATGGGAAAAATTATGACTACTCGGCAATCACAATGAAGGCATTGTTTTGTGCTCAAGATTTATGGCAGTTTGTTGAGAATGGCTACCCAGAACTAGTAGATGCAGCAACATATAATGCATTGTCTCAAGCAGATAAAGACTTATTGAAGGAAAATAGAAAGAAGGATTCAAAAGCTCTCTTCTTCATCTTTCAAGGAGTGCATGAGAGCATTTTTCCAAGGATTCAAAGTGCAACAAAATCGAAACAAGCATGTGATATACTTCAAATAGCCTATCAAGGTAAGGAAAAAGTTAAGACAGCTAAGTTACAAATACTGAGAAGGGATTTTGAAACAATGTATATGAAGGATAATGAGTCAGTAGACTCATTTTTTACTCAAATCATTGGACTGGTAAACCAAATCAGATCACATGGTGAAAATCTTGAAGAGATAAGAGTGGTTGAAAAGATTTTGAGAAGTTTGTCCATAAGGTTTGAATCAATAGTGGTGGTGATAGAGGAGACAAAGAATCTCTCACAGTTTTCAGTGGATGAGCTTCATGCATCACTCATTTCTCATGAGCATAGGTTGAGCAGGTCAGCAAATTCATCATTGGAGCATGCTTTTAAAGCACAAGTTTCAATCAGCCATGGTAGAGGCAAGGGAAGATCAAGTTTTAGAGGAAGAGAAAGAAATTCATATAGAGGTGGAAGAAGCAGCCCATCGAGCTCAAGTGGAAGAGGTAGCAGCCAATATCCAACTCAAAACCCATCTCAAAATCAGCCTCAAGGCCAAAGGTATGACAAATTTCAAGTCCAATGTCACTATTGCAAAAAATATGGGCATTATTTGAATGAATGTAGAAAGAAACAGTATGATTCTAGACAACAAAATGGAAATTTCACAAAAGAAAACCAAAACCAAAAATCAAAACAAAACACTATGTTTTTGGCATGCAATGTTGCACAAACAAATGAAAAAGATGTATGGTTTTTAGACTCAAGTTGCAGCAATCAAATGACCGAAAATTTAGAAATGTTTTCTAGTTTGAATGCGAGTGTGAAATTAGATGTAACATTGGGCAATGACAACAAAATAGAAGTCAAAGGAAAAGGGAACATCAACATTCTAACTAAACAGGGGGAGAAGAAGTATATTTCAGATGTGTACTTTGTGCCTGGTTTAAAACACAATTTAATGAGCATTGGGCAGCTTGTTCAAAAGGGTTATAGAGTATTTTTCAAAAACAAAGAATGCACAATTTTAGACAAATATCCAAGCAATCAGCTTATAGCAAAAGTCCAAATGAGTGGCAATAGGATGTTTCCCTTAAGGATAAAACCAGATTTGAAGGTAGAGTTTGCTCAAGAACAACCCTCAATAAACCCACAAGTGCATGAAGAAAAAGTTGCAGTAGTCACACAAACAATCTTTCAAGTTGAAATTAAGGATGAGAATTGGTTATGGCACTTAAGATTTGGACATTTAAACTTTGGAAGCTTAAATCTATTGCATAAGAAAAGAATGGTGAAGGGGCTGCCTCTAATAGAAAAACCGGATAGAATATGTGAAGGTTACATCTTGGGAAAACAATATAGAGAATCATTTCCAGCAGGGAAGTCGATTCGTGCAAATAAACCATTAGAGATTGTTTATTCAGATTTGTGTGGACCAATGCAAACAACCTCCATTGGTGGAAGCTACTACTTCTTGACATTCATTGTTGACTACATAAGAAAGATATGGGTCTACTTTCTAAAACATAAGAATGAAGTGTTTGATTACTTTCGTCAATTCAAGGCTCTTGTTGAAAAGCAAAGTGGGCATCACATCAAAGCATTGAGAATGGATAGAGGTGATGAATACATTTCAAACGACTTCATAAAGTTTTGCAAAGACCATGGAATCCACAAGCAATTTACCACTAGATACACCCCTCAACAAAATGGGGTAGCTGAAAAAAAAATAAAACAATTAGGAAATGGCAAGAAGCATGTTAAAGGCAAAACATTTGTCAAATGAGTATTGGGCTGAAGCTGTAGCATGTGCAACATATATAATTAATAGATGTCCCACTAAAAGTATCATCAATATGATTCCAGAAGAAGCATGGAGTGGAAGAAAATATAATGTCTCACACATGAGAGTATTTGGATGTGTAGCATATGCACATGTGCTAGATTAATTGAGAAGAAAGTTGGACAACAAAGGAGAAAAATGCATATTTGTGGGATACAATGATGAATCCAAGGCATACAAGTTATACAATCCAATCAACAAGAAGGTTATAATCAGTAGAGATGTGCAATTTGTAGAAGATGAAGCATGGGATGGAACTTTGGATAAAACAATCAATATAGTAGCCAATTTACCACAAGAAGAAAATGAAGATGTTATATCAGTAGGTACCCCTCCAAGTGTGACTCCTCCTACACCCATTCAAGGTCAACAAAGTAGTTAAGTGACACCATCATCAAGTGTAAAGGCAGCCTCACGCATTCAAACAAGCACTCCAACAAGTGGACAACAAACACCATCAGCAATAGGCACTCATAGTGCAGGCCCATCAAGTCCACGTTCAACAAGTTCAAGTGATATGTCAAACCCCACACTAGCAAGCTTAAGGAGACAAAAAATCAGAAGTTTAAGAGAGATTTATGAGCAAAATGATGGTGAAAATAATGCAGGTTAGACATCTCTTTTTGCTTTATATTCACATGTTGAAGATCCAATTCATTTTGAAGATGCTATTAAAGAAGAAAAATGGGTGCATACAATGGATGAAGAAATAGGTGCTATTGAAAAGAATCAAACATGGGAGTTAGTGAATCTTCTACAAGGAAAAGAGGTGATTGGAGTGAAGTGGGTTTACAAAACCAAATTGAATGCAAATGGTGATGTGCAAAAGTATAAAGCAAGGCTTGTAGCCAAATGTTATTCACAACAACCCAGGATAGACTACAATGAGACATTTGCATTGGTTGCTCGTGTAGACACCGTGAGAACAATATTGGCCATAGCAGCTCAAAACAAGTGAGTTGTATATCAAATGGATGTGAAATCAGCTTTCTTAAATGGCATTTTAGAAGAAGAGGTCTATGTGGAGCAGCCACCTAAGTATGAGATTTTGGGACACGAAAACAAGGTTTACAAACTCGAGAAGGCACTCTATGGACTTAAAAGCTCCAAGGGCATGGTATAGTAGAATTGATTCTTACCTTTTGCAAAATGGCTTCAATAGGTGCAACAGTGAGCCTACATTGTATAGCAAAATGAATGAGCAAGGTGAGATTATAATTGTTTGTTTATATGTTGATGATTTGGTATTCACGGGTGATCTATCAATTCACATGTTCAAATCAGTTATGAAGAAAGAATTTGAGATGACTGATTTGGGTTTAATGAAGTACTTTCTTGGCATTGAGGTGAATCAAAATGAAAATGGTATATTCATCTCTCAAACAAAATATACAAATGACATTTTGAAAAGGTTTAATATGATGAATTGCAAAGCAGCCCCAACATCTATTGTCACTGGTTTGAAATTGAGCAAAGATGACAAAGGAGCAGATGTAAATCCAACTTTGTACAAAAAACTTGTTGGCAGCCTTATGTACTTAACATCCACAAGGCCAAACATAATGTTTGTAGTTAGTCTCATTTCAAGGTTCATGGAGTCTCCAAAAGTTTATCATTGGCAAGTAGAAAAGAAGATTTTGAAATATGTTAGTGGAACAAGGAACTATGAAATTCTTTACTCAAAGACAAGTGATTTCAAGCTGATAAGATACACTGATAGTGATTGTGCAAGGAGTATAGATGATAGGAAGAGCACTTTCGGTTTTTTTTTTCACTTTGGTACTGGTGTAGTTTCATGGGCTTCAAAGAAACAACCAATTGTTATTCTTTGATCAGCTGAAGCAAAGTATGTAGTAGCCACAAGTGCATCATGTCAAGCAGTTTGGATGAGAAGAGCCTTGAAAGAATTGAAGCATGAACAAAAGGAGGCAATAAAGATCTATTGTAACAACAACTCAACTATAGCATTGTCAAAATATCCAGTTTTCCACAAGAGAAGCAAACATATAGACACAAGATATCACTTCATTAGAGAACTAATCAACAATGGAGAGATCTTTTTGGAATTTTGCAGGTGTCAAGATCAATGTGCAGATATCTTCACCAAAACATTAGGGAAAGAAAGTTTTGTCTATCAAAGAGATCGATTAGGCATCATAGATGGCAGCAGTTGTGATTAAGGGGGAGTGTTGGAATTACTCCCAATTGCTCGCATTAATTTCACCGTACTCTTTGCTCTTTGCAGCGATGAAAATATTTTGATCTCTTTCACACACCATCCACACTGCCATCATTCATTGCATCTATGACAATTTTTTGAATGCAATTTTAATTGCCTGATATTATTAGTAAGATTGACACGCATCTAAAAAGTATTGTAATTAATGCTTTGTCTCTTTCTTTTTGCTTGCTTTTGCTGGGCATATATGTGGGCTCAGAGGTCCTTTTTATGGAGGTATGAAACAGAAAACAGAAATGGGTGCAGCTGCTAGCATTGCTGTTGAAACAGCCATTGGAACAGAGGATAATGAAGTTCAATAGTTTCTGAGTTTATCAAAGAGCAACAGCTCTGTAATTAGTTTATGATGACAGTCAATTGTATGGTTTGATAAAATATGAAATATAAATCATTTTGAAAAATCTGTGTTTTATTTTCTGCACTCTGTTTTTTGGGTTTAGTTTTATCCTCTGCCTCTCCCCTTCAACAACCTCCATAATTCAGGGCAATATTCACTGTGTCTCCTGCTGCATATCATGATTCTTCTCTGCCATCACAAGTAATAAAACTCTTTCAAAAACTCTTTGCAAACTTATCTGCCAATTCATTGTGACAGCTCATCGTGACAGAATTATCCATCCACTCATTGTGACAGTTGCATATTCTCTACAAATCTAGCTGGGGTGTAAGAAACAAATTCAGCATAACTGCAACTGTAGAGATCAATTGCCTATTTACCACCACAGATTTCCCTCCTTGGCCTTGTCAAAGCCATTTTATTTTTATCATCATGTTTGTCTTATGAAGCCTAGAGTTCATATACCATTCCAACTTGAAGTAGCTGTTTAGGTGGTAGTCGCATTGTAGAAATGGCTAACCTAAAATTGGTATGCAGAAATCCATACAAATCAACGACCCGTCCTTCAAGAAAACTCCTCCTTTCAGAATTCCTCAGTGTGGTCTTCCCTAAAACATACACAACTCTTATATTCCTCGCCCTCTCAAGCTGTTACAATTCCTCCTGTGCAGCAGTGAAGCAGCTAATTTCTACAACTGAATTTCTTTCATGGTTATCTGAGCCATCCCTGACTTCTTCACTTTTAATGTGTTCATTTATGCTTTCAATAACCTGGTTCAGAAATTTCTGTCCTTCCGTGTTTGGAGTCACATCTCCATAACAAGGCATCTATATACACCCTTAGGCCCAAGTTCTACTAGAAATCTCTCCTCTAACAACACTGTTGTTAGTGGAACAATTCTTATGGTCAAAATAAGGAGAATTTCATGAAGAGCACCCACATTCCTCACATAATGCCTCAGGATAGGTGGTAACCCGTAAATAAGATCACTGCACAAGAAACACACACCTGGAACACGAGTTCCTGCATCAGCAACAAATTTATGAAGGTATTCTGAACTTACTTTTCTCTCTGTTTTTGGAACCAATTCATTTATAGAGATATTCCATTTATTTTTTCAATTTGTTTACATTCAATTTAGTTGTGTTAATTTGTTTTCAGATCCAGTTTCATGTGTTCAACACAGTTTTCATTCATTTTTAAATGTAAGATTTGTTGCTTTATAAAAACAATATATGCCATAGGATTGCATAATTTTCATTTTGCAGTGGCTGAGATCCACCCTCTTTTCAGAAAATAACATTAATGTTTTCTTTTGTTTTCAGGGCCAGTTTCTTGTGTTCAACACAGTTTTCATTCACTTTTCAATGTAAGATATGTCTGTTTTATGAAAACAGTATGTGTCATAGGGTTGCATAACTTTCATTGCTGGTAGCACCTGCTTAAAAATTTATTTGCTATTTTTTTTACAAATTTATTGGGCTCGGGAACTTTTTCACTACTTAAAAGGCAAGGTACATTTAATCTTTTATGCTAATGCATTATTTTTAGAGGCATATTCATTGTTACATTTACAAACATATTCATAATACAGTGTGGAATTTTTCAGCTAGATTGTTAGCTTTCTCATGAATCATATAAAGCCATGCTAAGTATCTATTTTCTTAAATTCTCTCTGCTATGATATTGAGCAGATTTTTATGTTAACTGCCTTATGTGGCTTTTCCAGTTGACAGGGACTGTAGGTGCACCACAGCCCTTGTTTTATTTATATCAACAGTTGTTACAAAAATAATACTAACATATAAATAAAACATTAAAGCACAAGTAGACATTATCACTAAAAATTGAAGTCTAAATACAGTGCTCCAAATTTAATTTTACCTGCGATAAAACATTGTAACTTCAGTGAATTGTGAGATCCATGAACAAAATATTAGTAGTTTCGTCAGCCTGATTAATCTAACAGTTTGGGGAGTGCTATATTTTTCATCTACATCAACCATTCATGTTTGCTTCCCCACAAGTTTGTATATTTTCAGGCTCCTTGTCCTTCACTTTGCCCCACAAAACACCATACAATCCTATGACCACTACTCCCACCACACTGCAATGCATAAAATCACATTGAAACAACTTGAGTGTTATGTGGTTATATTATTTTTACTGACAAAACATGAGAAAAGTGATTTTGGGTTGCAAATTCCTGGAATTCAATTCATTGGGACAAGCTCTAAATTAATCGAATATAGCTAAGAAACCAAAAAACAATCTTTACTTGGTTTAAGCAAACAAATATATACCTTTGAAGAACAAAAGCAAAAGGAGCAAGAGCCACCAAAACAAAGTGATTCATTCCATCATTCTAAGAAATCTTCGTAAGTATTGCCATCCCTGCAAACTCAAACTGCAAGCTTATCATTGCTCTGTAAGGCTTTGCTTTATCAAACATCTCCAGTGCCAATGAAATATGTTTTCTAGGAATATGAATTTCCCCCGAGTATTTCATTTTATAGTACACTATATGCATATTTACAAATAATTCAAGTTTTATATAGACAACGAAGTTTTGAGCATGTCCATGCTTTTTACGCGTTGTTCCATTTTTATTCTTTTCACAGTTTCCATACATTTTACGTGTTTTTCTATTTGTATTGTCTTTTCACAGTTTTCATGCTTTATACGCGTTGTTCCATTTTTATTCTTAGATAAAATATGCAGTGAAACAAAAGGATTTACATGAATGGTGAGCTCGAACGAAGGGAGATTCAAAGGTGTACACTCTCGTAAGGAAAACAAGATTCCAGTGGGTACCCCTTACATTTATCCATTTCTAGTAATGTTTGGCAATCGGCATGGTTGGTGTGCTATTTACCAACGCCTTCCAGATGGTCACCATCAATTTTGTGCTCGGAAGCATCAGGAAAATAGATTTTTAAGTGCCATGATAAGGTTTTCAAATGTTTTAAAGAATTTTTATCAGAACGGCCTAGACTAAGGGCTCTACTACACAAAATGCTTCTACCTAGGGACTTAGCTGCCGTGAATACAAAGGCTTTCCTCAAGGCATTAAGGTTAATGAAGATGCAACACTGCTATAGGATCAAATAGATTGTTAGGGATCTAAGTGCACTAAAAGCAATGGTTGGTATAATATACAAGATCTTTAATTCGAGTATATGAGTTCTGAGACATCCTTGATAATTCTACTGTGGTTCAAGAGCCAAATTTAAATAAGAATATGCAAGAATGATCTTGAAGTTATAATTAGAATACTAGAAGATCAAACCAAAGAGATAACCCCATCTACTTGAAATGAAGATCAAACCACTATGAACAATCATACTAAGAATCCATACTAGAAGATCAAACCAATATGAACAATCATACTAAGAATCCAAAAAGATGTACACTAAGATTGCAACCCAGAAGAACATCTTGACAAGAGGGACCTAACACATTATCCTAGAAAAAATAATTCCAACCACACAAGAAGGTGGTCAAAATTAAAATCAACCAAGAAAGTATCATCGTAGCCAAGGGCCATAGCATCATAGACCACATGAGAAAGATCAACTAACCAAGCCAAAGACCATGGTGGGTTCCCTATACGTACATCAAACCTAATAACCATAAATCCATGTCTCCTTCAAGATAGATAATCGACCCTATTGACTAGACTAAGAGTCCAAGAATAAGATGACTCAAAAGACCTAACTCAATACATTGAAAAGAAGGGCATCCTATTTTCTCCAAGGAAATTAGGGCATTGCTTGCAAGAAATAACATGGTGCATTTATTCCTACTAAATTATTAATCATATAGAATTCAAATTCACTATTGATTTTTCTAACATGCTTACAAGTTCATTTTTTTATTTTCCTTTAGTTGTTATACATATAGGGATTTAAGTTTTGTATTTTATTTGTCTTTGCTTGTATGCATTTATCTTTATAGTTTTTATACCAATTTCATAACAAGACGCCATGTAAGTGTCATAAGTTGATGTTTGTAGGTTTTGTTAATCATTTTAATGCACCAATAGAAATTTATCAATATCGATTACTCATTTAATATTATATAATGAGAGAGAACTTGTAAATTATAGATGTTTTGAAATGAGTACTAATAAATTCCTCTAAATAATATCATAACATCGGATTTTATTAAAGTATATACTTAGCTTAGGATTGGAAAATAAAGTGTTCAATTGACAATTTTTGAATTTTAACTTTTAAAATAGAAACAATGAAGTCTAGAAGCCTACTAAGAAAGCTACAACCATATGAATTTTCCTACATGAATATTTAGTTAGATCTAAGTAACTAATTACTATATGAAGGTATATGCAAGGATACATGACATAAGTGTGTAAGGCTAAGTTCAATATATTAGAGTATGTATCTATACAGATAAGGTAGGGGCTAAATATGTGAAGATGTATATAGGGATAGGTAAAGGCAATATGAATGAGCCCAAGTTTAAACAAGATTGTACTATTTATTGATACATACATGTACACCAAGATTATTCCTCAAAATGGGCACAAAAATGAATGGGAAATGTCATGTGTATGAAAAAAAAATTATTATATTTTGCCTCAACTTTGAGGTGTATATGCATCCTAAAATAATCATGCATATCAAAGTATGTAGGACTCACAAGCATGCATATAAAGTAAAATATCTAGACATCAAATGATGCTAAACAGGTTCCACACAAAGTAATAGATCTTGTAAGGTGTCATTATGTTCTTTAGTATGTGTTGCTCATGGGAACCTACAAAATAGAGAAAATTAGTATAGTGATTAGGTTTTATTTCACAAGTGAAAATTAGGTACAAAATAGGGACATGCCAATTATCTAAGAAAAAAAGAATAGTATGAAGGGTATGTACATAGAAATAGGGGACAAAAGAGGGTCTTTAAGTGGCCACTTTTTTTCTAAAACTAATAAAAACTATATTGGATGATAAATTGAAGATAGTTACACTCTAAATTTCAACATGCAAAAAGGAAAATGTTGTAGTTCTCTCAATCTATTTTCTGAACTACTATTTTTTTAGAATTTTTTTGATATTAATGGGTTCAAATAGGGGGAGCACACAAAATGCTCTTTTTGTCTAAAAAATATAACATAACATTTGGTGTGCTCCCCCTAAAATGTTAATTTTTTTAGTATTTCAAAAAATTCTTTGGTAGAAAATTAGCTAACACCATGTACTTTATGCCTAAGTTTTCTACTAATTTTTTAATGAATAAATCATTTTTAACTAATTTTTAAAGTGGACACATTTAAAAAAATGAAAAATTGAGTGTTCTCCCCCCTAATTTTTCAAAAACTAATCAAAAGTCATTTTTTTATTTTTGGATGTGTATAGAATAGATTCTAGAATGTAAAAGTATAATTCATTTTAAATTTTGTTCAATGGATAAAAAATGAAACCAAAAAGACTATATAGGTTTTTGGCAAAAAAGGAAGAAAAAGGGAAAATAAATTAAATATCATAATCTTGACATGTTCAAAATGTATAGAAAGTTGCATAGATAAAAGGTAAGAGAGCTTGGCGTTATTGTGGTATTTTTTCATCTCAAAATTGAAAGACATGTATACCTAATGTAGAGCACACCTAAGATTTAGTCACATTTTTACAATTTATAGAAAACATGCCTTTGGGCATTTCCATATATGGCCAACCCTTTGGGTTGAATGTCCAAGGAAAATCCAAATATCCAACCCAAAATAAAACCAAGAGGGTGGGAGAGATAGGAAGATTTAGAAATGAAAAGTGAGATATAGAGATATAAATAGATGGGGAGAGAGATATAGAGATAGAGGGATATATCTAGATTCATCTATTTATCTCTCCCCCCTCTCTCTATCTCTCTACCTCTCTCTCTATTAATTATCTCTATCACCCTCATTCTCTCTTTCCCCCTATCTCCTATCTCCTCTCTCCTTCTCTATCTCTATCTCATTATTCATATCTCTCTCCACCTCTATCTCCCTATCCCTCTTTATCTATATATATCTCCCTCTTTATATTTCTCTCTTCCCCCCCTCTCTTTATCACTCCATCTCACCCTCTATACACTCTCTATTTCTCCCTTTGATCTGGAGCACATTGGAGTTATTTGTTGGCATCAATTTTCATTGATGTCAACACCCAGTTAGGGTTGTCATCAATGTTGTGCTAACAATGGAGTTGTTGATGTTCATGGTTGGATGTCATGCCTTGTTTAATGAGAATTAAAGGTGTATTGAGTATGGTTGATGTTAGAAGAGATGATATCATGATTATATATTAAGATTTGATTAGAACCATTAAGATGAGGATTAGAAGTAATCTTGAGTTGGAGAGATGTTGATGATGGTCTCTAGTATGTTGTATGCTCTCTCCTATTGTTCTTATTGTTGCTACAAGGAATTTTTGGTCTCCACATGTTGGTGAAAGTTTCTACTACTGGAAGTTGCTTTGAAGATTGTTTGGGAGAATGCTCCACTTTCCTCTACCTTTCAAGATTTGGTCTTGTGGTTTGGGATTCAGTATGTATGTTTTGTGGTTGCTACACTACTATCTTTTTAGGTCACCTATGTTGCTGAGGAGGTTTTTGGTAATTGTAGTAGGTTGGTAGTTTTGTTGGTTGTTTGGATTGGTCCGAAAAATACTTTGCATTTCTCTGCATTGATGCTTATGATCTTGCGACTTAGTGAACACTTTCTTAGTGTTTGTGTAGTGTCTCAATTCAGTTTTCACACAATAAAGTGTTCCACAAGTTGGTATGATAACATTCTATCTCTTATTTGTGTATTATGTGCTTCTACGTTAAAGTATTTTGCTTTTGTTTAGTTTGTAGTGGCTTTTTGTGGCATGACAGTGTGAAATAAGTTTTTGGAAGTGTTGTTGGATGTTCACATAACATCTCTTTGTAGTTTGCATGTCAATGGTTGATCTCCTTGGTATCACATATTGTGTTGAGTTGGTTTTCTAGGAAATTTATGGATATTTGGCCAATAGGGCTTGTTATCTTGCTTATATTGTGTGCTTGGGGGTCTGTGCCAACACAAGAAGTTTTCTTAAGATGTATTTGTTGAATGCACAAGACAATAGAGAGGGTGGGTGCGATGAATCATTTATACATTAAAACATCAAAACCCTCATTAATATTTAGATCCACATCAACTTTAATAACTTTTAATCTGTTAGAATGATTTAACATGAAATCAAATAACAAAACTAAAACACATCAACACTATGGACAATAGAACACCAAATTTACGTGGAAAACCCAAAAATGGAAAAACCACAGTGAGGATTAACTCACAATATAAATTAATTGCAACATCAAATACAGTAGGCTCATTGCCGAAGGGCTCACTTCCTAAGAAGAAAGAAGGGATCACTGCCAAATTATAGAAAATCTCAATGCAATAGAAAAGAATGTTACAATGAGAAATCGATCTCAATGCAATAGAAAAGTCCACCACAACATCACCAATACTTTCGTAGCCTTTTTGAAGATTGTAGACACCTTCTACTCACTACTTTCAGTAGTCTAACTCATTGAAGCTCACACCACACTTCAAAAATTTGCACTTCACACCTCTGCAATTCACATCACACACTCTACACTCACATCCTCTATCAACACAACACTTATTTATACCATCTTCAACCTTGAAGACATTCTCCAAGGTTGGCTATGCACCTCAACCATGCAAATTCAAATTAGGTTGGCATAAAAACATTCCCGTGGTGGAGAGAAATGAAGGTGAACCACATCAAACATTAAATCAATCCTAAAAATAGTCATACACACCATGCTATGCTTCCACAGCCACCAAAGGAAATCCACAATTAGTGTAAACACCCAAAGTCATCCGAACGTGTGTAAACATCATTAAACAATTAAGTACACACTTCCTTTCATCCAAAGATGACTCATAGACAACAAATATCACTTGAACACAATCTGAAATATTCCACAAACACCTTGAAATCCAACAAATTTCTTTACAACTTTCACCTAAAGAAAAAACTCATTTTGTACACCCAAATAATCTTCCACACATTGTAACTCAAGGAATCAATTTGCACAACACCAAATCATGAACAACTTCAACCAAAGGTAGATATCAACTTTATAACACACTTCCAAAACCGCAAGACCAAAAACCAAAATTTGGAGAAATGCAGAGCAAAACCATTTCTCCCAGAAAACATTGCAACATAGTTCAGACACTGGTGAACACATCTTTCTCTGCACAAAAATCCTGAACAAGAAATGTTGGATATAACACCTTTGAACACCTCTGACTAACATATGTTAATCGCACAAGAAAATCTTCAACATAGAAGAAATGCAGAGAAAAACTAGAACTCTACTTTGTATGCTAGAACACCTCTACAACACATTGTTTCTTCTATTATTCAAATTTTCTCAAAAGCACTTGGAAACCAAACACCAAAAACACAATCTCATAATCTTTACCACTTCCTCATCATCACCAAGCCAATTGCAACATAGTAACTTAACCAAAAAGTATTCACAAACAAAATTTTATCCAAGCAACACTAGAGGTTGACACCAATAACACTTAACTAATGACAACATAATGAAACTAATCAAAGCATCACAACTTCTCAACCATCACTAGTTGACATCAATGACAACACCAACTACACATATTTGCAACAATCTCCCCTTTTGTCATTGATGGCAACACATGATGTGAAAAATGACCAACAACAAACATAACAACTTTAATCATCAACATATTGCTCCATACCAACTTTCTCTCTCCCTTTTACTTTCTCTCCCCTTCATCTTACTACTCTTCTTTTCTCAACTAACTCTTTCCTTTTTCACATTATTCTCTCTCCCCCTTTGACATCAATGGCAAAGGGCAACACATTTGCTTCACTTTCCCATTTGACATCAATCATACTTGTACCTGCTCACCACTATTCTACATCTTTTCCTTTTTACTACTCTGCATACTCCCCCTTAGATACAACAAACTATATCAACCAGCAACCATTGCACACATCCTTTGAAGTGGCTAACAAAGGACAACACCAACCCACACCAATACTTACTCCACTTGACTGCAACAACCAAAAATGCCACTACCTACTCCCCCTGAGAGGTAGCCTCCAACATCAGTCGAGAATAAGGAATGAATCTTGGGATCCACTAGATTGATGCATATCCTTATGCATCTATTCCAAAGAGGGAGAGGTAATAACCTCTAACTTTCCTTGGAGATACTCAAAAGTATCTTTAGGAAGAGCCTTAGTGAATATATTGAAGCAACCTGATCCTTCGTAGGCACATACTCAAGGTTTACCTTATTCTTTGCAACCTTTTCTCTCAAAAAGTATACCAGATTGAGATATGTTTTTTCCTTGAGTGCATCACTAGATTCTTTGAAATGTTAATAGTACTTGTATTATCACAAAAGATAGAAATTGGTTCATCATATACCACTCTGATAACTTTCAAGGTTTTCCTCATCCACAACCCCTATGTGTAGCAAGATGTTGCTACAATATATTCTTCCTCTATAGTAGATAAAGGCACTGAACCTTTCTTCTATCTTAGACAAGACATCAATTTGCATCCAAGAAAGAATGCATCACCACTTGTACTTCTCATGGCATCCACATAACCTAACCCAATTTGCATCTGTATAAGCACTTAGAGAAAAATCAACATCCTTTGAATACCACAAACCATGTTTCAAAGCGCCTTTCAAGTATTTGAATATCCTCTTCACTGTTGCAACATGTGACTCTCTAGGATCTTCTTGAAATCTAGCCATAAGAAAATCTGCATGCATGATATCAAGTCTAGTAGTAGTTAGGTATAGCAGTCCTCTAATCATTGATCTATACTTGCTTTGATCAACCTTAGGAGATTCATCATTCTTACTCAGCTTGCAACCAGTAACCATAGGAGTGTATACTAGTTTAGAGTTTTCCATTCCAAACTTCTTCAACATTTTTTTGACATATTTTGATTATGAAATGAATATTCCTTTTTTTGTTTGATTGATTTGCAGCCCAAGAAAGAAATTCATCTCCCCAAACATAGACATCTCAAACTCTTTCTGCATTTCTTCAGCAAATTTCTTACAAATTGCTTCATATCCTCCAAAAAATATATCATCAACATGCACAACCACAATCAAGATTTGATATTTTTCAACTTTGAAATAAATATTACTATCTATGGTACCTTTATTGAATCCTTATTATATCAAGTACCTATCCAGCCTTGCATACCAAGCTCTGGGAGCTTGCTTTAATCCATATAATGCTTTCTTTAATCTGCAAACCATATATGGTTTGTCTGATAACTAAAATCCTTTTGGTTGCTCAATGTATACTTCTCCCAACTCTTTATTCAAGAAGGCAGACTTTACATACATTTGACAAACCTTGAAATCCTTATGCACTACAAAAGCCAAAAACATCTTGATAGCTTCCATTCTTGCCACCAAAGCAATTGTCTCCTCAACATAAATTATTTCTACTTGTGAGTAACCTTTACACACAAACCTTACCTTATTTCTTACCACTTTTCCATTCTCATTCAATTTGTTCCAGAATACCCACTTAGTACCAATTACATTCTTGTTTGCTAGTCTTAGGACAAGTTCCCAAGTTTGATTCTTCTTAATCTACATTAATTCTTCTTCCATAGCCTTGATCCAATATTCATCTTTGCATGCTTCAATCACTGTTTTAGGTTCAACTTTATAAAGTAAGCATAGATTTACCTGTTCTTCTATCATTGTATCTTTTCTCCTTGTCCAAACACCTTTGGTTTTGTCACCAATGATATGATCTTTAGAATGATTCTTTGACACATACTTAGGAGTCTTAGGAATCCTTTCGGGAGCTTCTTCCTCTTCAATTTGCACTTCTTTTTCCTTACCTTCATCTTTGTCATTTTCTTTGTAAGAGGAATCATCTTATTCATATCCATTTATCACCACAAAATTCTTTTACAAGTCTCCATCTACTTTAACACTTGCACTCTCAATAATCTTCTCCAATCTCTTGTTTTAGCACCGGTATGCTTTGCTTCTTGTAGAATATCCAAGAAAGATACCTTCATTAGATCTTGTATCAAACTTTCCTAATTTTTCTTTATCTCTTATGATACAACATTTTCTTCCAAAAACTTTGAAATATTTGACAATAGGGATCCTTCCATACCACAACTCATAGGGAGTCTTTGCACTATTTGCTCTTGTTTGTACTCTATTAAGAATGTAGATAGCAGTATTAATTTTTCTTCTCTCCAGTAGAATTTTGGTAGGTTTGCCTCTTTCATCATTGTTCAGTGCATCTTCTTGAACAATGCTATTCTTTATTTCAACCACTCCATTCTATTAAGGAGTCCTAGGGGCAAATAAATGCATCTTTATTCCATAATTCTCACAAAAATTGTTAAACACATTGGAGGTGAATTCTCAACCTATGTCAGACCTCAAACATTTTATTTTCATATCCATTCCATTCTCAACCATATCTTTGAATGATTTAAACTTGTCTAGAGCTTTTGATTTTTCTTTGAGAAAATTGTCTCAAGTCATTCTAGAGTAATCATTAATTAATAGCATGAAATACCTGTCACCTTGAAAAATTCTTACTTTGGTAGGACCACACAGGTCTATACACACTGGCTCCAATAGTTTGGTAGTATATTGTTCTTTGACTTTGAAACTTTGTCTTGCTTCCTTCCCAATCTGACATTCTTTGCAAACAACGTTAATAGGATTTGTAATCTTTGGAAAATCTCTCACAACTTAAACTAAAGTGATCCTCACTAGGCTATCAAAATTTGTGTGACACATCCTTCTATGCCATATCCAAATTTCATTAATCTGAGTCATAAATCAATGACCATCAACACCTTTAAGTTGATAAACATTTCCATATGTCCTTCTAGCAACAACCATAGTTCTGGAGCCTTTTTTGATCTCACATCCATCATCCTAAAACATAAGATTATATCCTTTGCTACAAAATTTTCGAACACTCAAGAGGTTATGTCTTAAACCCTTGACAAAAAGAACATCATCTATATTATTCTTTCCATCAAAACTGATTGAACCTTTTCCACATATCTTAGCAAATGTATCATCACCAAAATTAACTATACCTCCTTCGTACATCTCAAGTTAACAAACTTAATTTTTTCACCAGTCATATGATTTGAGCATCACTATCAATGATCCAGTAATTCTTCTCCTCCCTAGCATGAAAAGTAGTCACATAGCATTATGAATTTCTTCTAAAGCACTTTCCTTCACACATCTCTCAGAGTTAGCAAAATTAGATTCAACTTTTATAGCCATGAACAAGAATTCACTATCCTCGTAGTCAAATTCATCATTAGATATACTAGAGTATTCTCTAACATTATAACTTTTATTAATTTTTTTACCTTTGTTTTCCTTGTTCTTGTCATTCAAAGCTTTGTTTGGGCATCTTGAAGCTTAATGACCTATCTTTCCACAACTAGAACATTTGAAAGGTAACTTACCCCTATATTTACCAATACCCTTTTTCATTCTCCTCACAAAGTTTGCTTCAACATCATCATGACCCTCTTGATATGATTCCTCAATCTTATCTAATTTCCCAGCCTTAAAAGAAGTCTCAAATTTTGTATTACTTGAACCAAACTCTCTTAATTCAAAAGTAGTTAAAATGCCAAGTAGCTAATCTCTGGAGTAATTATTTAGATTTTGAAATTCCTCAATAGAAAAAACTTTATGAATATAGGATTTAGGTAGAGTTCTCAGTACCTTCTTTACCACCTCATCATCTTCAAGATTTCCACCAAGCCCTTTGATGGAATTGAAAACTTCATCCACTTTATGCATGTAGCTTGTAATGTTTTCATCCTCTGACATCCACGTATTTTCAAACATGATCTTTAGATTCTGCATCTTAGCTTGCTTGACCTTATCATCTCCTTCATAAATGCTTTCCAACTTGGTCCAAATTTCTTTAGCAATTTTAAGATTCATAACTTTCACAAGTTCAGTGTTAGAAAGACCACTTAAAAGAGCATACCTTGCTTTACCATTGTTTTCATAGGCCTCGATCTCATCATCAATACTCAAACCATTTGTAGGCATAGTGTATCCAGTCACAACAAACCTCCAAGCTCCGTGTCCAAGGGATACCAAAAAACCTTCCATTCTTGTCTTTAAGAATGCATAATATGATCCATCAAATAGAAGAGCATCTCTCTTGTGCGCCATCCCAGATCTACCTCAAGTGGTTAAGCTTTCTTCCAAGGAACCTTGCTCTGATACAAATTGTTGAATGCATAAGACAACTAAGAGGGGGGGATCAGTTGTACATCAAAACATCAAAACCCTCATTAATATTCAGATCCACATCAACTTTAATAACCTTTAATCTATTAGAGTGGTTTAGCATGAAAGCAAATAATAAAAACTAAAACATATCAACACTATACACAATAAAACAACATATTTACATGGAAAACCCCAAAAGGGAAAAACCACAGTGAGGATTAGGACACAATATAAAGTAATTGAAACACAAAATACAATAGGCTCAATGCTAAAGGGCTCACTTCCCAAGAAGATAGAAGGGCTCACTGCTAATGGCTCACTGCCAGATTACAAAAAACATGAAAGAAGAATGTTATAGTGATAAGTCCATTTCAATGCAACAAAAAAGTCTACCATAGCATCACTAATACTTTCGTAGCCTTTCTGAAGATTGTAGAAACCCTATACTCACTAATTCCAATAGTACAAATCATTAAAGCTCACACTACACTTCAAAAATTCAGACTTTCACACCTTTGCAATTCACATCAAGCACTCTACACTCAAATCCTCTACCAACACAACACTTATTTATACCATCTTCAACCTTGAAAAAATTCTCTAAGGTTGGCTATGAACCTTAATCATGCAATTTCAAATTAGGTCAGCACCAAAACATTCCCTTGGTGGAGAGGAATGAAGGCAAACCACATCACACCTTGACTCAGTCCTATAAACACTCATACACACCACACCACGATTCCACAATCATCGAAGAAAATTTTCAATTAGTGTAAACACCCAAATTCGGTTGAACTTTTGTAAACATCATTAAAAAAATAAGTGCACGCTTCCTTTGATCCAAAAATGACTCACAAACAAAAAATATCACTTGAACACAATATAGAATATTCCACAAACACCCTAAAATCCAACAAATTCATTCGCAACAACTTTCACCTGAAGAAATTTAACTCATCTTGTACACCCAGATAATCTTCCACAAATTGTAACTCAAGAAATCAACTTGTGGAGCACCAAATCATGAAAAAAATTCAATTGAAGGTAGATATCAACTTTATCAACACATTTCTAAAACTGTAAGACCAAAAACTAAACTGTTGAGAAATGCAGAGCAAAACCATTTCTCCCAGACAACACTGCAACACAGTTCACACACTAATGAACACATCTTTCCTTGCACAACAATCCAAAACAAGAAACACTGGATATAAAATATCTAAACACCTCTAACCAACATATTTGAACCACACAAGTAGATCTTCAACTTAGAAGAAATGCAAAGCAAAACTAGAACTCCATTATATATGCCAAAACACCTCTACAACACACTATTTCCTCTTTGATTAAGATTTTCTCAAAAGCACATGGAAACCAAGCACCAGAAATACACTCTCATCATCTTCACCACTTCCTCATCATCAACAAGCCAATTGATACACAACTTAACCAAAAAATATCCACAAATTGAAGCTTATCAAAGCAACACTAGAGGTTCACACCAGTAACACTTAACTAATGACAACATAATGAAAGTAATCAAAGCATCACAACTTCTCAACCATCACCAATTGACATCAATGAAAACAAAAACATAAGCTTGTTGGCATCAATGGCAACACCAACTACACATACTTGCAATAGTATTTATATCTTGACCTATATTGTTGAGAACCACAATGAGTAAATTCAATTGCAAGTGTGTTTTTGGGTTGAATGGTATTGTGCTACACATTTCATCTACACATTTCCTTGTTATCAAGTTAGGTTGATGTGCACCAATATGTGTGTTTTTTGGGATCACACTAAAAGATGTAATAATATTTTTTGCTCCACTCTATCTTTTTGATAGGACCACATTATGTTTTTGTGGCTAACTTGTTGAAATTATTGTTTATTTTTATTTTGGCTGACCTAATTAATGTTTTGAGACTTTGCAGAGGATATGAATGAAAGAACATTTCAGTTGCAAGTGATGTGAGTCTAGTGTGATGTTCGAGAATGGAATGACACCGTGATTTGTGAGAAGAAAAGAGAAATGAGCTTTAATGCCTCAGTTAGTAGAGTGTATTGTTGACATATGTTGTAATTTTATATTTTTCATGTATCCTTCTATCAAATAGTGAGTCTCTTCAGTAGATCCTTGTAATTTGTATCTTTCCCTAAGGTTTTGCACCTCAATACTACAAGTCCTTTGTATCTTTCCCTAAGGTTGTGCACCTTAGCCTGCAAGTTCTCTGAGGAGCAGTGTGCTTTCTTAGGAAGTGAGCCTTAAAATAAATTATAATTTTGTAAGCATTGAGCTTCCTATATTGAGATATTTCTCTCTATGGTTTTCCCCTTGGTTTTTCCACGTAAATCTGGTGTTATCTTGTGAATGTGTGTTTATTTCCTTATCTTTCATTGCTATTGATTTGTTTAAGTGTTTTTGATCTAATTAAGGGTTGTTTATCTTGTTAATGGTTTGAGTTTGTATATTGTTGAAGGGTTTAAGTTTTGATAGACATTTATTCACCCCCCTCTCTGTATTTGAGTTTGTTCAATAATTGGTATTAATCCAAGTCACTCTAAAGAAGCTTAACCACTTGAGGAAAGGTCTGAGATGGCACATGATGGATCTTACAAGGGTCCTAGGTTTGGTGGGACAAATTACACCTTTTGGAAAGTAAGAATGGAAGGCCATATAAACTCTCTAGTGTTTGGTGTTTGTCAATCTTTCAAGGATGGTTATACTACACCTTTTGATCCTCCAATAGATTCAATTGAGATTAGGTTGTATGAGAAAAATGACAAGGAAATGAATGCTATCATGTGTGGGTTAGCTAATTCAAAACTTCTGAAGATGATGAGTTGCATTTCAACTAAGGATGTATGTGAAAAGTTGAGTAGCATTTATGAAGGAGATAATAAAGTGAAGCAAGCCAAGATGAAAATTTTTAAGAGAAAATTTGAAAGCCTGAGGATGATAGAGGATGAAGACATTGTTAGTTATATGCTCTAGGTGGATGAAGTAGTTATTGGCATTAGAGGTGTTCGTGGAGAAGTGAAACAAGACGGGATTGTGAAGAAATTTTTGAGATCTCTCCCTAAAGCTTATAGTCATAAGGTATCTTCTATTGAAGAGTCTAAGGACTTGGATAAGTATTTGGTAGATGAAATGTTTGGTACTCTCACTACCTTTGAAATGAGATAATTTGACAAAGATGTTCTAAAGAAGGAAGACACATTAAAAGTCAGTAAAAAGATAGAAAATGATCCAACATATCAAAATGATGACTTTGATGAGGTAGAAGCAAACTTTGTGAGAAGATTAAAGAAAGGAATCAGGAAATACAAAGGTAAGTTACCTTTCAAGTGTTTCAATTGTGGGAGGATTGGTCATTTTGCATCTAAATGTCCCTATAAAGAATTAGAAGATGGAAAAAAAAGAGGGAAGTTAAAAAAGATTTTAAATTACAAGGAGAGCAATTTTTCTTCAAAATATGAGGATAATGATTCAAATGATGAAAACCTATTCATGGTTGTGAAAGGAAAAAGAGGTGATATTGAAAAATGTAAGGTTGGTACTTTTCAGGCTATCAAAGTTAATGAAAGTTCAATGGCTATGTGGACTGTCTTTCATGCAAAGGAAGAAGAAAATGCTTGGGTGATTGACAATGGTTTCTCTAACCACATGACTGGTGACAAAGGAAGCTTCATCAGTATTAAGAAATGTAATGGTGGAGCTGATAAGTTTGGAGGTGATGAGTTAGCATAGATTTGTGAAAAAGGTGCTTTAAGAATTGATGGAAAGAACATGACTGAGGATTTTCTATATATCAAAGGTTTGAAGCATAATCTCCTTAGTGTCAGTTAGATGTGCAACAAAGGATAATACCTTACATTTCATGCCAAAGGTTGTGAGATTAGGAAGTTAGGTTTTAGAAGATTAGTTACAGACAAAACTAGGACAAATAGAAATGTTTATCCTCTAAAGGAGGAAAATGGAAGAATTTGTTTATTGTCCCAATCCTATGAGTGTTGGTTATGGCACATGAGAATGGGACATATCAATTTTGACAATATGGTAAAGATCAACTCCACTCATACAATGAGAGATATACCTAAGATAACTAAGCCTGCAAACACTTTGTGTAAGGAGTGTCAAATGGGGAAGGAAACAAAGAAAAGTATCAAGTGCAAGGAGTGATCTACTACAATGCCACTAGAGATGATTCACATATACCTATGCAAACCTACAAGAAAAAAGAGTCAACAAGGTGAAAGGTATTTCATGTTGCTTATTAATGACTACTCTATCTAGTGAATTGGGTTACATTTTTAAGAGAAAAATAAGAATCCCTTGATAAGTTTAAAATCTTCAAAGAAAAAGTAGAGAATGAAATGGATACTAAGATTAAATGCTTAAGATCTGATAGAGGAGGTGAATTTACTTCAAATGAATTTGAAAATTTTTGTGAAGATCGTGGTATTAGGAGACATATTTTTGCTCCTAGAACCCCTCAGTAGAATGGGGTAGTGGAGAGGAAGAACAAGACTGTGCAAGAGATGGCTAGGACAATGATGAAAGATGTAGATTTTCCTAATATGTATTGCAAGGAAGAAATTCATACTATTGTCTACTTGCTTAAGAGAGTACAATTGAGGCTAAGACCCCTTATGGTATGTAAGGCCTCCTATTGTTAGATACTTTAGGATCTTTGGTAGTAAATGCTACATCAGGAGAGATGAAGAAGACCTTGGAAATTTTTATTCAAGGTGTGAGGAAGGGATCTTCCTTGGTTACTCAACTAGAAGAAATTCCTATATATGCTATAACAAGAGATTGGAAAAGATGATTGAAAGAAAAAATGTGAAAATAGATTAAGATTTGTGTCAAATATCACAAGAAATAGAGGTTTGTGGATCTAATATGCCTCCCTGCATTAAAGAAGAAGAAGTCGATAAAGATGAGAAGAAACAAGAATCGAAAAAGGTTCCAAAGACTCCAACAAAGTATGTGCAGAAGAACCATTCAATAGATTAGATCATTGGAGATAAGAATGAAGGTGTGCTAACCAACAGAAGGCTTACAAAGGAAAGTGAAAGTAAATTTATTTTAACTGTCAAAGGTAGAAACCAAGAACTTTGCTTATGATAGCAAAGATGAAGGTTGGATGAAGGCAATGGAAGAAGAATTGAACTAGATAGAAAAGAATTTGACATGGGATTTGATTCCCGAACTAGTTAATAAAAATGTTATTGGGACTAAGTGGGTGTTCTAGAACAAGTTGAATGAAGATGGTGAAGTTGTGAGGAACAAGGCTAGATTGGTTTCCAAGGGTTACTCACAAGTTGAAGGTATTAATTTTGAGGAGAATTTTTGCTTCAGTAGCTAGAATGAAGGTAATAAGGATGTTTCTTTCTTTTTTTTCTCACAAGAATTTTAAAGTCTATTAGATGGATGTCAAGTCAACCTTATTGAATGGTGATCCAGAGGAAGGAGTCTGCATTGAGCAATCAAATGGTTTTCAACTATCAAAAGATTCAAACATGGTATGTAGACTCAAGAAATATTTGTATGGACTCAAGCAAGCTCCTAGAGCTTGGTATGCTTGATTGGATAAGTATTTACTTTAGCAAGGATTCAAGAAAGGTACCCCAGATAGTAATATTTACATTAAGGTTGTGGAAGATAAGATTTTGATAGTTGTTGTATATGTTGATGACATCATCTTTGGGGGAGATGATAATATGTGCAAGAGGTTTGCAAAAGATATGCAAAAAGAGTTTGAGATGTCTATGGTTGGTTAGTTGTCTTTCTTCCTTGGACTTCAAATTGTTCAACTAGATGGTGGTATCTTTATTTCATAGGCTAAGTATGACAAATAGATGTTGAAGAAGTTTGGCATTGAGGATTCCAAACCAGTAAGTACTCCTATGATTATTGGTTGTCACTTGAGCAAGACCGATGAGTATCCTAAGGTTGATTAGACTCATTATAGGTCTATGATTGGAGGATTATTGTACTTGATTACTTCTAGGCTTGATATTATGCATGTAGTATGTTTGGTTGTGAGATATCAAGATTATCCTAAGAAAACTCATGAGAAGGTAGTAAAAATAATATTTAGATATTTGAAGGGAACTTTGCATTATGGTTTGTGGCATAAAAAGATGATAACTTTTCTTTGAGTGCTTATATTGATGTTGATTGGATAGGATGTGTGGATGACCAGAGAAGTACTAGTGGAAGTGCACACATTTTTCTTAGGAGATAGCTTTGTCTCTTGGTTTAGTAAGAGGCATGACTTAGTGTCCTTATCCATATCAAAAGTTTAGTATATTGCTGCAACATCTTGTTGCACCCAGGTTCTTTAAATGAAGATGAATCTAAAGGATATAAAGGTGGTATATGATGAACCCATTCCAATATTATGTGATAATACCATTGCAATTAACATTTCCAAGAATCCGGTGATGCACTCAAGGACCAAACATATTTCTATCCAATATCACTTTCTAAGGGAGAAGGCTATAAAGAAAGAAGTTAGATTGGAGTATTTGCCTACTAAGGATCAAATTGTAGACATCTTCAGTAAGGCACTTTCAAAGGATACTTTTGAGTATCTCTAGAAAAAGTTAGGGGTTATTGCCCCTCCTTTTTCTAACTAGATGCATAAATGGTGCATCTATCTAGAGGGAGAAATTCATGTCATATCCTTTTCTCCTAGATTGATGTGTGCTACCTCTTAGGGGGAGCAAGTAGTTAGTTGGTTGTTGCTAATAGGGGAGCATGTATAGTTGTTTGAAGAAGAAGTGTTGTTGGTCAAAAGGAGAGAATGTGCTGATTTTTTAATGAAGATTCTTAGCTCTTTGTCCTTGATGTCAAAGGGGAGAATGACTAGGTGTGTGTTGCCATCAATACCAAAAGGGGAGATTATTGGCATTTGTTGTCATTGATGTCAACACTTGGGGAGATTGTTGCATATGTTTGTGAGATTGTTGTTGGCATCAATTGTCATTGTTATCAACACTTGGGGAGATTGCTGAATATATTTTTGAGATTGTTGTTGGAATTGGTTTTCATTGATGTCAACACTCAATTAGGGTTATCATCAATGTTGTGCTAACAATGGAGTTATTGGTGTTCATAGTTGGATGACATGCCTTGTTTAATGGCAATTAAAGATGTATTGAGTATGGTTTTTTTTAGAAGAGATGATATCATGATGATATATTAAGATTTGGATTAGAAGAATTAATAAGAAGATTAGAAGTAATGTAGAGTTGGAAATATGTTTTTGATGGTCTCTAGTATGTTTTATACTCTCTCTTGTTGTTCCAAAAGAAGTATATGTTGCTACAAGGAAGTTTTGGTATCCACATGTTGGTGAAATTTTTTGCTATTGGAAGTTGCTTTGAAGACTATTTGCGAGAATGCTCTATATTCCTCCACCTTTGAATATTTGTTCTTGTGGTTTGGGATTTTTTGTTTATGTTTTGTAGTTGCTCCACTATTATATTTTCAAGTCACTTGTGTTGCTGAGGAGGCTTCTTATAATTGCAGTAGGTTGGTAGTTTTTTGGTTGTTTGGATTGGTCCAAAAAATGCTCTACATTGATGTTTCTAATCTTGTGACTTGGTGAACATGCTCTCAGTGTTTGTGCAGTGTCTTAGTTTAGTTTTCATGTAATGAAGTGTTTCACAAGCTAGTGTGATAACATTTTATCTCTTACTTGTGTATTTTGTACTTCTGGGTTAAAGTATTCTACTTCTATTTGGTTTGTAGTGGTTGTTTGTGGCATGACAATGTGAAACAAATTTTTGAAAGTGTTGTTGGATGTTCATGGAACATCTCTTTGTGGTTCACACGTTAATGGTTGATCTCCTTGGTACCACATATTGTGTTGAGTTGGTTTTTGGGAAATTTGTGGATATTTGGCTAACAAGGCTTGTTATCTTACTTGTGTCATGTTCTTGGGGGTTTGTGCTAGTACATAAAGTTTTTGTAAGATGTATTTGGGTCCCCACCCATATTTTTGAGAACCTCATTGAGTAAATTTAGTTGCAAGTGTGTTTTTAGGAAGACTGGTATTGTTCTACATGTTTCATCTACATGTTTCCTTGTTGCTAACTTGGGTTGATGTGCACTAGAATGTGTGTTGTTTGGGATCCCACTGAAAGATGCAATAAGATTTTTTTTGGTCCTCTCTATCTTTTGGATAGGACTGCATTATGTTTTTGTGGATGACTTGCTGAAATTATTATCTATCTTCTATTTTGGCCAACCTAATTGATGTTTTGAGACCTTATAGAGGATACAAATGAAAGATCATTTATGTTGCAAGTGGTGTGAGTGTGGTGTGATGTAAGAGCATGGAATGAAGCAATGAGTTATGAAAAGAAGAGAAATGAGTTTTAACGCCTCAGTCAACAAAGTGTATTGTTGACCTATGTTGTAATTTCATATTTGTCATGTATCCTACTATTAGACAATGAGTCTCTTTAGTGGGTCCTTGTAATTTGTATCTTTCCATAAGGTTGTGCACCTCAATACTACAAGTTCTTTGTATTTTCCCCTAAGGTTGTGCTCCTTAGCTTGCAAGTCCTTCCATAAGCATTGTGCTTCCTTAAGTCGTGAGCCTTAAAATAAATTGCAATTTTGTAAGTAGTGAGTTTTGTATATTAAGATATTTCTCTTTGTGGTTTTTCCCTTCTTGGGTTTTCCATGTAAATTTGGTGTTATCTTGTGCATGTATGTTCATTTCCTTATTTTTTATTATTTCTAATTTGTTTAAGTGTTGTTGATCTAGTTAAGGGTTGTTGATCTTGTTAATGGTTTGAGTTTGTATATTGCTGAAGCATTTAAGATCTAGAGAGTTTACGTTTTGATAGATACTGATTCACCCCCCTCTCAATTAATGTAGGTGTGTTCAACACTATTGTCACAAACAAAGATGGAAAATATTGAAAATCAAAAATTTTAGTATTTTCTATGTTTTAGTAAATTGCATTTTTGAAGGCCTTCAGAGAAAAATTTGGGGTCAAAAATATTATTGGTCCCTTAAATTGAATATAAAAAGGCATTGGATTTGAGGGGATGAAATTAGATCTCTTTTAGACCTTTCCAATGAGGTAGAGAAGTCCTCAATCTAACCAACAAGCTAGAATTTGTGACCCTACCAAGTTAGGGTACATAAATTCATATGTTTTTTAAATTGGTTTTATTTGTTATTTTCTCATAACCAACTACTCATTCCAAATTCCTAAGGCTATGGTGACTGTTGATATGCTTCATATTTATATATTCATTCTAGTTTGAATAAAAAACTGACTTTAAAGTCCCACAACTCTTTAATTATGAGTTTTTCCATATTTTCCAATATTTACAACACAAAAGGTTCTCATTCACACTAGGTATTATAACCTAAATTCATAACTAAATTCATATTATTGGTATCTAAGGAGGAATGCTCTTAAATTTTAGATCATACATAGTCAAGCTATCAAAGGCTAGATTATCCTCCTTTGAGACACACACAACCAAAGATGGCAGATGAACAAGGTGAATCATCAGAACATATCATGGTCAAAGAGGATTTTGAGAAGCAATAAGAGGTGATGATGAATTAATTTTTATGATTATTTTGACATAATTAAGGTAATCAACAACCAAACATGGTAGATACACCATTTCATGAACACACTCCTTTCAAGGTGCACAAGTAAACTTTGATATTCTAAAATTTGAAGGAAAGATTGATACAGATGCTATGAATAATTGATTGTCAAAACTAGAATTTTTTTATGTGAATATCTTTTCTAATTCTGACAAGATAACATTCATTCTCCTCAAGGCTAAACACCATGTGAAGCAATCATGGGATACAAAGTTGTCAACTAAGGAAATTCCTAATGATGAAGGGATATATGATAGCCCTACGTAGGAAGAATTCGTGGAGTACCTCAAGGAAAAATATTTTCTTGAAGACACATATGGAGAAACTATATGTAGTGACAACTATTTTGATAGATAAAGGACCAATTTGTCCAAGATTACACCAACACATTTCATGTGCTATCTGCAAAACTTGGCATCTAGGATATAGAGAAACATTGAGTTTTGAAATATTGTAGTGGGTTAGATTATTATATTAAAATAGAGATGTATTTTTTGAATATTGAAACATTGTGAATTGCTTAAAAATAATTAACCAAAATTGAAGAAAAATTGAAACTGAGAGGGAAAAGGAGAACACGCCAAAATAATATGGTAGCAATAGGTTTCAAGGAAAGCAATCCAACAATAAATTCTTCTCTTAATCATCATCAAGTACAAGTGCTAAGAAGACATTTAAGGACACTAGAATGTGCTTTGAAATTCATAAAATCACTTGACATAACACAAAATATTGTAGAGCTGCTAATACATTGATGGAAGAAGCCCATGAACTGGAGAAGGAATTTTATTTTCTACCTATAGACCCTTTTGAGAATAAGGATGATGAAAAAATCATTGAGGTAAACCCTTATGCCATAGTAGACACTTCCAAAATATTTCCTTGTGAAGATGAGTAACATTTGTTTCATTCACAAATGAGGGTGAATGGAAAGGCCTTACATTACATAGTTGATAGTGGGAGTTAGAAGAATTTGACATATGCTAAGTCTATTAAGAGGATGCATATGAAAACAACGCCTCATCCACAACCATACTCTATGGGTTGGGTGATTCATAGATGAGATGTCTAAGTAACCAAATAGTTTTTATTGTACTACTCTACTAAACCATTCAAAGATGAGGTAATTTTTGATTTTACACCATTGGATGTATGTGATGTAATGGTGGGACAACCATACATGTAGAAAAGAAATGGCATCTATGAGTCTAGATCACATAGTAGTTATTATCAAGTTGGGAGAACAAAAGTATTGAATACTCGAGGTATGTCTATTGGAATCTACATCTTTAATTACTCCAAAATAGTGTAGGAATTTGATTTCTCAAACTAGACTTTTTTAATTGTTGATGAGGGGTAAACTCACAAAAGTGGTTTACAATTCGAGACAAAATTTTACATTCTGGGGGTTTGTATGAACTAGATGGTTTGAACGAACCAAAAAAGGGTTCGCTCAAACTAGGGTTCGAGCGAACCCATTAAATGCATGCACAAACAAAAATCAAATGAAAAAAACTTTATGGGAGGGGGTTCAAATGAACCTTGGTTCGCTTGAACCCCCTCTGGTTCGAGCGAACCCCCCATTTCCCTATTTTTTGACCTTCACAAAAAAAACCTAAATTTTTGCACTTCAGAGCTCGGTTTGAACATGAAAATGGTGGAGACTTCATAGACCCAACTAGAATCAAGTAGTCCTTGGAACGAGCTATCCAACAAATATAATTTTAATATGTTTTGGTTTTATTATGTATTTGTTTTTTTAGTTTTATTAAACATAGGTTTTTCACTAAAAATAAAGCCCTCTATTTTACACGTAGAAAAATAGCAAATTATAAAAAAAAATTGAAAAATATGAGTGCACCAAATATTGAAGTCCTTGATCCAACAAAAATAAATAAATTTCGATACATATAAAAAAAGTTACGCATTATACGATCGCGCTATGTCTGAATTGTAATTGATTTGACTTTGAAACCTGATTAAAGAAATAATATTCAATACAAAACTATCTAACCAAGTGGAAGCACTAGATATTGGAGTTATAGATATAAATTCGAAAGAATTAGAACTTTATCCTTCATGAAAAAAAAGTTATGCAGTATACGATGAGCGTCAGTTTTTAAAAATGTTGTTTTCTGAAAATGACTAGTTTTCGAGGGAGATGGAAAAAGAAGTGCAAAATGATTCCAAAGATTTTGAAAAAAATATATTTAGAATCTATAGAAAAAATGTCACGAAACTATAGTTTTCATCATCTTCAAATTCCTCAGGGTTTAGTCGCTATAGGTGCCAAAAAGTGAATATTTAGTTAAAAAAATGATTTCAGTGTCTAGTTTGGCCAAAAATTGTAAACCACTATTGTGGGATCACCCCATAATCACTCTACAATCCTTCTAAATTTTGCATCACACATCAAAACACTTCATACATACATCCAAATGATATAAATGATCACTTATATATATCTACAACTAAAGATGATATCAACCACATGTCGGCTTCAATAAAACATAAAATATTTACAAACTATCAGCTTAATCCACAAATAATTTTCAATGCGCACCAACCAAAGTTGGCCAAAACATAGTGAGGACCCAAAAAAACATGCTCAAACACAAAACACTTCAAATAATTACTCCTCGAAGATCCACTACATGCTATATTCACTTAGTCGGCCTTCTTGCACTGTTAAACATAAAATAAGTCAACCAAATCTTCTAACTTGCACACCAACCAATACGAAGCTCTAAGATTCAAAGATAATGTAGTTCATACATTGAAATATCTTCCCTGAGATCCACAACACAAAATGATAACAAAATTTTTGCATATGAATCGATGAACACAATTTTGTCAGATGATCTATTCTAACTTGATAGTTAATCACTTAGCTTCAATCTGACTTCCAATATGAACAAATATTGATGTGCAGATCGAATCACTGACTAGGGTTGCCGTCAATGACAACACTAGATGAATTGTGCAGTGTCTCTTGCCAACAATCTCCCCCTTTGGAATTGATGGCAACACTTAGTGAAAAATGACTAAGTGTCGGATCAGTACCAACCTGAATACACTACCAACCTTCAAAACTTCAAAACACAACTCCCCCTGAGATGATTATGACATTTTTCATTGTCCCGCTCTCCCCCTTTGACATCAATGGAAAAGGCGGGATTCTACATACAAAAAATCAAACAAAATTGCTATGAACAAATTGCATATGTAAAAAATTTCTTCTACAACTTACATAAACTTGAATATATATGCAAAATTACTCTTCAACAGGCTCAAACTAGTGTCCCAACTCTTTTTGAGACTCTCCAAAATAGTCATGTGCCACAGAATAAGTAAGATTGCATCTCTTCCGACTCAAGGTTTTCCGGATCACTGACAACCATAACATCCTGCACTTCCTTCAATGCACCAAGCATTGTCTCCATCTTAGGACCAATTAATCCTCTAAGCTCACAAACTCTTTAAAAAATTCTGCCTTCTTCATGCTTCACATTTTTAAGTTTGTCAAGCAGGGATATGACTTGACCTTCTTGCTTTCCAACAAAAATAGTTAGAGGATCAAATGCTTGAGAGATATTTGCTAACTGTTTCTCATATTCCTTCATTTTATTTTCAGTGTCCTCAGTGAACTTAGAC
Source organism: Sequoia sempervirens (assembly GCA_007258455.2). NCBI lineage: Eukaryota > Viridiplantae > Streptophyta > Pinopsida > Cupressales > Cupressaceae > Sequoia > Sequoia sempervirens. The sequence continues at coordinate 194,792,059 of VDFB02000013.1, read as the reverse complement.
AAAGATAAGCATGACTTATAAATGTTTCCACCTTCAGACAAAACACCTTGAATATTCTTTACACAAGTAGCTAACAAATATTTATCATTAGAAATCATCCCCTTCAATCTACCAAACCTGTTAGCATCAAATTCCTTCTGAACCTTATCCATAGCTGACTTTTCAAGTGACTCAAAGTGAGTACTTACATAATTGACAAGCTTCTTCAGCTGACCGGATGGAGAATCAGATGAATCCTTGAAATATGTAGGCATGATATTCTCAAGGATACTAGATGCAAGACTCAGCAGCTCAATATCTTCAATATGATATTTCAATATTTCCTCCCTTGCCTTGGCCTGAGCAAATGATGCTACCTTCAGTTTCTCAATGGGAGATAGAGTGTCCAAGTTGATAGGACCTTTAACTAGTTCAGGATCAAACTCCTCCTGTTGTTCTTCCAAAAACTCCTTTACTACCTTAGCAGTGTCTCTTGCTTCCATAACAATCCCTTTTACCTTAGCCTTCTTCTCTTCAGCCACAAATTCTTCCTTGGCTTCAAGAATCTCTACTTCTTCACTTGACATATCTTTAGGGCCTTCAATATCCATAGGTATTTTAGCATCTTGCATGTCAAGAGGATTCAGGGTATCCTTAATTGTATCTTCTCTTCCTTCTTCATTTACTAGACCAAATGGAGCATCTTCACTATGAGCTTCTTCAAAAACAACATTGTAAATGTTCTTTAACAGAATTGCCTTAAGGATTTTCTCAATGTCTTTTTCCACCTCTTTAGTTTGCCCAATCATCAACTTTTTCACCCTTTTTTTCTCTTAAAATCCCTTTTTGCATCATTGAGGATCTTCTTCATCTCTTCTATTGACATCATTGGACACAGATCAACAAGTATCCATTCTCTCATTTGCTCTTCTTCAATTCTTGCATTCACTCTCCTCATTTCTAAGACTTCATACAAACCTTTAGGTAACTCAAACATTATTTCAATGAGAGTCATATTGAAATTATTCAAATACTTTATTGTGGATTCCTCGAGAATTCTTTGACCGACACTACCAAAGGTGTCATACCATTCACAAAGTGGCCTAAGATTACCATCCTTAATCAAGGCTTTTTCCACTTCTTCTACAGACATACCTGATTTGATAGTTTTCATCTTTTTCTTTGCTTTCTCTTCACCAGAGGGCTTGTCCATAGAGACTTTAGATGCTTTTAATCCCTTTTGCTGAATTTCTCTTACCTCTTCATTAGATTCAGTTTCTTCATCTTTTTGAAACAACATAGACTCTCGTGCTTTTATCCTTCTTCCTCTTTCCTTCTCAACTGGATGTCTTGCCTTGAGCTTTCACAGGGCTTGACTTCTTTGCAGGACCATATGCGAGAGAAGAGTTCCTTGTAGATCTAGTTCTGGCAGAGGATGCTATCGGACTAGCAGACTTAGTTTTAGCTAGCTCTCCTACTTCAGGTTGTTCTCTTTTCCTCCTAGCTTCCCTTAGAACTTCAGCTAATATACCCATTCTTTCTGCAAAAGCTTCAACTTCCTTTCTCACCTTCCAAATTATCACAGGCTTCTTCAATTGTTCATGCACTTGTATATCCTTTTCCTCAAAGGTACCAAACCATTCTTCTGTTGGATCTTGAGGTTTAATCAACAGGGGTTGAGCATACAACTCCAAAATGTGTTCCTCAACCTCATAACCCATAGGCATTATCCACACTATTCTAGGTTCTGCAACTTCCATCAAGCACTGATCAATGTCAACCATGAAGCAAATTGTGTCCTTGTACTTTTCCACAATAGATGTGGGAATCCTTTCCCTGGCTTGCATTTCATTATGAAAACTTTTGAAATAACCCTAAATAGTAGTTTTTCTATCTTTGTTGTCACCAATTCCATACAAGATGTCTCTAATTTGAATAACTACTGGTTTATCACCTTGCCAATGCACTTTTACAACACCCGGAACTTCACTCATGAAGTAGAAGAATAGACACAAGAATGAATTACCATACTTTAAAGATTTCTTCTTATCCTTCTCGATTTTGCCAAGATTCTCAATTAGTTGGCTCCAAAGTAACTCACATAGGCCATATTTTGCATTTTCTTTGACCATTTGATATGCTGCATAGTTTGTTGTACCAGATATAGAATTATCCCAGCTTGAGTGATAGATTTTGTAACCAATGACCATAGAGGAAAATCTAACATCCACTTTGATAATATCATCAATTGTCATAGCTCTCTTGTCGAACATCGAACTAGTTGCATTTGTGACTATTTGATTCTTTACGGATTTCAATGTGGGAAACCCACTAGATGAATTCAAACCAGTAACAATCCTTATAGCTTCCTTTGTGATTTTAAAAGGCTAACTTAACCACATGAACTCAACATGCACTCGAATCGATATATACTGAACCCATTCATTTTCTTCAAACATGAGAAATTTCACAATCTGAGTGAACTTCTTCTCCTCCAAAGTTTTGAATTTAGGTTTTACACAATCTCCCACAATGTGATTAGTATACAAATTTAGCAACTAGGAGCTTCCTAATTCTTTAACATTCGCCTGAATGTATGCCCTAATATCTTCGATATGCAAAACACCATACAAAACAAAAGAAAACACACTTGATGGTTCTATCTTGATGGATTTGAATGGGTGCCATTTGAATTTTGAATGGGGCTTATCCTTAATATCAACAACCAACAAAGCAACCATTTCCAAAATTTTCAAGTTCATGAGTTTACAGATAAACACCTTTCGTCGTATTAGGGTTTGATCGTCGAATTTCCTTCAGACTTGTATCTTTGCCAAAGTTCACTGTAAAGCTCTCCAACCTTCTTCTCAAAATGAAATGTGAAAAATGAGTGATAGAAATGACTTTTTATCATTCGCGCATTGAAATTTTCATCGCAATAAATGCTTTTTCCCTAGGTCTTTCGGATACCTTGTTTACATATACTATGAAAGAAAATTCTTCTGCAGACCCTCAATTTTGCACAAATTTTCTCCACAAGAGATCCCAAAACATCTGCACATCACTAATGCAATCAATGTCATCTACCACATTCCGGTACCAACTACCAACAAGGGGGTTAAATGATTTTCTTGAGAACTCCCCCCAAGCTAGAGGCCATAACCTAATTCCCAAAGGAATTACCAGTACCAGATTCTAGTGCTAGCTCATTTCCTACAACAGAAGGAATCTTCTTCACCCATGTCTTCTTCATTTGCTTCTTGATCTTATCTATAGTAACTTTTCTTTTTCCCTTTTCATCCTTCTACATGTTTTTCCTTTGATTTACCATACCCTTTCTACTTCTACAAAATCTAGCAATGTGACTGGATTTGTTGCAATTGTAGCAGACCACATTTCTTTGTCCAGAGCAATTGTTCCATTGATTTTCTCTTGATCTACACTAGTTAGCATTATGGTTGTTATCAATGAGATTGCACCCGAATACGAAAGCAAAGATGCCTTGCAATCCTGTGTAACATGGGATAATTTCCAGGCCTGTAGGTTGCCTGAAATGGAAATCAACCTCCAGATTATGGGATGGCTTCCCTTAATATTTTTCTATTATGGACTGTAAAACTTGGATGCAAAAAGGTACAAGGTTTTCTAAAGGATATACTAAAACTAGAATTTAAATGAGTGGTGATGCACCTAGTTGATAGAAACATGCAACTCTAACTCACAATAACTTTTAGAAAACTATCCACACAAATCAATTTAGCAATTTGATCACAAAAATGTTTCTAAGGAAGGCTTGAATAAATTGCTTCTTTGGAGGAAAACTGAATTATCACAGCATGAAAAGAAAGGATTATTTCAATACACAACCTAAGACCTGTGATTTTTACTGCTTTTTAATTCATGCAAGTATAAATGAGACAATGATTTTAAAGGTTTTGATATTAAAACACAATAAAATCTCATCCAATCATTCATAAAAAAAAGACAATGATAAGGTAGATACTTGATTCAACTGAAAATAAATGAACTCTTGCATAAAAATGGCAAAAATAGAACCTATAACCTATTGTATATTAAACTATAAATAATGAGTTACAAAATCAATCTCTTCTTTGCAAAAATGCAAAGGAAAAATCCTCAAGGACTAAGGAAAAGGAATGATTTTTTTCCAATAAATACAATGAAGGCATGCATAATGCCCTAAAAGGTGGAATTGAAAGTTCACTGAACATATAAAATCCATCCCAAAATATCTCCTCACAAGCAAAGAAGAAAACCCATAAAAACGAGAGTCAAAACTAAAGTTAAACAGTTGAAAACTCCTCTCCTCAATGTGCATGATCAAAAGATCTCCAAAACTGATATGAAAACTGCAGCCAAGTCTCAGGAATCTCCACCTTTTTTTCCATTTAATTCTTGCATGATTAGTTGACTAAAAATTGACTGAAGACTCCACCTTTGCATGATCTGACCCAAGAATTACTTCAGTTATCACCTTTGCATGAATTTTGGAAAAGGTAATTGTAGGATTTAAATATTAAAGATAATCAATTGATGATTATTTTAATATTTAATATGTGAAAGTCCTCCTTTTCATGCATCACATGTTAAATATTAAGGTAATTGTTGAAATATTACCAATAATATTTAATTACATCATTTATTTTTTACTCAAAATCACGCTAAACATGAAGGGATCCTTCACTTAGAATATGCAAAATTTAAAGTCACGAGCCACCTTTATATACTAGGTCGATTGACTATGAAGTCAAGACCATAGTAATAATGGAAAATGATTTTGATTTAAAACATGAGTCAAAAAGCCATCATCGAATTAGGTCTTTTGACTTAAAACTATCAAACCCTAAATACTCTTCATTTGGCACTTTGTAATTTCCTAGAGAAACTCTACTGCTGCGTTGCCATGAGCTAGGTTTGGAGCTCAAATATTTGAATTTTATGCTACTTCTGATGATTTCCATGAAGGTTTCAATAGGAAAAACCAAGGTAAGTATAACTTTGTCACAAGAATGGCCATTCCTATCCATTTTGAAAACCATTCAAGCCTTTTGTATTTCTTGCTTATTTGTTTTTGTTTTTTTTTTTGTTTTTGTTTTCTTCTGTTGATATATTGCCTTACTTGGGCCACCATGGAGCCTTTCTTAAGATTTTACAATCAACATTCGAATGCATCTCCTTCATGAGAAAATGACATACACTACTTCGTAAGTTCTGGCACTATTTCTTGCTTCTTGTTGTTTGATACTCAATTCGAGCTCAAAATTTGTAGAAGATGAATGAATTTTGATTTTCTCCATGAATGGATTCCATTGTTTCCAACATCTATGAGGGTTTTCTTATGGCATTTTGGGTTTCCTCATTTTTATTGGGAAAGAAGAAAACCCTGTGTGCATTTAGGGTCGCGACCTCTTGACTGGTATAAAGTTAATTGCAACATAAAAAGAAAACGAAACCCTCCTTTTGCCTCTTGCATACATTTCATTTGGTTTTTTCATGTAGCATTCTGTGTTTATGGATTCCCCATGGCCGATTAGCTATGTACAGGTTGCACTCTCACATTTCTGAGGTAGAATGTATTAAACCTTCATGCCATACTTGTAAAAACTCGATGGTTGTATTACATATGGGGCTGTCTCTTGGCCAAGGATTTAATGTATTCCTATTGCTCTGTGTTTTATCTCTATCAATATTCTATCACCTGCATACATTTCATTACCCACTTTGAGCAAAGAGACTCCAAAACAACAATAATGTCAATCAATACTCCTTTCTCTACATAGCTTTCAACTCTCCTATATAAATGCAATCTATTTGTTGATTCACATTATAATACTTTCTTGCACCATCAATTGTTCTTCATAAACTCTTAGTTTATTCTTATGATCAACTAATCTTAGTAAAGCATTTTTCAATTCTAATTCAACAACAACCAATTTATCTTTGGAACACATATAAAATTCAGCTGAGTTCAAATATGGTCCCAACTCAGATATTTATTCTTGAGACCAATTCAACTCTTTTTGTGGCATGTACACACTTGTTTATGCTATCTCACAACATCATGTGTTTGCTCACCTTTTTGATTGTGATCATGCATTTTGCATGACTATGAAGTATTTCATGGTGTTTCACCTCTTTTGTTTACTACAATCTATGCTTTTTATGTTGCCCATGCATTGGTTTTTTTATTAATTTTATCATGAATGTTGACCCAATAATTTCATGATAGCATGTCCATTTTCATGTTTCATGTTCAATAATGGATTTGACATTTGAGAATTGAATAACTCTGTGTATGCAAGAAGCCTTCCTTAAGATTTTAACTTCTATATTCCTTCATTGATTTGAATACCTTCATTAATGGTTTACTATCCTTTTGTCAAACATCCTCCACTCTGTGTACTTGCATAATGATGAAACACTATATACTTGCATGAAGTATTCTTCATAACATGCTATCTCTGTAGATGTAGACTTTCTTTGATGACTGCTCCGCAATTTGGAAATTGTTGTCCTTGATATTTATATGCAAAGTTGAAAGCTTGAGCTCTTGTAGACATCAAATGAACTTAGAACTTCATTGTTTTTCTAAGTTGTTCCACTATGCATGTACATTCCTCATGATGATTTTTTACAACAAAGATGATGTTAAACATGACAACAATAAATGATGTGAAACATGATGAAAATGAAACATTTTATGTATGCCTATTCACTATCACATTTATGACAATGTACTCTGCAGTATGCTGGGCTCGACCCTTGTGGGAGCCCAATTTTTTCCCACATTCTGAAATGTTGAATCATGATGAACTAGTACCTGCACACTAAACAAACCAATTAGAATCATAATTGAAGTTGAAAGCTTCCATTGAACTTTGTGCTCTTTGAACATCTACTTTTTTGATGACTTAATCATCTAATGAATGCCTGATAGGATGGATATTACATTTTTGTTGCTAATGTAGGGATAAGGTAGAATGTGATTTTTCATTTCTCTAACACCACCTTTCAACAATCTTGTAGGTAAACCTTGGAGCTGGAGTTGGACCTAGAACTAGAGCTGAACCAAGATCAACACAACTATAACAACGATTCGTCATTCCAGACAATGACGAATCAACTTCTCTCCTTTTTCTTATATTATCTTCACTTGTGTGATATAAATTTATTTCTTGTATTCAATATTTGATTAAGTAATCAAATCAAGCTACTCCCACGACTTGTGTGGGACTTTGGTTTTTACAATATTAATGAAAGAACATTTTTTATGCAAATTTATGATTTTTTCTATTACAAACATTTGCATAATAATACTAGAAATTCAAAAGTAATCAGATTTGTACAACAATGAATAATTAGCATAAAACTTCAAATGAAATTACTTGTGTACCTTTTAATGATGAATGCAATTCAGCTCTACCTGTTTTGAGTTGTAGCTAAAAATAGGTAACATTTTGGTGACCTCTTTGGAGTGTTTTCCGGCTAAGCACCATAAACCAGTTATGTAGCTTATCCATAGGGCATGTAGTCCATTTTGTCCTCTTTTGACTTAGAAAAACTTGTAACTCAGTTGGTGAAACTATACAACATCAAACAAAACTAAAAAAAAACTAATCATGACTCTGTTTAAGACGGAGCCAAAAAGCAAGTGCAACATTTGCACTTATTGAAAGAAAAACTAAACTAAAAGTTCTACCTACCCTATACTAACCAATGAAACAGGGTGTCTAAACAAATCCATTAACTGGTATTGTAAAATAACTCCCCCTCCTAACTAAGGGTGAATGACTTGCATGTTCATCAACTGCTGATATGGGAGAACCAACAAGCTCACATCCAATAAGACAATGCAAAACTCCTTGAAGAACGAAAAAAACTCACTTACCCTTTGGATCTGATCATGTACTCTGTTGATTTGGGGTAAATGAGGTAAATGAGTGAGTTGGACCTGTTGTCCTTCACTTGGGATCTCTTCTATTTGTGCAGGGATAACACTTGTTATCTCATTTTGGTCTTTGATGGCCAAATCTCTAATTGGACATCCTTTTGAAAGGATGAACTTTCTATTCATACTCTTGGTTTCTTGATTGATATTTGTTGTTACATCCTCTATCACAATTTTAATCCGATCTGAAGGAGATGTTGATCTGCCATCAAGTAATGAAGGAATGACTACTTCTTTCACCTGAAAAGGTTGATCATATATTGTTGGTTCATATGGCATCAAACTATCATCAATGTTAGAGAAAAAATGTTCTATGATATTTGAGTAAATGTTCTCATCTAATTCATAATATTGAATTGTATTCATATGAATCTCATCACCTTTCTCAAAGGTAGGCACTGATGTTAGTAAGCATGTGTTGTCTTCATTCTCATCAAGAAATTCAAGTAATTATTCAAAAAAAAAGCTAAATCCTGATATTCAACCTCTATTTCCTTGTCCAAAACATGTTCAACCTGATGTTGATTGTCATCTAAGTTTAAAACAAAGGACTCAAGATCATTCCAAAACAAGGCTTTTTCAAAATCATCATTTGCATTACCTTCTAGAATTAGATGAGTAGCTTCCAACTTGTCACATTTTTTTTATCTCAACCAGCAACCCATCACATTGTTTGACATCTTCCTGCTCAATAAAGGAAGGTAGTTCATCGAATAAGAACACAAAATCATTGCTTTTGATACCTTTTTCAAGCTCCTCAACCTGTTGTCCTAATTGATTATGTTTGTTCACCTCTTGTTGCAAGTCTGCTTTTCCATCATGATCATTTGGTGTAAGCATATTAATATCAAAACCTTTTTCCTACTTCTCTTTAAAAATCTTTTCCTCTCATGCATTATTTACCTTCAATTGATCGTGCTCATCAAGCCAATTATTTTGATAAACAATTGGTTCTCCTTTGAACAAAGAAGTGGTATAAGGACATGCATGCATATGTTGGCTCTCTTGAGATGATTGTTCATGGAGATTCATAGCTTGATTTGTTACATTTACTTTACTTTGCAATAGAAGAGGATCTTTGAAACTTGGAATGGGAAAATTTGCTTTGGTATTCTGCTTTTACAGTGAAACTTCATCTTCTCCCTGATTTTGGATTATTGTTATACCAGGAGCCTCTTGAACTAGATTTGGCATTTTGAAGTTAGGTTGCTTGGTCCAAGAAGGTTGCCATGACTATTCAGTACTCAACCTTCTAATTTGTTCTTCCTTAGCAGCAAGGTCTTCTTCATATTGTCTCCTCTACATCAACAAGTCTTGCTCATGGAGATAGGCCTAATAGGCGATCTCTTCCTGTTGTTGATCATACTCTTGCTGCCTCTTCATGTCTTCTATCTGCTTTGTAAAATCTAACAATATGTCCTTCATGTCTTTCATGTCATTCATTATATCCTTAACCTCCAAATCTTGGAGATGATCAGGAGAGTGTTTGAACTGATTTGACATTGGAGATGCTTCTTGAGACTGATTGAAAGAATGGGTAGGCTGCCATGAAATTTGAGTAGGGGTGGGTGGGAGGTAAGCATGTTGAGCATGTTGATGTGTTGTTGTTGTGTAAGAATTTGAATCAAAGACAACATTATGGCTGTTTAGGTGTGATTGATAGGAGGGTTTATAGACAAAAATTTCATTGTATGGGGGTGGGTATACATGATATCCATGAAAATCTATCATTTCTACTCATATAAATGTTAGAAATCAAAATATTAAGCTTGAATTTGAAACATACCAACACTGAACTTGTTGAAACTAGTAGATATGTTCAGAGTTGCTAGGTATGGACTGTAACCTCTGAAAGGAAAAAAATGTTGAGCTGTATATACTAGAACAACAACTTGAAAACTTTGAATTCTTTCTTTGAAGTGTGCTTTAGAGTCCCACCGGGTGTGCAAAAAATTGTTATCAACGAGAATGCACCCGAATGTGAAAGCAAAAATTCCTTGCAATCCTATGTAACATGGGATGATTTCCAGGCTTGTGGGTTGCCTGAAATGGAAATCAACCTCTAGATTATGGGTCGGCTTCCCTTAAGATTTTTCTATTATGGACTGTAAAACTTGGATGGAAAAAGATAGAAGGTTTTCTAAAGGATATACTAAAATTGGAATTTAAATGAGTGGTGATGCACCTAGTTGATAGAAACATGCAACTCTAACTCACAATAACTTCTAGAAAACTATCCACACAAATAAATTTAGCAATTTGATCACAAAAATGATTCTAATGAAGGCTTGAATAATTTCTTCTTTGGATGGAAATTGAATTCTCAGAGCATGAAAATAAAGGATTATTTCAATACACAACCTAAGACCTGTGATTTTTACTACTTTTAAATGCATGTAAGTATAAATGAGATAATGATTTTAAAGGTTCCGATAATAAAAAACATAAAATCTCATCCAATCATTCATAAAAACAACACAATGATAAGGTAGATACTTGATTCAACTAAAAATAAAGGAAATTTTGCATAAAAATGGAAAAAATAGAACCTATAACTTGCTGTATATTAAACTGTAAATAATATGAGTTACAAAATCAATCTCTTCTTTGCAGAAATGCAAAGGAAAAATCCTCAAGAACTAAGGAAAAAGAATGAATTCTTCCAATAAATACAATGAAGGCATGTATAATGCCCCGAAAGGTGGAACTAAAAGTTCATTGAACATGTAAAATCCATCCCAAAATATCTCATGAGAAAAAAAGAAAACCCATAAAAACAAGAGTCAAAACTAAAACAAACTAAAGTTAAACAATTGCAAACTCCAATCCTCAATGTGCATGAACAAAAGATATCGAGAACTGATGTGAAAACTGCAACTAAGTCCCATGAATCTCCACCATTTACTCCATTTAATTCTTGCATGATTAGTTGACTAAAAATAGACTAAAGACTCCACCTTTACATTATCTGACCCAAGCATGATTTTTGGGAAAGGTAATTGTAGGATTTAAATATTAAAGATAATCAATTGATGATTATTTTAATATTTAATATGTGAAAGTCCTCATTTTCACGCATCACATGTTAAATATTAAGGTAATTGTTGAAATATTACCATTAATATTTAATTACATCATTTATTTTTTACTCAAAATCACGCTAAACATGAAGGGATCCTTCAATTAGAATATGCAAAATTTAAAGTCATGAGCCACCTTTATATACTAGGTCGATTGACTATGAAGTCAGGACCATAGTAATAATAGAAAATAATTTTGATTTAAAACATAAGTCAAAAAGCCATCATCGAATTAGGGATTTTTGACTTAAAACTATCAAACCATAAATACTCTTCATTTGGCACTTTGTAATTTCCTGGAGAAACTCTGCTGTTGTGCCACCATGAGCTAGGTTTGGAGCTCAAATCTTTGAATTTTATGCTACTTGTGATGATTTCCATGAAGGTTTCAACAGGAAAAAGCAAGGTAATTATAACTTTGTCACAAGAACGACCATTCCTATCCATTTTGAAAACCATTCAAGCCTTCTGTATTTGTTGCTTATTTGTTTTTTTATTTTTCTGTTGATATCTTGCCTTGGGCCACCATGGAGCCTTTCTTGAGCTTTTACAGCTAGCATTCAAATGTATCTCCTTCATTAGAAAATGACAGACACTACTTGCTATTGGCACTATTTCTTGCTTCTTGTTGTTCAATACTCGATTCAAGCTCAAAATTTGTAGAAGATGAATGAATTTTGATTTTCTCCATGAATAGATTCCATTGTTTCCAACATCTATGAGGGTTTTCTTATGGTGTTCTGGGTTTCCTCATTTTTTTCAGGCAAGAAGAAAACCCTGTGTGCATTTAGTGTTGCGACCTCTTGATTGGTATAAAGTTAATTGCAATAGAAAAAGAAAACAAAACCCTCCTTTTTCCTCTTGCATACATTTCATTTGGTTTTTTCATGTAGCATTCTATGTTTATGGATTCCCCATGGATGATTAAAGCTATGTATAGGCTGCACTCTCACATTTCTGAGGTAGAATGTATTAAACCTTCCTCCCATACTTTTAAAAACTCAATGGTTGTATTACATATGGGGTTGTCTCTTGGCCGCGGATTTAATGTATTCTTTGTGCTCTATGTTTTATCTCTGTTAGTATTCTATCACCTGCATACATTTCATTAGCCACTTTGAGCAAAGAGACTCCAAGAAAACAATAATGTCAATCAATGCTCATTTCTCTACATAGCTTTCAGCTCTCCTATATAAATGCAATCTATTTGTTGATTCACATTATAATACTTTCTTGCACCATCAATTGTTCTTCATAAAATCTCAGTTTATTCTAATGATAACTTATCTTAGTAAAGCACTTTTCAGTTCTAATTCAACAACAACCAATTTATCTTTGGAACCCATATAAACTTCAACTAAGTTCAAATATGGTTCCAACTCAGATATTTATTTTTGAGACCGATTCAACTCTTTTTGTGGCATGTACACATTTGTTTCTACTATCTCACAACATCATGTGTTTGCTCATCTTTTTGACTGTGATCATGCATTTTGCATGACTGTGAAGTATTTCATGGTCTTTCACCTCTTTCATTTACTGCAAGCTATGCTTTGTATGTTGCCCATGCATTTTTTTTTTTAATTGATTTTATCATGAATGATGACCTGGTAATTTCATGAAAGCATGTCCATTTTCGTGTTTCATGTTCAATAATGGATTTGACATTTGAGAATTGAATAACTTTGTGTATGCAAGAAGCTTTCCTTAAGATTTTAACTTCTATATTCCTTCATTGATTTGAATACCTTCATTAATGGTTTAATGTCGTTTTGTCAAACCTCCTCCACTATTTGTACTTGCATAATGATGAAACACCGTATACTTGCATGAAGTATTCTTCATGTAACATGTGCTATCTCTGTAGATGTAGAATTTCTTTGATGACTGCTCCGCAATTTGGAAATTGTTGTACTTGATATTTATATGCAAAGTTGAAAGATTGATCTCTTATAGACATCAAATGAACTTCTTCATTGTTTTTTGTGTTGTTCCACTATGTGTGTATATTCGTCATGATGATTGTTTACAACAAAGATGATGTTAAACATGACAACAATAAATGATGTGAAACATGATGAAAATGAAGCATTTTATGTATGCTTGTTCACTAGATCACATTTATGACAATGTACTTTGTAGTATGCTGGGATCAACCCTTGTGGGAGGCCAATTTTTTCCCATATACTAAAACATTGAATCATGATGAACCAGTACCTGCACACTAAACAAACCAATTAGAATAATAATTGAAGCTGAAAGCTTCCATTGAACTTTGTGCTCCTTGAACATCTGCTTTTTTGATGACTTAATCATCTGATGGATGCTTGATAGGATGTAGATTTAATTTCTATTGGTAATGTAGGGATAAGGTAGAATGCAATTTTTCATTGCTCTAACACCACCTTTCAACAATCTTGCAGGTAAACCTTGGAGCTGGAGTTGTACCTAGAGGTGGAGTTGAACCAAGATCAACACAACTGTAACAACGATTGTCATTCTAGGAAATGACGAATCACATTCTCTCCTTGTTCTTATATTATCTTCAGTTGTGTGATATACATTTCTTTCTTGTATTTAGTATTTGATTAAGTAATCAAATCAAGCTACCCCCACGGCTTGTGTGGGACTTTGGTTTTTACAATATGAGTAAAACAACATTTCTTAAGCAAATTTATGAGTTTTCCTTTTACAAAAATTTGCATAATAAGAATGGAAATTTAAAAGTAATTAGATTTGTACAGCAATGAATACTTAGTAGAAAACTTTGAAATTACTTGTGTACCTTTTAATGATGAATGCAATTCAGATCTACCTATTTTGAGTTGTAGCTAAAAATAGGTAACAATGGCCAAATCTATTGCAGGTATAACATCTGACATCTCTATTGAAAAAGTTGTTTGACATATTTCTACATTCAACTGACTTATGACCATACTTATTGCAATTGAAACATTGACCGAAGAATGATGGACCACTTGGATTCATTCTACTTCTACATTGAGCGGCCATATGACCAAATTTATTGCAAAAAAAATAGTAACCATTGAACTTTTGTGCATTAGGTTGTCTTACCAGATACCTTCCAGCTTTGTTCATCTGATTTCCTTTCCTGAATTTCCTTTGTCTAGATCTAGAGCTTTCGCCTTTCTCATATCCAAGACCTCGCTTGTCACTTCTAGTCCTCTAACTTTTAATCAGTTCATCAAGCTTGGCTGAGCTAATCTTTAACTTCTCCTTAAACTCATTTGTAGTAGCAAGTTCATCTCTGAAATTAACAATATGCTTTTCAAGCTCTTCTTCATTATTTATGGATTGTTCCAATTCAAGCTCCAACCAATTGAATCCATCAGTAATTCGGCTGAATTCTTCAGATTTTTCTTTCAAGGACTGAGCAATATTCTCTTCATTCTTCTTTTTGTCTTCAATCTCCTTGGTCATCCTCATCACAATAGATTCCATCTCATGCTTCAGGAAACATTATCTCTGGTACGCTTTTCACATTCTTCTATCTTTTCCTTCAAGGCTTGACTCAGGTGTTCACCTTCCATGCTCTTACTTTCTTTTTGCTTAAGCTGATCACATAGTTCCTTTCTCTTTTCCCTCAAGACTCATTGATTTTATCTTTCAATGATTGAATTAATTTCTGAACATTCATGAGGCTTTCCTGCAATTCTCAGACTTCAGATTTAGATTGATCAAGATCATCTAGTGCCACCAAAATTTGTTGTTGAAGATTGCTTGAATCCAATGAATCATTTTCTCGGATCTTCCTCAAGCTTTTAAACTTCTTCCAAGGAACTAGGCTCTGATACCAATTTTTGAAATCAAGGAAAACTGAGAGGGGAGAGGGGGGGGCGAATCAGTGTTCTACAAAATTTAACTTTATTAACCCGATCTTTAAAGAACTTATAGCATTGAACCAAAAGAAAGATGCAAGAACACAAAGAAATCAACCACAACACCATAACACAAGGATTTTTTACGTGCAAACCCTGTTAAGGGAAAAACTACGGTGGAGGTCAATCCACAATATGAGTATACTAAAATATAAGTGTTTACAAATGGGAATGGACATGCATTTAGGCACACTGCCTAGAGCTCACTGCTCAGATACAAAAGAATACTCACTATCTTACAAAAGCCTTTGGATTACATCCAAAAGATTTGAACTGAGAGAATAACTTCTACTAATGCCTAATTTCAGTTTTGGTTAAGCACATCAATCACATTCTTGACCTTCTATTTGATTTTGCTCTTTTGCTCTGTTTTCTTTAATTCGGATCACAAATCCTTTTTTGTACAAGTGAAACTATACATAATCGCTCTACAATCCTTCTAAATTTTGCATCACACATCAACAAACTTCATACATACATCCAAATGATATAAATGATCGCTTATATATATCTACAACTAAAGATTTAATCAACCACATGTCAACTTCAATAAAACATAAAATATTTACAAATCGTCGGCTTAATCCACAAATAATTTTCAATGCGCACCAACCAAAGTCGGCCACAACATAGTGAGGACCCAAAGCAACATGCTTGAACACAAAACATTTCAAACAATTAGTCCTCGAAGATCCACAACATGCTATATTCACTTAGTCAGCCTTCTTGCACTATTAACAAAAAATCAATCAACCGAATCTTCTAACTTGCACACCAACTGATACGAGGCTCTAAGATTCAAAGATAACATAGTTCATACATTGAAATATCTTCCTTGAAATCCACAACACAAAATGATAATAGAAAATTTTCATATGAATCAATGAACACAATTATGTCGGATGCTTTGTTCTAACTTGATAGTTAATCACTTAGCTTCAATCTGACTTTTGGTACGAACAAATACTGACATGTGGATCAAATCACCAACTAGGATTTCCATCAATGACAACACCGGATGACTTGTGTAGTGTCTCTTGGCAACATTGACAATAGTAAAATTGAAACCCTAATTTATTTTCCCATACATTGTGAAACCATTCATCCATGTATTTTCTTGCCAAAACCCTAGCTGTATCAACGACAATAAATAAAATTACAGATTTTCAAAGCCTAACATCTTCAACAAAAATTGCATCATCAAGCACCTCATTTGGAATCAAGACCATTTTATTGGGGGGATTGAGGGGGTGCTTACTTTATTCCTCCCATCCATCAGGATTGAAATCCTCGACACCTTCGACAACAAATTTATCACATTGCGACAAGTGGTTCCTTTCACCAGTGACAATATCTCTGAAGGATTTAGGAGGCATAATGCATTCTTTAGCTTTACTAGACCCATTTAAAGAAATATCTGGGGGATCCATATCCCCCTCCATAATTAAAATGCCACACCCAAGTTACCACACATGTGGCAAACAATGCACAATAAATAGAAAGAGAAACCAGTCACACCCACAGTAAGCAAAGCAAGTGAGAATTAAAGGAAAATGGAGGGTAGGGAGGGTCATACCCCAGAATAATGATGAGAAAGCGTGGAGGAGGGACAAGCCTCCTCCATTGCAGACCAAATAAATCCCACCAACACTAAATAGACCTTTCATAGGTGTGACCAGAGCCTTTCTCTTCAAAAATTATTAATATTAAATCCACCTAGAAAGGTTTTGTCCTTGGCCATCAAATTAATGATGTTGTCATGTTGGTTCATGAAACTCTTCATTCCATGTGCAAGAGAAAAAAACATATGGCCCTCATGCTTGATATCTCCAAAGCCTATGATAAAGTGTCCTAGAATTTTTTGTTTAAAGTCTTGAGAAGATTCGGGTTCTTTAGAAAAATCTTAAAGCTTATTCACTTATCTATATTGAAGGAGACTTGAGTTTTGATTTATTATGTTTGATGGAAGTATAGGGATCCACCATGTTGTTTGTATTAGTTGCTTGATCCTTTTCATGTGGAATCGATGGTATGACCTCGAGTTGTGATGATGCTTTCTTGATTTTTATCTTGAACCCCTTCTTGTGTGGTTGGCATTGACTTTCTAGAATCCACTTGATTGTAAATTGTCTTGAATGTATTAGATTCTTCTTGTCTAGATTTCCTTTTGTTTGCATTCTAAATGTACCTCTTTTGGATTCTTAACTTATGATTGTTCATAGCAGTTGGTTACCCATGCATTTCAGTGAGATGGAGCATTAACCATATGGAAACTCTTAGATTCATGTTTCTAGACGTGACCTTCTATTTTCACTTGACTAGTGTTCTTTAGACTATTGGTACCTATATTTTTTACTTGCATCTTTCCAGTTGAGTAGTGTTGTTGGGGTCACTCATTCAGATTCATGTGTCATTTATATCTTAAATTTCCAAATGTTTTCTAGTTTTTTCCATCTAATTCAAGTAGTGTTGTTTGGGGTTTTCATGTAGATTTTTGTCTTCTTGATCCTGATCATCAATTTCTTCAGAGGAGGTTCTTCATTTCAACACTATAGCATCCATCATTCAATAGTTATCTATATATTCTTCATGCTTCAACAATGCTCTTTATTTTCCTATTTTATTGGGACATTGTTTTAGAGGATTCTTAGTCCTTCATTCACCCTTCTCTTTTCAGAGAGAAATATTTCCCATGAGGTTTTCTCCTTTTCTCCAATTTTTTGTTTGGACCGATCACGTATTATTTTCTTTTAATGCATTCAATTTTTAGGGTTTTTAGCTACTCCCTAAGTTTTCAATTAAGAGGGGATGTTAGATAATCATGCATTAGCAAATAGTTTATGGATATTTAAATAATTATTAAATTAATTTCATTTCGTGCACTTAAGCTAAAATTGGGAGTTATTTTTCTTGTTAACTAGAGTGAGCTATTATTATATGATTTTGTCTCATCACATAGAATGGTGACAGTTTTCATGGTCTAATCCTTTTTATCATTTAGGGTGTTCTCTTATACACACTCTCCTTCATTGCAACTCTAAGAAATCTTTTTATTTTATATTTCTATCTTGTTGATGATATAGCAAATCTTAGTTTGCAACTCTCTTGCATGGAAGGTGTTTTTTCTCATTGTTTGATATTTCATCTCATGTTATTTACAATTATAAAAAGCCTTAGGATGGATAACATAATCAAATATTAGTATCATTCTCATCATCACATGAAATTAACCAATTAATTTACCCCAACCTTCTTTTGATCATATCATCTAACAATGATATTTTCATTAGAAGAACAATTCTATTCATACAAAATATAGACCTTACACTCCCCTCCCCTTAAATTTGACTCGCTCCTCGAATTCATTAGGGTTTAGAGATAATTTCATATATAGTCTCATATAACACATAATTTAAAACAAAATGATTTATTTATGATAGGTTGTAAGTATGGTCTAACAAAATTTTCCTCTACCAAATAAAATACCTTAAGAGATGAGAACACACTCTATAATCAAATCTTTTTTCCATCAAACACAACCCAATAGTATCAATTTTACCCACATTTCTCTCATATCGATACTATGATTAAAATAATGCTACACATATACATGGAAGGCCCACATTAATCATCATTCAACATTTTTATGTTTTTTTTTTAAATAATAGCCATGATCTCAAATCAGACCAAATCTTGAGAAAAAATCACTTCTTTTAATTTATACCAATTTTTATCACTTGTTCACATGTATTCCACATACAAATACATATATCATAACTAGTTCCAACCAACCATAGCACAAGGATCACAAAATTATATTTATGAGGATCTATGGTACTAAATATCGCTAAATAACCATATATGCTATATCATTGTAGATTATGAAATATACAATACAATATATCTATTGTATCACTATTCCATCACTAAGTATCCATAGAACCATGGTAACATTAGGAAAGATTTTATCAAGGCCTCTTTTCTTAGGACCCCTCCATTCATTTCCTACTACCTTTACCTTGTTTGTGTAAGAGGGTTAGCCTCGAAGAAGGTGCACAAAGAGTCACTAATAAGAAGTAGGGGAAATGAATTATTACCATCCCAATACCAATCCCAGTTGCAACCCCCAGTGCCCTTACAATAAAAAATCCCCAACGTATGTAAACCCCCATATGACCTACTAGGGAACCCTTGTAGGTATGGTAATTTATAAATTTCACATTGCACCACACAAATAATAGTTATAAAAACATTAAGAAAGACTAAAACTAAAAAATGTAAAAACAAGATTTTAAAATCAGAATAAAAGTTATAAAAGAAAGGTAAGAATAATCAAAGTAACAACAACACAACATCTCTACTTCATCCAAAACAAATTTGAATCAAATCAGTCCTTGGAGAAAAAGGACTATTGCAAAAAAAATACAAGCTAAGTAGATCAAAAGTACAACACTACTAGCATCAATTTTCAAGGAAAAAGAATCATAAATCAATAAATAAATTAACAATATTATACATTTTCATAAAATTTGTACATTACATCCACTATGTGACTTTTCTAATCCACTCAAATGGTTGGGGGGAATGGTGGTCTCAAACCACATAGATATATAATAACTTGAAAGATCATGGTGGTTCTAAACCACATAAGAAATATAATATCATGGTTGCCTCAAACCACATAGAAAAGAAGCATAATGACCATGTCTTGAAGAACAAGAATAGTTCCACACAACCCAAGTAAAGCTAACAAACATATCCATGAATCATATACTTGAAATTTCCTACATGAAAAATATCTATTGTTTTCTTCTAATTAAATCCAATTTCACATATAAGAAAGACTATTCACCGTCAAAAAATGATCATTGTCAATATTAATTCTATCACCTACATAGTACTATCAAGGTATATGTATCACTATGGTGTTGCACTATCTCGAAGCTTGAATCTTATTCCTTTATATTCCTTGTAATTTTTTGTGATAAATTTGAAACAATTTTTATTTTATTAACTCTTTTTTCAACATTGTTTATGGTTCATATATGTTGAACTTTACCCTTATGAGCTAGTAGAACACTCTGATATCACATACCCATGAAGATGTAATTGTATCCAATACCCATACCACTAAATATCCAATACTTATAGATAAGGTAGAAAGAATCCAATGATATGACAGGGTATGTGTAGGATCATCATGGAAAAAATAGGCCCTTAAGTGGGAAAAAAAAAATCAGAGTTAGGCAACTTGATGTAAAAATTTAAATAAGTTATCTATATTATTTCAAAAATATGTAAGAATAGAATCTATAGGAAAATGAATGTAGCTTCTAAAATACTAGGTTTATTTTATTTTTTAAATCTATTTGGTGAAAATTTGAAATTTCAATGTAGTAGTACTTAAAT
Source organism: Sequoia sempervirens (assembly GCA_007258455.2). NCBI lineage: Eukaryota > Viridiplantae > Streptophyta > Pinopsida > Cupressales > Cupressaceae > Sequoia > Sequoia sempervirens. Next base: position 194,771,723 of record VDFB02000013.1, on the reverse strand, counting down.
TTCGGGAAATAAGAAGTAGGTGTCTTCTAACCACCCTAACCACAATAAAATGATAATATTTTTATAATATTTTAGATATAAGTAGAGGACTCATGTCTAGATGTGATGCATATTTTTTGTAATTTTTTTCCAATTAAATAATTAATTATGATTTTTTATTACAACTTTTAAAAAATATAAAAACCCGTATGTCTAACCACCTTAACTTGGTCAAAACTTCATGAAATGAATTTTTTTTTTTTAATCCTATAGTATGCAAAGCATAGAATGTGACACATGTTTTGGATTCAAAAATGTCATACCATTTGAAAGCTATAAATGTTTTTCAATCAGCCTATTGATTAGGACTTTAGTCATAATTCAAATAGAAAATGAATAATAATTATTTATTAAATTCAAAGTAAAGCATAATTTATATTAAGGAGCTAAGAATCTCCTTTAAAACCCTTTTTGTTTTATCAATTTTGGGTAAAAAAAAGTCTTCAGCCACATACCCTACACATACCCATAATATCGCCACTTTTTGGCCCATCATGATCCTGCACATACCCGACACAAAAGAGCCCATCCTCAACCCATGGGATACAAAACTCAAGGGAATTTTTTTCAAACTATGGCCCAATAAGTGTGGTCCTACTATGCAGGGTAGTAGATCTAGGTCAACATTGATAGAAAATTATAATCTTATAACATGTCTTATGTTTAGATCAAGTAAAATTACAACATTATAATTAATGGGTCTTTCCCTCAACCCCTAGTGACGCTAGTGGACCCTTATCGAATTGGATCAATTGACATTAGGGAATACACCAACATAAATAAAACATGATCAACAAATTTTATCAAAAAACAATCTAGATTGTTACATTTAAATTCACATCACATATAATTATCACAAGGGTACATAGATAGATCATACTAGATTTCCACCACACCCTCATCCTAGGTTGGATACCCTATATCACATACTTGAGTCACAAATGTAACATTCACTAGTTTTTCACAATATACAACACAATAAATTCTATGAACTTCCTTAGGTCTACTCAATCTCTAGTATCAGTACTTATTAGGCCAAAAACAATCATAGTTAGTGATCAACCTTTTTCTACTAAAATTAATTCACATGATATAGTATAATTCCATTACTACTTTGTTTTCCTAGGTTGCACATTTTAATCATCAATAATATTACTATCAAGAAAACATAAAAAAGGAATTATTGTTTTCAACATCCAATCCTAATTTTGTTTCTTTTATAACATTTTTTGTTTTTAATTTTTTAAATTTTATCTTCATGCATCCATAAGTTTACTATGTCCCACTACAAGGATTATTTATATCACAAGGTTTTACAATTCATCTTGCAACTACAGGTTCAAATATTTAAAAAATCAATTCTACTTTATATCCAAACCTTTATTTTAAAGTGTCATCAAAACATACTACAATCAAACATACATATGAGACAAAGCATCTCAGGCAAGGTCTAACCCATAATTAAAATTGTACACTTTTTTTATAATCAATAATCTTAACTAAGTAAATTAATATGAAAATAATTAAAAGAAAGCATTAAAAAATACTTAGAGAAGCACATCAAATTTAGCATATGCCATATTACACATATTAATGATTTACAAATTTACTTAATGTAGATTTTTAAATTTATTCAGTTGTACTCTAATCTCATCTTGATTTTCTTATTTACTCTTACTATAATTATTTCATTTTCCTAATTACTAGAACACCTTTGGTACTTTTTAATTCAACCACTTACTGTAGACTAATATTACCCCTTTTATGAAACCCTTCAGTTTAATTACCATCTATAATTTACTTGAGGTTTAGTTGTTAAAAGAAATGCACCAACTTAAGATGACCCCGGGGGAATATTACTTAACTACAAGATCACTTAAGGATTAATCAAATTAGACATTCATGAGACCTAGTTCTCACATTTATAATGATGACCTTGATTATTGTATGATCAAGGTTAAGTTTTATCATCCATCAACATTATGAAACCGAGATAAGTTCACACTTGAGAGATGACGATAATAAAATTCTCTTAACAAACTTATAGTTTGAGTATTTAACCTAAGGGAATAGAATTTTCCATTAAGTTGAGCTAATATTTCTTAAGCTCCAAACCAAGTATATGAAAATATATTTCCTCCATTATTAATTTATCAATTTTTCAAGATGGCTTGAATAGTATTTTTTATATTGAAGGAAATATCTATACATAAAGATGGTTAATCATGAATTAATACTAAAAGATAGATATTGGAAAACAAATGTTTAGAGTTTAAATAACATAAATAAACAATGCTTATACCTCACACAAAGTTATGAATAGAAATATCTCTATAATGGATTTTATCATCCTATATTTAAGTGTGATCCTCTCACACTTTACCATGAATTCTGAAAGAATGCAGAAGGCATGACTACATCATGCAAGGTTTGAGATAAGTGATTCTAGAGAGATCCTTTTTGTTAGCCAAAAATATTTGTTCATAACATGGATAATAAAGATAAAAATTTAGACTAACTCATCTAATCTTGACAAAAATTTACAATATTCATGATTAAAGGAGAGTAGTAAGGTGGACTACCCTATAATATTTCTCTTTGATTGAAGTGAGTTATAATTATAACCTCAAAATCAAACATGTTTAATATTCTTACTTGAATTTGAGTCTTGTATAGCAATAAAAATATCAAGAATATAACATTAAAACTTAATACATGAATTAAGATCTTATATGTTATATGAACTTTTATTTTTATTACACTTAAATCCCTCACAATATATTTGATCCTAATAATATTACATCTTCACTAAACTTAATGCCTTGAGGGAAGCCTTTGTACTCGTGATGGCTAAGTCCCTTGGTAGAAGTATTTTGTGTACTAGAGGACTTAGTCTAACTATTTGGTGATAAAAACCCATTAAAAAATTTCAAAACTTTACCATGGCATTTTAAAAAACTATTTTGCTGCTATATTGTAGTGTAAAATTGATGGCAAGGGACATTTGACTACATGAGAAGTGATGAATAGTCGCACACCAACCATGCCGAATTCCAAACATTATTTGAACCATTCAAAACCAATCAACTTCACTAAAAGACCAAAAACCTATTGACATATATTTCAATTGAAAAAAATCCCCAGTATCCAAACACTACTAGCATGCATCTTAGTTGGCTGCTGTGCACCCTCCATTTGATGCCTGTTTAGTTGTGCGCTCTTCAAGATCAATTCATCATTACTTTTCAGCATAAAATTTATGGGTAGCCTTTTTTGTAGTGGACAGTAATTTGCACTCATACCCAGCCTATGGCAAGCTTTCCGTACCTGGGCATCTTTGTACCTTAAGAGAGTGTGAACTTTAATTTCAAGAATCTCTCACCCTACACACTTAGCATCAGATTCCTTGTATTTCACCCTTCAAGCTCAGCATCAGATGCCTTTTGTTTCACCCTTCACACTCAGCACTGGATTCTTTTTTCTACACCGCATATTTTATCCTTAAGCGAGGTTAAGAAAAACAGAACAACATCTACAATGTATGAGAAACGTGAAAACATTAAAAATAGAACAACGCATACAAAGCATGCAATTAACTAAAAACTTGATTTTTTTTTTAAATATGAGTATACTACGCTATAAATGAAACACAGAGCACAATATGAAACACTACATTTGTCATAAAAGCGATGGCGTTGTTTGATAATGCAAAGCCTTATATGGCAATGACAAGCTTGCAGTTTGGGTATGCAGGAAATGCAATACTTACCAAGATTTCTTTGAATGAGGGAATGAATCATTTTGTTTTGGCTGTGTATAGGACCATCGTTGCCGCAATATTTTTTGCTCCTTTCGCTTTTTGTCTTGAAAGGTATATATTTGTTTACATAAACCAACGGTTCTACAGTTAAAAAAAATTGCTTCCTTCTTAGCTATATTTGATTAATTTAGAGCTTGTCCCAATGAATTGAATTGCAGGAATTTGAGACCCAAAATCACATTTCTCATATTTTGTCAGATATTTGCTCTTGGTCTGTTAGGGTAAATATGCAGGGTTTCTTTCATTTTCTTACCCTTAGCTGTTTTATCATAATTAACAAGGCTTCTAATGGAAGAGTATTTGATATTGGCAGACAACTCAGTAATAATTTCTATTACCTGGGTTTGAAATTTACTTCTCCCACATTCGCAGCTGCATTAACTAACATGCTTCCTTCCACTACTTTTGTGATTGCTCTCATCTTCAGGTAATCACTTAATACTATTGCATTCTTCTATATATTACTTATTTCAAATCATAGAATTAAAAATCTGTTGCATCATATAGAATGGAGAAGATAAGAATTCGAGAGATACGCAGTCAAGCAAAGATAGTGGGAACAATCGTGTGTGTGAGTGGAGTAATGCTGATGACCTTCTACAAAGGACCTGTTGTTCCCATGCCTTGGCCTTCACATGACCACTCGAAGAATCATGATAGTAATAAGGATATGGTCAAAGGTTGCCTGTGTTTAATTACATCGACCTTTTCTTGGGCCTTCTTGTTTGTTTTCCAGGTAACTAACTTTTAATCTATCATCTTAAATCTATAATATACTAATATATCAGATCTATTCTGATGCCTTCCTGTTCTAATTTAATTCAATCTATTTGATTGGTGAATTCAGGCTTGGGTTCTCAAGAAGTATCCTGCACCACTTTCCCTTACCAGCCTTGTATGCTTCATGGATTTGTTACAGGGAATTGTAATCACCTTGGCTGTTGAACGACGTCCATCTGCTTGGACAGTTGGATTCGACATAAAACTTCTTACAGCTGTGTATTCTGTAAGTTGAATAGCTCCCTAAGTAAGTAACTGACTTCATCATTAGACCCGGCCATCTATTTTGTATAGAATTGTTGCTAAACACACGAATTAATTAGAGGAATGTGATGCTTTTAATGAATTCAGAGAGTGATAATTACAGGGTTTGCATATTATGTTCAAGGATTGTGCATGAAGATAAAGGGGCCTGTATTTGTTACTGCGTTCTTTCCATTGTCTACGATAATTACAGCAATCATGGACTCCATTATTCTTCATCAGAGAATCTATGTGGGCAGGTTTGTTATTTTCTGCTATTCTAGTTTGAATAAAAATATAGTAACATATCATACAAGTTAGTTTATTTTGAATGTAATTTTATACATTGCAGTGTGGTGGGAGGAGTGGTGATAGTAATAGGATTGTATGGTGTTTTGTGGGGGAAAGTGAACGACAGAATCTGAAAATATGTAAATCTGCACAGAAGCAAATATGGATGGTTGATGTAGACAGAACTGTCAGATTAGAGCAGGTCCTCTAGTTGAGACCCCCATAAAAGTTATACAATGAGTTGTTTATACTCTAAAAATAGCCCTCCTATATTCTACTAGGGACAAGGCACATTTTTTAACAACTCATACACCTTTTTCCAACACATAAACATGTGGAAAATTACCACAAACAAATTATAGAATTTTCTAGAAAAAGCTTGCAAGGTTGAGACACAATTCTCAACAGCTTGAACAGTTGGATTCGACATAAAACCTCTTACAGCTGTGTATTCTGTAAGTTGAATAGCTCCCTAAGTAAGTAACTGACTTCATCATTAGACCCGGCCATCTATTTTGTATAGAATTGTTGCTAAACACATGAATTAATTAGAGGAATGTGATGTTTTTAATGAATTCAGGGAGTGATAATTACAGGGTTTGCATATTATGTTCAAGGATTGTGCATGAAGATAAAGGGGCCTGTATTTGTTACTGCGTTCTTTCCATTGTCTACGATAATTACAGCAATCATGGACTCCATTATTCTTCATCAGAGAATCTATGTGGGCAGGTTTGTTATTTTCTGCTATTCTAGTTTGAATAAAAATATAGTAACATATCATACAAGTTAGTTTATTTTGAATGTAATTTTATACATTGCAGTGTGGAGGGAGGAGTGGTGATAGTAATAGGATTGTATGGTGTTTTGTGGGGAAAAGTGAACAACAGAATCTGAAAATATGTAAATCTGCAGAGAAGCAAATATGGATGGTTGATGTAGGCAAAACTGTCAGATTAGAGCAAGTCCTCATGTGGCTATTTAGTATATTTTTGTTAGAAGTCGCTGTTCAACTTATTTATGAATTATTTGTGAAGCTGTGGTTCCAAAATATTTAATTTTTCTGTTTATTTTTAAATTTGTATTTTATAATATTAATAATAATTCGTAAAATTAAAAATTGAAAATAAATATTAAAAAAGAGGGAAAGAAATTTGTGGAGCCATATGGATTTTTGGCAATATGAAGTTGTAACTTATTTTCAACCCCATTTTTTCACAACTTATTTTCAATTCTTAAAAAGTAACTGCTCCATTAATATAGAGAAAGATTCTAAATTATTCTTTTTTCCATACTAACTAAACTGAAAAAAAGTGATCATGCATATCATAATTCATTAACTACTTTTAGTATAGTTTTTTAGAGATGTGATCTATTTTTTAAGGGTTTGTTACAAAAAAAAAAAAAAACAAGTTTACAATATATATAGATAAAAGTGAATATTTTTTTAACTAAAATGAAATGAAGATTTTTTTGGGACTTCAGAAAATTTAGTGCAACCCTATCGATTATATAAACTTTTTACAATAAGAAAATACATCTTTTTGTAATTTTTTTAGTGTAGGTCCTTATTGCTTACTTTATTTTAGCTAGCAAGCACTTCTCATCTTATTTAGCAATTATTTGTGGAGTTGTGGTCCCAATAATGAATTTGAAAGAAAATATTAAAAAGAGAAATAAATTTGTGAACATTTAAGTAGCCGAGGACATGGGGTAAAGGAAATGGAGATTCTTTGTGATTATAATTTAAATAGTAATTCTCAATAGTATGTTACTATTTGATAAGTAGCTAAGGACATGGGGTAAAGGAAATGGAGATTCTTTGTGATTATAATTTAAATAGTAATTCTCAATAGTATGTTACTATTTTTATATGTGAGAATGGTAAATTATAAATGTAAGCATGGAATTGATAAACATGAAACAAAGAGAAATTAAAATACAAAATAGAAATCAAGTCTTAAATTCCAATTTAGATGTAAAAATGAGAACAAATTTATTATGTCAACTTATTATTAGATTAAATTATCCTCTTTAATTTTTATATATAATATTTTTTTATATGTGAAAATGGTAAATTATAAATGTAAGAAAAGAATTGATAAACATGAAACAAAGAGAAGTTGAAATATAAAACAAAAATCAAATCTTAAATGTCAATTTTGTTGCAAACCTATTTTCAAGTTTATTGTGTTGACTTGCTCCTTAAAATGGCAATACAATTCAGTAGCATAATATTGCATTTGATTGATAATAGATTTCCATATCATAATATTGTATTTGATTGATAATAGATTTTCATAGAGTACATTTGCATGGATTTAATTATGTAAAAATGATGAGAAGATATTTTTAGATTCTTCAAGAAAAATGACATGAATGGATGAGGATAAGATCGAAGCCCTAAGTTAACTAAATTGACTTCGAGAAATTGGAAATTTTCTATTTCAAACTTCTAAGTGAGTAATAATAAAATATTAATTTATTAAATAGATAAATGAGAATATTTTTTTCATTTGAAGATGGAGTTAACTTGTGAGGTGAAAATTAAAAGTTTATTTATTAATAAAAAATGGATAAGTAACTCTTATTTAATTAAATAATATATTATTATTTCACTAATTATTATTTAACTAGCATAGATATATTAAATATTAATATATATAAAATACACCAAGAGTTATCTTTTCTGGAGGCACCTATTTTCATCAAATTATTCAAAACAATGGTAAATTGCCCATATGCTATCACTATTTCAATCAATCAAATAATATATGAGCAAAATAATTCAGGAGAAAGACTCAATAACACATTAGAGGTTAAACGCACAAAGATGCTTAGTTGTCACATTAGAGGTTAAACGCATTATAATTTGATTTCAATACATATGTCTAATTTCTTCTTTAAACAAATATGATGCAATTTTCAATTAAGTTAAGATCAAATATTAAATTTATGTATTTTCTTCACAAAGATACAAGATAAAGTAACCAAAACTTAGTTTTGATTCTAGCGTGTATTAAGAAAATGTAACCTTACCAAGTTCCAAAACAAATGATCCCTAGCAAGTCCAACAGAATCAACTTGGGAGACTTTCCATCCCACTCCATAATAAAATAACTACAAATAAAAAGCAATAAACCTTACGACTCCTTGAATCCTTGAATCTTTGATTTGTTTTACTCAACAACAAATTATAACAATGTAATTGGTTTCAACAGGACTAAAACCAAATTTGTGATAGCTAAATTCACCAAACCTGTGAGAAATCCAACTCCATTAGAATAAAACCAAACCTCCAACCATGAAGTTTTGAAACAATTATGATTCAACAACCTCTTTTAATCAGGTCTTCATGAATTCAAAGATAAGAACATCTAAAGAAAGTTGTGAATAAAACATATTTAAAAATGGTTTAAAAACAAAGTAAAAAAAAAAGCCAATTACAAATAAATACATTGAAATTTCTTATAATTATAAAAATATATTTGTGTTACTATTATAAAATGTTCACTCTAAAAACTTAAAAATTTATTACATAACACTAAATCAACATGAAGCACAAAAACTAAAAACTATTGATTTAGTGTCATGAAATAATTTTTTAAGTTTTTAGAGTGAACACTTTATAGTAGTAACACAAATATATTTTTATAATTATAAGAAATTTCAATGTATTTATTTGTAATTTTTTTATAACTATTGAAAAATAAATTAAAAAAAGTTACAAATAAATACATTGAAATTTGTTATAATTATAAAAAATATATTTTTGTTACTACTATAAATAAATGTTCACCCTCCCCCTTAACGGAGAAAAGACAACAGTTGTAGGAGGAAAGATTGACTAGGCTGGAGAGCAATATGTCCAAGATTGGCCAAAATATTAGGGCCACTGTGGCGCATAATCATAAAATTGCCAGGCACAATGCCATTATCATTAACACTATGGTGGAAAAGTTGGAAAAAAATCAAAAGGGCTCACTGTTCATGGACTTGAATGCTGACAGAGGCTATAGCAAAGCTATTGTTGAAGGGATTTCGACTCGCACCTAGGCTAACACGAAGAGGAAGGCCCCTGCTTCTACACATATGGTTCAAATCCTCAAGCAGGGAATACAGGATATGAGTGAAGTTGAAAAGGAAGCCGAGGAGTTTTTGAACATCATGGAGTAGTGTTGTTGTGGTCTTCTCTGGATTTTTGGCGGTCCTTTTTTGGACCCTGTTGTCTCTTTATTGCTGTCGTTTCTTTTTGGGACAGCTGTCTATTTTCTTGGCTTTTTTTTGCTCTATCTTTGTATGTTTAAACTTTGTGGTTTCAGGTCCCTGTAAAACCTATTTTTTCCTTTTCAAAAAATAAATGTTCACCCTAAAAACTTAAAAAATTATTAAATGACACTAAGTATTTAGTTTTGATTTAATTATTTTAATTAAATTGATTTTAAAATCTAAAACACAACATTACGACCATTTGTGTAATATGCCTCTTGACGTAACTCTCAATGTAATTATTTTTATTTTACTTTAATTTATATTTTTAACATTCAAAATAAAAATAATCTATAAATATATATTATAAAATAAAATAAACCTTTATAATTATCATACGAATGATGAAATACTATTGCAATGAGAAGGATAACTCTCGATGTATTTTATATAAATAATAATGTTATATAAATACTAATTTATTACAATAATTACTATAAAAAAGTGAAATCATTATATAATTGATTATGATATAAAAATAAGTATTTTAGAGTGAATAAGATATCAAATCGATTTAAAACCATTTTTAAATCTACTTTAAATTTGCTTGAAAAAAAATCTACATACAATGAATGTAGTTATGCTAGCTACATGTCAAATTCAAACTAAAGAGTTTTTCCTAACTCTCGGTGTAATTAAATAAATGAATGAAAAATAGAAAATTATAATAATTAGTTAATAAATATTAATTGATGATAAATGATTAATTAATGGTAAGCATGATAAATATGATGAATATTTAATAAATGGCATGGCATAATGATGATAAATTAATCTTCATTGTAACATCTCAAACCACACATCTAGGACATTAATAGACAAAATATGAACCAACATTTTATTTGCAATATAAAATGGCATTAAGAAAATTTCTCAACACTAAAATGTGCACAAGGTGTTATGAAAACATGTAATGATACACTTAGCATACACACCAATGCACAAAGCATGTTGACACATCATCCCTCAAATATAATAAAACAAAGAGGAATTCTAAAGAGGAGAGAAAAATATATTGATTCAATCGATTGCTAGAAAGGAAGAATGTGTACAAATAGACGAGGAGTAATTAATATAGACAAACAAGGGTACAAGACACAAAATTATCTTTCTCTATTGTTATGGATCATGCACATTATAAAGCCCCCATGGACCATAGGCTAGCAAGTTATGTTATGCTAGATGACCATTAGTGTGATAAGTAAATAACACAATATACTAAGTTGTGCTATTTTAGGTGCCCTATAAAATACATGGATTCATAGGATAACAAGTTATGTTATGTGAGGTGATTGTGTATTGTTAACACCTCAAGGTGCATACACATCTTTCATGTCTTAGGAAACGAATTGCAAATCATGCCTCACAGAGCACATAAATTTTGAACATATCATGGGACAAATAAATGTTTAATGTCTTGGTGGATGAATTGATAACCACATCTTAGGGAGAAAAAAATGTTTAACATCTCAAGGGATAAATAAATTTTAATGTCTTGGTGGAAAAATAAATGTTTAACATCTCAAGGGATGGAATGATAACCATGCCTCACAGAGCGCATAAATTTTTAATGTATTAGGGGATGAATTCATAACCACACCTTGAGGAGGAATAAATGTTTAACATCTCAAAGGACAAATTGATAACCACACCTCAAGGGGAATTATGAAAACACCATTGCTAAGGGGGAATATCAATCAATCAAAACTCAAGAAGCATGAATGGAAAAGGGTGCATGTGTGGATACAAAAAAGGATATATGGATATTTCCTTAAAAATTTAGCATAATTTCTATGCTTATATTTTAAGGAAAAGAAGGGGGAATAAAAATGAGAGGGGGTCCTTAATAAGGATACATATCTCCAAAAATTAGTTATTACTACCCTGCAAGTGTATAGATGAGGAAAACCATGCTATAAAATACTATGTTCCCACCATATATGAAGTATGGTTGCACATAACATTATACCACCATGAATGGAAATGAGAAAACTCATAGAGCCACAAATGCAACATAGTTAGGAGCAACACAATAAACTAAATTTTTATCATTTAGAAGGGGCATGACAAAGGTACAACCCAATGTCACTTGTCATGTGATGAGCCAACAAGTACATTAGAAAATGGAAGAAAGACGACACTATAGTAAAGAAATTGTTGTATTTTATTATTCAAGGCCTTACATTCATTGGTGAAATTTCAAAGAACTCGATGTTATGCAAATAAAGAAGAATTCATTGATTGTGTTTATGAAATTTCGTACAAGTTGGTGGGGGAAGAATAATCAAGTTGGATTTGAGAATCCTCAACAAAATATGATCTTTCCTAGATAGAGGGTGAGGAGTAGGAAGAAATCTATTTTCTTGTAAGGAAAAGTTTGACTGCTCAGATGAGGAAAGCCTAAATATTTTAGATAAGGAAGGAGAGAATGTAGATAAAAGAAAAGGTTGGATAACCTAAACCTTATATGGAACAATCTGGTATGGGTTTCACAAGAACATTAACTCCTTGTTCTATACATCATAAACTATTTCCATTGTATCCAAATTTAGAAGTGATTTTGAATCCAAACCCATAATTTATCCCCCAATTATACAAAAGAGAGGCCACATTACTATTTTTTTTAAATGAAAAGTATGATCACATTTTGAAGAAGCGGTAGTATTGTTATGAGAAGAATTTATTATTTTACAAGAATGTAGATCCTTATTGAGTGTTTAGATGTTAAGATAAGGGGGTCAATATTAGATTTAACTAGTATGCGACGGATGAAAGCTAAAGAGTCCTCAGTGTTAGAGGAAGAAGGCATACATTATTGTTGAGTGATTATGTTATAGATTCTATATGTTCTTTGTGGGAATTTGGAATGTAAATTTTTTTGAGCACATTTTGATTAATATCTAATCTTGGGGGATTGGATGCACATTTGGACTCCTCATCTATGCTTACCATATTGTCGGGAGGAAGAAAATTTGAATGAAGAGAGGGTAGGGTGATAGTATGAAAAATTATAAATGAATGCACCCTCTTGCACCAAAATATCATTATTAGTAAGAAAACACTTGGGAGAGAGAAAAGAATGAGACACATCATCATTTGAAGAAAGATTACCAAAGGGTAACTACAAAAATATGGGGGGCCAAAAAGGGGTCTTAAGTGGCCACTTTTTTTATGAAATTTGGAAATATTTACCTTGCATGAGAAATTGAGGATAGTTACACTCAAAATTTTAAGATGAAAAAAAAAAACGTTTGTAGTGCTCTAAATCTACTTTTTAAACTACCATTTTAAAAAAAAATTGTAGACATTAAGGGGTTCAAGAAGGGGAGCCACAAAAATTGGTGTTGTTTTTGTCAAAAAACATAACATAGTGTCTTTTGTGGCTCCTTCAAAAGGTTAACTTTTTTTTTGGTATTTTTAAAATCCCTTCAATGAGAAATTAGCTAATAGTATGTAGTTTATGCCTGATTTTCTAATAATTTTTAAATGAATATTTGATTTTTTACTAATTTTCAAATTGGATACATCTTGAAAAATAGAATTTTGGCCATGCTACCCCTATAATTTTGAAAACTAATTCAAAATATATATTTTTGAATATGTGAAGAATGGAGTCTATTTTATAAAAATGTAATTTATTTGAAATTTCAATGAATCGTTAAAAGATAAAGTAAAAAATACCAAACACTAGCTTTTGACAAAAAACAAACACACAAATAAATGAAATAAAAGATGAAAGCCTTAACATTTTCAAAATGTGAAAAAAATTACATCATTAAATCTAACTAAGAGAGAGCCTAACATTACCCAAGTGTTTGATTTACTCAATCGTGAAACATGTGCAAACCTGATGGTTATCACGAATGAGATTATGTGAAATCCTGTAGAATATGCAAAAACATGTCTTTGGACATTAGGAAGGAACTCCAAACCATTGGGTTGGAAATCAAAAGAAAATCCAAGCCTAAGCCTTGTGGATTCCCAAAGCAATATATAACGTGAGTGCATTATAATGTCCTTGTGTTATAACATGCTCGCGTTATTGTAGTAACGGAAAAAGTAAGCCTTTTCCTTACTTGGTTTGATAATTGACATTAAAACTAAATTAATGGTGTCTTGGAGTGGTGTTGTAATGTGTTGTACACATTCACACTATTTTAGGACCTTTATTTAACTAAAACATTCCTTAACTAATCCTTTGTAAGGGTATTGTAAAGTGTTGCCACACACTTTCACACTTTTCTAGGATGTATTTGTTTAGTTGAGCCTAATGGGCCTCTTTTTCAATAAAATGTACATAATATGTACCTTGTTTAACTATTGTAAAGTGTTTTAAGGAACTTTCACACTTATCTAGGTGGTCTTAATTGATTGTGGTTAATCGGACTTATTAACCCCCTTTTGATTCAAATTTAGGCCTTAATTTTGATACCTCCCGAAGATCTATCCCGACAATCATAATTTAATTAACAAAATATTTCATTGGGAAAATTTTGGTCATGGTAAGTTGGACCAAGGCCCATTTTCCCTTGATGGTAAATGGGTCCTCCCTTAACAAGACCCCCTTTCTCAGTTGATCTAGAATGGGTTTTTAGCCTTCTTTCAGTCCCCTAAAGCTTGAAACTGAAAACTTAGCCAGGACCCATTCGCCCAAGGTGGTGAATGGGTCCTCCCTTAATGAGGCCCCCCTTTTTGAATTTCATTATGGCAGGAATTTAATTCTGTTTCTTCTCAAATCTAGTGTTGTCTTTAATTCTTTGAATTTCGGGGTTAATCTCCTAATTTAGTATAAAAAAGGGTTAATTCTCATAGTTTTATCTAAGATTTTCAAGTGAGCATCCTAATACTTCACAAGAGCATTATAGAGAACTTCAAAGGAATTTTCAAGGCATTTCAAGGTAGATTTCAAGTGTTTATTACAACAATTCAAGATCATATTTTCATGTCAAGGGTTTAATGCATTCATGTATGTTGAGCTAAGAAGTTAATGTTGCATTGAGGATCCACTTACAAGAATCATTTCACATCCCAGTTCTACATTCTTCATGGAAACTACATGATAGTTTGCAGATTTGCATCACAAGGCATCATCCAAGGTGACATCATTTACATATTTCAGGTTCATGCTTCATTTCATTTATTTCTTCATTTGGTTTAATTACCTACAAGGGGTTTGGCTAAGGAAAACCCCCATTCACTAACATATAAACACATTTTTTTTCCTTGTGTGTGTGATTGTAGATTTACAAGTTGAAGAGCAAGTTGAGCAAGATTTGGAGCAAGATTATCAAAGTTGCAAAGTTGCTAAAGTTGTCATTCAAAGTGCAAGATCACAAAAAGAGCTCTACAAAATTGCATAAAGAATTCTAGAACTTGGTAACATGGATTTTAAGACTATAGACATCAAGGAACAGGATCCTGAAATCAGTTTTTTGAAACCCTAAAAGGACCCATTTTCCACTGAAGGTGAATTAGTCCTCCATAGCTCAAAAACAACTTTTTGGCTAGGTACACATCTTTTTATGCTTTAAAAACATCTCACATAGTTTCTATAACAGTTAGATTGCATTACTAATTTTTATTGGCATCTTGTTTTGCATAATTTTAGGTGTTTACGGTCATAGAAAAATAAGTGGTAGATCCTCTTGTTCATGCATTTGGGTCTACCCTATTTTTCACCTACACATTTATTGGTGAACCCAACATATTCAACATTGCAATTTTCTAATTTTTGGAGTCTCTCATTTCCTATTAAGTTAAATATTGCATTAATTGCATTTATATTTGCATTGAATTAAGATCTCATTTAGGGTTTCTTCACTTGCATTGAAATCTTGCATATCATATAAGGTTTAGACTTGCATTTTTTTGCACTTCTTAAATCTGAAAATTACAAAAAAAATTTGGATATTTTGCATCTCATTTAGATCTCATTCAATTAAATTTTAAAATTGAAACAAAATATCAATTCAAATTAGGTCTTGCATTTCATCTTTTCATTGCATTTTCACATTGAATTTTTGGAAAATCTGGAGCTGAACCTTACTGTTTCAAACCCTGAACTGAAAGATATAACTGAAAGCTTGCAAATAATTAAAAAATAGTTTAAAAATACCTAACCAAGTCCCATTCTCCTTTACTGGTGAATAAGCCCTTGATCTGGTCTAATTTGAACCCTCTAGCAACTGAAAAAGCACCAAAATTCATTGTAAAATCCACAAAAAAATCCCAGAAACACATAACTAGGACCCATTCGCCCTTGCTAGTGAATGAGTCCCTATTAGCTACTGATCTACATTTTTAAGACATTAAAATCTCATTTTTTAGGTTCTGTTTGGTGTTGTTATCATTCTATTTCAGTTTCCTAATTTTTTGTTTCATCAATTTCATTACATTTAGATTAAATTGCTTCATTTTAGTGCATTGGTAAAAGTTCAAAATTGCATCAAAGCATTCCATTTTCAACTTATTGCATTGTGTAATCAGTAAATTGCATTGCTTACAATCTAAAAATTTCATTTCATTCTAGGTTGTTGCATTTTCCCTTTGCTATTATAGGGTTATAAAACTTATATGAGCTTTACAACTTGGTGTCCTATTCAAAATACTATTATAAGATGTAGTTTGAGGCTCATGTCATCCCATGATATCTCACTCATCATGGATCTTGGGTTTCCTAAATCTCCTAATAGTGTTAAGAATCAACCCTCCATGGATCATAGTTTGCACACTTCATTATCCATGACTTCACCTCCTACAACTAATGTCCTTAACTTTACCAACACTATCCCTAACATTGCCACTTCCACTCAAGCTTTGGGGTCTACTCAAAGTCAAGGTGGAATTCCAATCCCATCCTCCACAATACCAATATCCATTCCCACATACACCAATACACAACCTAAAACAACATTCCAACCTACAACAACATTCCAACCTACAATAACCTTTCAACCCACAACTACCATTCAACCAACCACAATAGTCATACCTACGAGTGTCGTATACACTTCCATAGGTATTCCCATAGGAAATGCTTCAAACACAAAAATACCTCAACAATCCACCTTCAATAACCGACAATTCACTAGAGCCCTATGCATACATACACTACACCACCTTATTCCCCTCAACCTTATAACCAAAATGACCCTCTCATTAATTCACTTTTGGAAACCATGACATCCCTTCAACAAGAAGTGGCAACATTATAACAGAACAATAATTCTCAACCTTTGCAATACATCAAGTCTACCCCATTTTCCCTTGACATATTAAGAGCACAAATGACATAGGGTATAGAGGTCCCTCACTTTGAGAAATACGGTGGGAAAGGAGATCATGTAAGCCATGTTTCCACCTTCACAACCTTGTGTAGTTATTTCATCTTTGAAGATAAACTGTTGGCTAAGTTATTCCCTAAATCCTTGAAGGACACTACTCTAGAGTGGTTTTCATCTTTACCAAACAATTCAATTGGTTCATTCAATGAACTAATTGATTCCTTTTACAACCACTTCCATATTCACATGGGTCCCAAGATGACCCTTGCTGATTTAATGACATGCAAAAAAAAAGAGGACGATAAAGTGACTGATTTCATAGGAAGATATCAAACACTTTATTTGTGAGTGAACATTAAGATTCCTAATTCCAACCTTCAAAGAATGTTACATTACCAACTTACAAGATAAAATCCAAAGAAAACTTGAAATGTTGAGGTTTCCATCCTTCACATAGTTGTGTACAACCCTTCGTGACCATCAAAACTTGATTAGCGACCGTGATGTGAAAAATTCCCCTAGTCATCCTCAAAAGTCTAAATCCACAACTCAAAAAAATTATCAACCATTCAAGAAAAAAAAAGAGGGCTTCTTTCAATTAAATCCTCCTCAAACAAGTCAACAAAACAATAATCAAGTGGCTTCTATAAAAATGACAACTCCTTTCAGAGATAGGGAGAGAGAGTTCACTCCTTTACCTAATACCCTTTACAATATCACATTGTTGCAGCTTATTGACAAAAAAAGGCTTACCTTACCTCCTATTAGAGAATGTGACCCAACTATGCCATTGCCTAAAGGCTTTCAAAAAAATGGTTGTTGCCATTACCATCAAACAAATCAACATAGTACATAATATTGTAAGCATCTTAAACATCTTGTGCAAGACCTTATTGATTCTAATCATTTACTAATTGTAGGTTTGAATGATAAAGGTAATAAGTTTATAGCTCCTCATAATGAAAATTTGAAAATCTTTACAAATCCCATGCCTAAGCACAATATTTCATTTGTCAAAGCTAGTGAAACAAAGACTAATGTGATGAATGTTGACATGAATTCCATTGAACAACATCCCACGAATGGTGTGATATCATTTATCAAGGCTAGACCCCGTAACTTGGGCTCGACTAAACAACCTCTTGAAATTGATTCTCCACAAAATGACATACCTAAACATGTACCTAATGGTCCTCTTTACATAGCTAGCTAAATCAATAATAAGCCCACTAATGGGATATTGATTGATCCCATCTATGGAGAGAATATGATCACAGAAGAATTCTTATATGTGCATGAGCTATATCAAAAAACATATAATAACCCGAAAGCATGGATCAAGACACACAACACATTTTCTTTCCCTATGATAGGCTCGATAGATCTCCCTTTAAAAGTGGGACCAAAACCATTAACAGTCTCATTCTCCATCATTCCATAATCAAACCAATTTCATGTGAAGATAGGCTATCCATGGCTTTACTCCATGAATTTCGTTCCTTCGGTTGTGCGTAAATGTCTAAAGTTTCCATTTGGAAATGAAATATTCACTGTGCATCATAGTGAATTCCATCCCGCCTCAACAAAAGGGAATTTTTCACTAGATTACTTTTGGCCTGATCCTATGGAACCTATCAAGCCTTGTGAAGATTTATTTTTCAAATCATATCAAAACTTCAAGGCAAAGAAAATAACAGAATCATCCCTTTGCAACATGCCTTAACCTATGACTGAACCAACCATCCTTGATGACACAATGATTGAACCAAAAAAACTTGCAACCATACAAGAACAATCTATAGAACAACCTCCTACCATTTCCCACAAGAGACCATGATATAGTACAAGCTATCACATTGTTCCTCCTAGAGTCAAACAAGTTCACAAAGTCAAAGAGAAAGTAGTTGAGAAACCTCTTGTTGTTTCTTCTAGTTCTCCCAAGGAATAGAAGGAACCTATGATTGACAAACCCCCTCTTACACAAAAACAAATTGATAATAAACTGAAAATAAATCAAACTACTAGAGAGTGTAGAAGTAGACATCGTGTTGTTGCTCATAGATTGAAAACTCAAGAAGACAACAATAACATAGAAAATAAAAATCCAATCCTACCCAAAGCAATTCATGATGAATCTCAACCCTCGTTACAACATAAACAAGAACATTGCATGGAAATTTTTATATGACCTCCTACTGTGACTAACTTAGATGATGACATTGATATTGCAAAAATTAATGGACAAGTGCATGATGAGTTGAATACATTATTTTATTCTTCCATGAGCTTAAATGACAAATCTCCTAAAAGAGTGTTGAACTTGGCATGTGTCCTAGTTCGACACTTTCTCTTGTCCCTTTGGCTAGTTTCCTTCCTTCCATTTATACCAACCGAGATTGGGAGGCAGATGACCTACTTTAGGTTGACTCACTTGTGCCTTGCTAGTCTTTTTCTTTTTCATTTTTCTTTATGTGTGCATAATGTGATCCCCCTATGATGTTTTGTTTGATTTTCCTCTCTCTCTTTTACATTCTTCTATATGTACCTTCATTCTTCTCTACGTTGTTATCATTTTTCATTCATCTTGTGTTTTCCTTTTGGGGATGACACAAGGCATCAAGACATTTATGTCTCTTCCATGTTGACCCAAATTTATTTTTTTCTCTTTTTCATTTGTCTTGTGTTTTCCTTTTTGGGATGATGAAAGGCATTGAGAAATTCATGTTTCTTCCATGTTGAATTAAAAGGTTTTTCCTTTTTTTCACTTTCTTTGTGTCATTCTTCCAATTCTGTGAGTATTTTGGGAATGATGATAGTTCCATTTTCTATGACAACATTGAAGCACAAACATACTTACTCAAAATCCATAGATCACTTATGTTTTTGTGGGGGAAACCCTTCCTTCAAAAAAATATGACTTGGCATAGGGTTTTTCGAGGAAAGCTCTCATTTCTTAGGATAAAAAACATTGGCTACTTTAAAGCAATTGCTAACAGTAATGTTGAAGCAACCACTTTAAAGTGGGGGCATACATCGATGACATCTTTTGGAAAATTTCATGGTGTGATTTTCATTTTTTCTTTTGATGTGTCCTCTTCTTGGTGTTATCATTGGTTTTGATGTCATCTAAGAGTGTACAATCTACTATCATGGCATGATGCAAACGAGGCATCCCATGGGTGAAGATCTGGCACTTTTGACTTGTCCTCTCTTGGAAACATTAGGAAAACTGCTTCCTAAGAGGAAGACCATTACATGAACAAAGCAAAATCCCCTTTAACAAATTTTTTACATGACATTCAAAAGAATTTACAAAATAATTTTCGTTGTGGTACCTTATTAAAGTTGTCAGGAGGATAACTTCAGTATGGTATGAGAGGCTAATATGATTCTCTCATTTTCCACCTCGTTGGGATAACTCACCCAATGGATAGATTCCACTACCCCAGAGTGAGCATACATATTTTGGGACAACTCACATAGTGGAAAAACTAAGGTTCCACTACCCTAGAGTGAGCAGCATATGTTATAGATAAACAACCCCATTCTACATTGTGTTGGGATGGTTGTGCTTGATCCTTTGTTTTTGATTATTTTTCTTGGCCTTTGATAGGGTATGATTATGTATCTTTTTTATTTCTACATATAATTGTATTGGATGTCTACTTTAGTGTGAGTTTTACATGTGGTCATCCTCTCACTAAAGTGGGGGACATATGTAGTAACAGAAAAAGTAATCCTTTTCCTTACTTGGTTTGATAATTGACATTAAAACTAAATTAATGGTGTCTTGAAGTGGTGTTGTAATGTGTTGTACACATTCACATTATTCTAGGACCTTTATTTAACTAAAAAATTCCTTAACTGATCCTTTGCAAAGGTGTTGTAAAGTGTTGTAACACACTTTCACACTTTTCTAGGATGTATTTGCTTAATTGAGCCTAATAGGCCCCTTTTTCAATAAAATGTACATAATATGTACCTTGTTTAATTGTTGTAAAGTGTTTTAAGACACTTTCACACTTATCTAGGTGATCTTAATTGGTTGTGGTTAATTAGAGTTATTAACCCCCTTTTGATTCAAATTTAGGCCTTAATTTTGACACCTCCCAAAGACCTATCTTGGCAATCATAATTTAATTAAAAAAATATTTCATTGGGAAAATTTTGTTCATGGTAAGTTGAGCCAGGACCCATTTTCCCTTGATGGCAAATGGGTCCTCCCTTAATAGGACCCCCCTTTCTCAATTGATTTGGAATGGGTTCTTATCCCTCTTTCAGTCCCTTGAAGCTTGGTCTTGGAAACTTAGCCAGGACCCATTTTCCCAAGGTGGGGAATGGATCCTCCCTTAATGAGACCCACCTTTTTGATTTTCATTCTAGTGGGAATTTAATTATGTTTCTTCGCAGATCTGGTGTCGGCCTTAACTCTTTGAATTTCAAGGTTAATCTCCTAATTTAGTATAAATAAGGGGTTAATTCACATAGTTTCATCTAATATTTTCAAGTGACAATCCTAATACTTCACAAGATCATTATAGAGCACTTCAAAGGCATTTTCAAGGCATTTCAAGGTAGATTTCAAGTGTTTATTGCAGAAATTCAAGATCATATCATCATGTAAAGGGTTTAATGCATTCATGTATGTTGAGATAAGAAGTTAATTTTGCATTGAGGATCCACTTACAAGCATCATTTCCCATCCCAAATCTATATTCTTAATGGCCACTACATCATAGTTTGCAAATTTGCATTTCAAGACATCATCGAAGGTGACATCATTTACATATTTAATGTCCATGCTTCATTTCATCATTTGATTTAATTACCTACAAGGAGTTTGACTGAGGTAAACCCCCATTCACTAACAAAGATCAACAAGTTTTTCTACCCTTGAGTGTGTGATTGTAGAATTATAGGTTAAAGATCAAGTTGAGCAAGATTTGGAGCAAGATTGTCAAAGTTGCTAAAGTTGTCATTCAAGGTGCAAGATCACAGAAAGAGCTCTACAGAAACACATAAAGACTTCCAGAACTTGATAATAGGGATTTTAAACATGGAAACATCAAGGAGCAGGATCCTAAAATTAGTTTTTTGAAACCCTAAAAGGAACCATTCACCAATGAAGGAAAATGAGTCCTCCATAGCTCAAAAACAACTTTTTGGCTAGGTACACATCTTTTTATGCTCTAAAAACATCCCCCATAGTTGCTATAACAGTTAGGTTGAATTTTTTTATTGTTATTGGCATCTTATTTTGCATAATTTTAGGTGTTTAGGGTCATAGAAAAATAAGTGGTAGATCATCCTCTTGTTCATGGATTTGGGTCTACGCTATTTTTCACCTACACAGTTATGTCATAATTTTCACATAACATGAACATGTTATAACATTATCACATTATTTCTTGTTTTGTATTTTGATCCCTTTAACAAATTTTTTTTGTATGTATCTCAATCTCGACATAACAAAAGCACATGTTATGTCTCTCTTGAAATTGTTTATGTGCAAGTTTGTTAAATGTATGTTTGATGTATGCTTGTTTGTATATATTTGTATGTATGTGTATGTATGTATGCATGCCTTTATGTATGTATTTATGTATCTATTTATGTATGTATTTATGTATGTATACATGTATGTGTGTATGTATGCTTGTATGTATGTATGTATGCTTGTATGTATGTATGTATGTATGTATGTATGTATGTATATGCATGTATGTGTGTGTGTGTTTGTGTGTGTGTGTGTATGTATGCGTGTATGTATGTATGTATGTATGTATGTATGTATGTATATATGTATGTATGTATGGTTGTATATATTTATGAAAGGGTCTTTTGTTTAGGGTATATAAGGGTGAGAATATATGTTATAGGGATGAGGGTTGAGGTTTTTGGGTTTAGGGTTTAAGGTATAGGGTTGAGGATTTAGAGTTGAGGGATAATATTTAGCTTGTTGAGTGTATAAGATTATGTGTGTAAGGTATAGGGATTAGGGTTTAGGATATTAGGTTTAGGGTTTATGATATGGATTGAGGGTATACGACATAAGGTGAAGGGTTGAGAATGTATTTTTTAGGTTTTAAGTATAGGGTTGAGGGACAATATTCAAGATTTAGGGTATAAGGGTGAGGTTATAGGGTATAGGGATGAGGGTTTGTGGGTGTAGGGTTTAGGGTTTAGGGTATAAGGTTGAGGATTGAGGGATTGGTGCTTAAGTATATGGTTGAGGGTATAGAGTTGAGGGTTGAAGGTTTATAGTTGAGGGATAATGTTCAAGGTCTAAGGTTGATGGTATAAGGAATAAAGATGAGGGTTGAGGGTTTAGGGCATAAGTATACGGTTGAGGGTATAGGGAATAGGGTAGAGATTTGAGGGTTGAGGGATAATGTTTAGGGTTGATAGTCCAAGGTTAAGTTTATAGGGTACAAGTCCATTAGGGTTTAATATATTGGGTTGATAGATTAGGGGTTAAGTATAGGGTTGAGGGTTGAGGTTTTAGGGTGTAGGGTTTAGGGTTTAAGGGTTAAGGGTTGATGGTTTAAGGGTTGGGGGTTGAGGGATTAGGGTTGACAATTAAGGGTTTATGAGTTGAGGGTTGAGGGTTTAGGGTTGATGGTTTATGGGATAAGGATTTAACGGTTGAGGGTTTAAGGTTTGAGGCTTGAGGTTTGAGGGTTTAAGGGTTGAGGGTTGAGGGTTGAGGGTTTGAGGGTTGAGGTATTAGGGGTTGAGGGTTTAAGGGTTGAGGGATTAGGGTTTAAAGGTTGGGGGTTTAGGGTTGAGGGTTAAGGGATTAGGGTTTTAGGGTTTAATGGTTTTGGGTTTAAGGGTAAATGGTTTAGGTTTTAAGGATTAAGGGTTTAAGGGATTAGGGTTTAAGAGTTGAGGGTTAAGAGATTAGCGTTTAAGGTATAGGGTTGATATATTAGGGCTAAGGGTTTAATGTATAGGGTAGAGGGGTTGAGGGTTTAAGGGTTGAGGGTTGAGGGATGAGGGTTTAAGTGTTGAGGGTTAAGGGTTGCGGATTAATGGTTTAATGTATAAGGTTAAGGGATTAGTGTTGAGGGTTGAGGATTTAAGGTATAGGGTTGAGGGATTAGGGTTAGTGTTTAATGTATAGGGTAGAGGGTTTAAGGTTTGAGGGTTTAATGTATAGGGTAGAGGGGTTGAGGTTTTAAGGGTTGAGGGTTGAGGGTTTAAGTGTTGAGGGTTAATGGTTGAGGATTGAGGGTTTAATGTATAAGGTTAATGGATTAGCATTGAGGGTTGAGGATTTAAGGTATAGGGTTGAGGGATTAGGGTTAGTGTTTAATGTATAGGGTAGAGGGTTTAAGGTTTGAGGGTTTAGGGTTTAAGGGTTAAGGGTTAAGGGTCGAGGGATTAGGGTTTAAGGGTTTAGGGTTTAAGGGTTGAGGGTTGAGGGATTAGGGTCAAGGGTTCAGGGTTCAGGGTTTAAGGTATAGGGTTAAGGGATTAGGATTGAGGTTCAAATGTATAGGGTACAAGGTTTACTATTGTGGGTTTAGGTTTGAGGGATAAGGGTTTAAGGTATAGGGTCAAGGGATTAGGATAGAGGGTTTAATGTATAGGGTAGAGGGTTGAGGGTTAAGGGTTGAATGTTGAGGGATTAAGGGTTTAAGGTTTGAGGGTCTAAGGGTTGAGGGTTAAGGGTTAAGGGTTGAGGGTTGATGGTTGAGAGTTGAGGGATTAAGGGTTTAAGGGAAGAGGGTTTAAGGTTTGAGGGATCAATGTATTAAGGATTTAAGGTATAGGGTTGATGGATTAGGTTTGATGGTTTAATGTATAGGGTAGAGGGTAGAGGGTTTAAGGTTTTAAGGGTTGGAGGTATAGGGTTGAGAGTCCTATGTATAGGGTAGATAGTTAAGGGTTTAATGTATATGGTAGAGGGTTGAGGTATTAATGGTTTAAGGGTTTAAGGGTTGAGGGATGAGGGTTTAGTGTTTAGGGGATTAGGGTTGAGGGATTAGGGGTTCAAGAATTAGGGTTAAGTGTATAATGTATAAGGTAGAGGGTTTATAGTTGAGGGATGAAGGTTGAGGGATTAAGGGTTTAAGGTATAGGTTAGAGGGATTAGGATTGATGGTTTAATGTATAGGGTGGAGGGTAGAGGGTTGAGGGATTAAGGGATTAAGGTATAGGGTTGAGGCTTTAATGTATACGGTAGAGGGTTTAGGGTTTAAGGGTTTAAGGGTTGAGGGTTGAGGGATTATGGTTGATCATTGAGGGTTTAAGGGTTGAGGGATTATGGTTGATGGTTGAGGATCCAATGTATAGGGTAGAAGGTTGAGAATTCAGGGTTGAGGGTTTGATGTATAGGGTAGAGGGTTGAGGGATTAAGGGTTTAAGAGTTGAGTGTTTAAGGGCTAAGGGATTAAGGGTTTAAGGGTTGAGGGATTGGAGTTGAGGTTATCGGGTATAGGGTTGAGGGTATAGGGTATAGGGTTGATGGATTAGGTTTGATGGATTAGGGTTGAGGATCCAATGTGTAGGGTAGAGGGTTGAGAACTAGGGTTGAGGATTGATGGTTTAAGGGATTAGGGATTAGGGTTGAGGGTTTAAGGGTTATGGGTTGAGGGTTAAGGGTTGAGGTTTTATGGTTTAAGGGTTGAGGGTTGAGGATTTGAGGTTGATGGTTCAAGGGGTAAGGCTTTAAGGGTTGAGGGTTGAGGTTTTAAGGGTTGAGATTTGAGGGTTGAGGGATTAGGGTTTAAGGTAAAGTGTCAAGGGTAGAGTGTCTAGGGATAGGGTTTAGTGTTTAAGGTTTAAGGGTTGAGGATTGAGGATTTAGGGATAGGGTTGAGGGTTGAGGGTTAATGGATTATGGTTTTAAGGGTCAAGGTCTTAGGTTTTAAGGGTTGAGGGTTTAAGGGATTAAGTTTTAATGGTTGGGATTTTAAGGGTTTAAGATATAAGGTTGAGGGTTAATGTATAGCATTGAGTGTATAGGGAATTGTGGTGAAACTTCATATTGCACAAAAAATGAGACATAAATAGCACTTAGAAGATGTCATAATTGCTCAAAGAAAAGGTCTCATTGTTGCACCCCAACCCAAGCCCCTATTGAAACATGATAAGAGTTAGGAAACCTTTACAAAATCAACTTTTCATAATGCAAGAAGGCTTTGGAGAAGTTAAAATATGACCATTTTTAGAGCAAGCTAAAATGCACTCATGTTATAATGTGAGTGTGTTTTGTCTTGCTCTAAAAATGGTAAAATAGCTAGGATACCCATGATTTAGGGCCACATGCTCTGTTATAGTCCCGCTTCTACATTTGATCTAACAAAAAAATGCTTTTTGATGTTGTTGGGAAGAGAACATGCAATTTTTACATATTCCACCACATTTTCATCAACTTTCCACCACCTTTTTCTAGTTTTACAACTTAAGAAGGTGGAAATAAAAAAAAAATCTACATCAAATTTGATTATATGAACTCAAGTTTTAATGTTTGTAGTGTTGCAATGTTAATTATGATTGAATTGTTACAATTTAACATTATACATTGGTTAATTGTATATGTTTTAGTAATTCTTTTAGACTTATATATAATTGAAAATTGAAAAGGAAGCAAGTTTGTGAAAAGCTCAAATTTTTGAGGATTTTGATGCAAGAAGAAAAGAAGACTACACGTAATTGGGTAGTTTCTCCAATTGAATCTCCATTTTTAAGGTATTTCAAGTCTTTATAAATTTTCTTTACATTTTCCTTCATTCTCTTATGCTTCTTTATCACTTCTTATTATACACGCTTAATATAATTCTTTTATTTTGTTATCATGTTGATTTTTTTATTAGATTTTGCTAAGTATTCTAAATTGTCAATGCTCAACATGCATAGCCTTAATCAAATGCATTAGATTTTTCCAAGGGATTCGATTAATTTTTTTTTAAATGCATATTCCATGTTCATTATTATTTATTTTTACTTTCTAACATCTATGAGCATTCAAGAGGGGTTCCTTTGAAAATTATCATTATAACCTTAGCCTCTCTTGACACATTTAACCTAGAAAATTCTTCACTCTTTGTAGTGGTTTGGCTGCTCTTATAGTATCATGCAACTCTTGGTCAACCAAACAAATCATGGTTTGGATTGTTGTAATATCCACATAGTTTCTACCTTTCTTCCCTACAATCATGTGTCTATTGTCATAGTTTACCTTGTTTCTAACAAGGAACATCATCTCTTCTCTAACCTTAATCTCTTCCTCTACAATTTACTCTGCTAAACTCATTGTAGTAGGTCTATTGTCATTATATTCTTCTCTATAACTATTAGAAGGTATTTCTTTAGGGATTTTTGGTACCGTATTTTGAACTGAGTATATCCCATTGATCTCTTCATTTGGGCTATTGATGCCCACAATTTTGTTTGTAAACAAATTATTTTTCCAATACTTTAGCCCTTTCCATAACCTTGTAGAAAGGTTCACTCCTCTTCATCTCTTGGCTAAAATAATAGTGAAGAGTAATCATCTGTCTCATGATCATCCCACTTTCCACAAAGACCACAAAAAACACTCTAATGTAACAACATACCAATTATTCAAAATTTCCCTTATCTTCCTCACACTCTGTAAAGTAATCATTGCAAACTTGTTTCCAAACCCTCTATGACTAGGAAACAACTTCAACTTCACCCCAAACTAGAAAAAATCACTTATAAATGGAAAATAATCCAAATGAAAATGTTGGTTAAGGTCTAATATGAAATGTACAACCAACTTAAGACCCTTTGAAATGGTTTGATATGAAATGTGCAATAGCTTAAATTTTCTTATATGCACATTTTTAGACCTACAATATTCAAGTTTTGTTGGAAATAATGAATGTATATCTCCCATATGTTGTAGGAATCTCATATGGTGAGTATCTAGCAATTTTGGTAGCTAGAGATGAAAGGAAATATGCCATGAACATTGCATAATGTGTCTAGTTTTCCTATGCATTAGGATTGATGACATTAACTATGTGTAATTGATTATAAGGATTTTATGTCAATCATCCAATACCATGCATGCTATTTATTCTTATGGTGTGTCCTAGTGCACACTTATGTCTAGTGTGTAATGGATTTAATTGAATATGTCATATATGGTGTGTATTAAGGTTGAATGACATAATATCCTTTCATTTTCATTCCTTTTGAGTGAACATTCCATCATGAATTATGTGCATCAAACTCCTACATTATGTGTCTAGTATGCTTAACCACACATCATGGTTAGAAATATTTATGATAGTTTGTTTTGATTGTATGAGTTTTATTTTTAGTGAAATAAATTAAAATAAGTTTTTCCTAATATGGAAAGGTAGTTCAAAAGGATGATAATGAACCCTATCTTCTTTTTTTCATTAGGAAATGAGATCCACTCAAATAATTGACTAACAACACTTAGGTGAGTCAACTTAATGTGAGAATCTTCAGATTTCCTTATGCTTTGAGGACAGGGGTAAAGTTCAAAGAACACTTTTGGGAGAAAACTAAAAAATAGTTGTAAGAGAGGGGGACCATTGTGTGCAAGACCCCAAGTCATGGAGGGTCAAGACATAAGAGGCTGCCCTAACTTACCTCAGCTAAGTGCAACGTGTAGGGTATGAGGATGAGAATGATGACGATTATGAGGTCCTACAATCACTCTACAATCCCAAGTCCTAAGGTGGGGCTGGTGAGTTAGTTTCTAGGCTCAACTATGCACCTCAAGGAGCTCTCTGCCTGAGGACGTCAGCGCTATCTCTAAACGACAGTGCGATGTGCTGGCGTCTCTAAAGTGTGATGTAGTCCATATGGCCAGACAACATCAAAGACAAGGTTGAACTCACCAAAACAAATAACGGCCTAGTTACTCAACTAAAAGGCCAGAATGAAATGAGTAAATAAACAAAGTATTCTCTAATGTTATAAAGTAGAAAAATAAGTGTAAGAAGAGTAAGAAGGATCTCACCAAGGAATTCATTCACCAGTTGATCTTCCTCACAACACGCACACCTACACACAACAAGAGGGAAAATGTTGGGTGGTTGAATAGGGGCCTGCCTCAGTCAGACCCCTGTTTGGGTGTTTCCACCTCCACGGGCAGCCAAGGAAACGAGATAAAGAAATAGCTTAATAAAGAAAACAAAAACACAACAAATTCATACTATGATACTCAACCAAGTAATAGAGGAGAGGAGAGGGAAGCTTACCACCTCCACCAAGAGCACTCAAGGCTACTTAGGGGAGAAATGAGAGGAAGTCAATCCTCTACTACAATGGCATGGTCCCAAACGTGCTCTATCGAAGTGACGAAGTGAAGCTTTTGCTGCAATGGTATTTTTGAATTCTTGGAGGGAGTGAGAATGGATGAAAAAGTGTGAGCATGGAAGCTTGAAGTGTGCAAGAATGAAGGCTTGATCTATTGAAGAGTTGTGAAGAGTTGTATTGAATGTTGAAGGGGTGAATTTGAAGAGAGAATGAAGAAAAATGGCCATATTCGGGTTGGTTGGCCAAAGGGGGCATTACAACTTCATTTCCAATGAGAAGTGTAATGCCTCTACAAGTTCAACTACAGGAATCTACCAAGGATGTAAGCATGTCGTGCAGACATCTGCGTGATGTGCAAACATCCCTGATAGAAACTCCCCCACCGACGCTCAAAATAGGTGCCAAGTGGACTACCAATAGTGCGCTTAAGTGGAATTAAGCCTCTGAACTTGGTTTTCTAAAGTGGATAAGGGAAAAAAAGGGATTTGCATAGGGGGTGAAAATTTTCTCTAATACATTTTTCCCCCACTATAGCGAGCACAAAGAGAGTAGAGTTAGAAAATTAGATCAAGAAGAGAGTAGAGTTACAAAATTATACTTGAACCATCGAGGAGGCAGTACTCGGTCTGGTGTACCCGAAGGTGTAGGAAAATATAAGGACTCCATAGCTGCTCGGAACTATGAAGTTGGAAAAAACAAAGTCTTACAGGCCTGCGGACCTACAAGGAGGAAACCCCCAAGATCTCTTGCATGAAGGAAGCCCCAAGGAAGTGCCCTATAAGTTCTTGGTCCTATAGGGAAGGTATTCTCCACAAACTCAAGCATGAAGAATACTGTAGGAAGTTCCCTATAGGATCTTAGTCCTATAGGGAAGGTAT
This sequence comes from Sequoia sempervirens, assembly GCA_007258455.2. Classification (NCBI taxonomy): domain Eukaryota; kingdom Viridiplantae; phylum Streptophyta; class Pinopsida; order Cupressales; family Cupressaceae; genus Sequoia; species Sequoia sempervirens. The sequence goes on along the minus strand of VDFB02000013.1, from coordinate 194,741,847 downwards.
TCTCCACAAACTCAAGCATGAAGAATACCAAAAGAAGTGCCCTACAGGTTCTTGGTCTTGTAGGGGAGGTATTCTCCATGAACTCAAGCATGAAGAACATTGAAGAAGCACTCTACAGGTTCTCGGTCCTAAAGGGGAGCCACCTCCAAGATCTCTCACATGGAGGAAGCTCAAAGGAAAGCACCCTACAAGTTCTCAATCTTGCAAGGAGGTATCCCCCAAGCTCCCTCGCATGGAGGAACCTGAGAAAGCAGACTCCCCAAATTCAAGAAGCGGAAACACATCTACCTATAGATAGGACATGTCAAAAGTGGTCGGTCACATAGACCATCAATAAGTAAAACTTTCAAAGGGGTCCTTGGGGAACCCTTCAAAAGGAGAGGGGTCCACTCAAGGGATGTGTTGTTTTAAAAGTAAGGTCTAGTTAGGTTTCTGCCAAGCTAGATGTGAAAGGGTGAATGGAGTGAGTCTAGTCAGGCTGCCCCCAGGCTAGATGAGAAAGGATTCCATTCAGAATAGAGGCTTTGAAAGAAGGGTCCCTTGGGAACCTGCCATGAGAAAAAAGGGGCCCACTGAAGGGACACACAATTCAAAAATAGTTGTACTTCTTAGAGTGATTTGTCATCAAGGAATCCTTTCGAAAGATGTTCACTTCATCAAGGAATTCAAAAGGAAGGATATGCCCCCGCTCAAGGGGAAAAAAAAGCTATTCCAACTTTGGAGGAATGTCTTCAAGTGCTTTCTTTATGAACCTGTGATGAAGTAAACATGTTTCGTTAGGGTTTCAAGTTGAGAATGCGATTCTAAGGAAAAATTTGTAAAGAATTTCGAGAAAAGATTTGTTGGCAATGAATTCATTTTCTAAAAATTGAAGTGTTGAAGAAGAGGCATTGTCACACATAGAAGGGAAAACTCAAGCAAAGAGACAAAGATCAAGAAGAAGCAAAAAGAAAGAATACACAAACAAAGGACACATGGGGATCTGGTTTAGCAGGCTTAGATATGCCTGAGCTCATATAATAATAGGTAACCGCAATGCAAGGAAAAATTTCATCAATCCCCAACTAGATCAAGAAGAATGCATGGAAAATAAAGTAAAAATAAAAAAATAGGTCAACATGGAACGGAAGCCTAAATGCCCCCAACGCTTTGCATCATCCCCAATTTATCAAAAATCAAGCACAAACATGGAAGAATGATGATACAAATAGAAGAAGGTTTACAACACAAAAACCAAGCCTATATCTATGCACCAACAAGGGTGGCGAGGGTCATCCAAGCACACATAGCACAAGCACAAGGGAACACATCAAAAAACACACACACATAATATCAAGAAAGGGCCTCCTCCTAACATTGATCAGCTAAGAGTTCGTCCACTTCCCAATCTAAATCCTCATAAGGGGAAGGAGGATGAGCCTAAAATGGTGGGATGTTAAGAGGAGGATAATCCATCCCTCCCACAACAAGGGCCAAGGAAGAGGCCCCTCGAGGTCCTCTCCACCGAGCTCCTGTGGAGTCAAAGTCAGTGATTTTGCAAAGATCACTAATAGGGAAAGAACCTCATCCACATAGTTAAACATGCACCCCAAAGGAGTGCCATGTCTTACTTTAGCAGATGGGAGGGGTTGTGCCTAAGATTCACTACTAAGCTCACCAAATGAATCAGGAGCAGTGACGAACTCAGGAGAAGTCAGGACTAATTCTGTTACAAGGACAGAATAAGTCAGCATAGGACCACCTTTTGAGGAAGGTGGACTCCTCTTATGCCCTTCGTTACTAGAAGGACCAACCTTCACCTCTTTCTTCGTTGGAGGAGATGAACTCCCCATAGACAAAGCTAGGGGTGTAGAGGAAGAGGAATAAAGAACCACAGTGGATACAACTAACGTATTGACCATATCCACGGGCTTCAAGAAGGGCTAAATATCTAGAACGGACATCAACAAAGGGGGATCCACTGAAGGAGTGATGAACACCTAGACCCATTTATGGTTAGGAACATTTTTGCTCACAACAGAAGCCGAGAGCGGACCAAACTAGAGAGAAATAGAAGGAAGGGAGGAAGAAGACGTTGCAGGAGGTCCTGAAGCAGGAGCGGTCATTTCTTCCTCCTGTTGCAAAGTGGCTTGCTCAACTAGGAGAGCCTTTCACCGGTGTTTGCATTCACATGCAAGGTAGTTTCTATGGCTCTTGGAGTTAGAGGCCAGAGTTTGTGAAGGGACAAGAGGTCCCTGCTCAACCATAGGAACGTCCACTATGGCCATTTTAGGTGGAGGAATAGGTTCTTGTATGGGAGTAGGGGGAACAATATGAGGAGTGATAGGAGGAGTTGACTTGAGAGCCTTAGCAATAGGCCTCTTTCTGCTCACTACATTAGAAGTAGGAGTGGTAGGAGGTCGATGATCGAATTCTTTGTGAGAACCTTTCTTTATGCCATATAAATAATACCATAGTCTAGGAAATTCAATAGGGAGGTCTATAATCCTAATCTTGGGCCTACGCCAAGGAGGGATCATTAGAATCATTGGGTAGCCACTGAGTCTACTCATCCAATACTCTTCCCAAGAAAGGAGAGAGGATGGGGCAGTCTAGGAAAAGGTTTCCTTTTCTTTACATTTACGGGAAGGAGAGGGAGTTGTCATAGGCTTCTCCTCTTTCTTTGGGGAAGAGGGAGTGGCCGGTATAACCTTCTCTTTACCTTTGTGGGAAGGAGAGGGAGTCTGCATAGACCTCTCCTTCTCTTTTATAGAAGGAATAGTAGTTGGTGTGGGCTTCTTCTTCTCTTCTTAGGAAGAGGAGGCAACTGATTGCTCTATCTCAGGAAGGGTCAGCTTTGGCTCCCCTTTGCCCCCAGTTTTATACTTCACATAGTTTTTGTAAAGTAGGTCCATTCTTGGAGGAAGTAGAGCGACTGGGGAGGTCCAAAAGTGATCCAATGAATATCCACTATCATGTACTACATGCATGACACCCTCGTGGAAAATTTTTAAACACTTGTGAATAACAGAGGAAATCCCATTCATGGAAGCTAACCAGGGAATGCCCAGCTTCACTCTGAACAAATCCAACTCTAGGATGACATCGAAGACTGTGTCAATAGTCCTAGGTCCAAACAGGATGGATAAATTAATCAAGCCATAGGGTTTAAGAATCATACCATCATGTGTGGGATGATAGATCATGATTCTTCATATTTCTCCTTTTGCAGTGAATTTAATACTAATGTTTCTTCAGTAATAAAATTTAGATGACTCGCGAGGTCAATCAAGACTCCTATCACAATGTTACCATTAACATGAGCAGGAATGTAGAGAGGTGAATATTTTTTGTTTAAGGGAAAATATTGTAAGGTAAATGTAATATCTAGCAAACCGGGTGCAGGTGGAACAGTGGAAGTTACGTTGACCATATTAACATAGGCCCCAGGTTGGGTAACAAAATTAGTAGGATCAAAAATCATGTTAGAAGAGTGTGACAAAAACAGTTCTATGTATATATGGAATTCACTATTTTCCTTCACCACTGATTTGTTAGTGTTTTGTTTATTTCCATCGAGACAAATGGTACCATCTTCGATATGGTCCTATATCTCATGACACAGACACATACAACATTCGGTATCATGACCATTAATAGGATGGTACTAAAAATAAGTGCTCCCATCATACCAATTAGGGTAAGGTTCCTTAACAAGCTTAGAGATTAGAAAAGTTATGATCTTATCCTTCAACAAATTTTGCAAGATGGAAGTATAAGATTCTGACAACTTCGTGAACTTCAAGTTGCGTTTAAGGCTTTTGTCATCAACAACAACTACTACATTCACAACGACTTGACCTTTCCCAGAGATTGATATGATGGATTTTCCCTCAAAAGGGGAATGCGAAGAGGGTCCCCTAAATTGAGCAACCGTTTGCTAGTATTCTCATATAGCTGCACACAAATGTGTGAAAGAAGGGTATTTCATCAAGGAAAAATTTTCTTGCTAAGGCCTTTGTAAGTTTCCTATGAACACCTTTTGCACGTCAAAATCGAGCAATTGATACAAGATTTGTGAAAGAAGCACTTGATAACGTGTTATAAAATCAGTAATATTTTCATTATCTCCCTATTTACATCGGATGAGATCCGAAAAGGTCATATTTGGCCTGATTTTTTCTTGGAATTTTCTAAGGAACTAATTTACGAGTTGATCAAATGAGAAGATGGAGTTGTTGGGTAAGGAACAGTACCATTCAAGTGTTGTGTCCTTGAGAGATTGGTGGAATAGTTTAGCCATCAACACATCATGATGGAAGAAGTCCGTGCAAAGGGCATTAAAGGTAGACAAACGTGTATGCAGATCTCCCTTGCCACCAAACTTCTCAAATTTAGGGATCTCCATTCCATGAGGGAAGGGAGTGTTCAAGATGGCAACTGACAATGGGCTATGTCGAAAGAAAGGCTGGAAGATAGGTTGGGCAAAGGCCTAGGAAAGGCTCACTAACTGGCTCTGCATCTTACCCATATTCTGAAGTAGAGTGTTCAAAATAGGGCATTGGAAGAAATAGGGCCAAAAGAACCTCCTCCAGAGCCACCACCAAGTCCACCTCCAGAACCGCCACCATTATGACTTCCGCCAGAACTACTACCATAGTTGTTGCTGCCAATAAGGCCTCCACTGGAGCCACCACCATGGCCTCCACCAGAACCACCTCCACCAGCTTCACCTCTGCTACCAAATCCACCACTACTACTAAAGACTCCACCACCCAGTCTGCCATGACCTCCACCACCAGAGGTGACATAAGGGGTAAAGTTAAAGCCCAACGAGACCTTATTCACTTTGATAGTTTCAGGTTGCTCAGGGATGGAAGGGATACTAATGGAAGGGACCACATCGGCCATGTAAATGGAAATGGGAGGCATTGGTACCCCTAAGTGTCCCTTATTCTCTTCAAAGGTGACCCCTTGTGCAAAGCTAGGGTTGCTCAAAGAAGCGCACACTTTGACAAGACCAAGGAGACTACTTAGAAGCTCTATGCCTATTTGATCTTTACCCATCATATGCTTTAATTCACTAACAACTTGAGTGACCCTAGCCATCTTTGGGTTCCTTTCCAAATGGTTTTCTAGGTCACCCAACCCTTTAGCAAGGGAGGAAACATATTCAATAGGGATTCGAATGGCCTCATGCTCATCCACCGATGATGGCATGGGAGACATAGGAGGAGTGGGAATGTGATCAGTTTCATCATCGAATTCCATCTCATTCCTTGACAACTACTCTTGCACAGTCAAACTAACAGTAGGACCAAAGAAAATTCCTATAGAGAGACCAAGTGAGGCCTTCGTTCTAGATCCATCGGGAGTTTTCATACACTTATCCTCATGATATGCCCAAACCTTGTGGATTGGGTTTTGATACTCATAAACTTTCACAACACTCAAGAAAACAAAAATCATGAAATATCTGAGGGAAATCCCATCGTCAGATGAATAGACATTGGTTCACATCAGGTTCACCAAAAATGTAAGAGAGGGGGACCACTGTGTGCAAGACCCCTGGTCATAGAGGGTCAAGATGCAAGAAGCTGCCCTAACTTACCTTAGATAAGTGCAATATGTAGGGTATGAGGATGAGAATGGTGAGGATTATGAGGTCCTAAAATCACTCTACAATCCTAAGTTCTAAGGTGGGGCTAGGCGAGTCAGTTTCTAGGTTCAACTCTGCGCCTTAGTGAGCTCTCTGCGTGAGTACGTTAGCATGGTCTCTAGAAGATAGCGTGGCACGTTGGCATCTCTAAAGTGTGTTGTAGTCTGTACAACTAGAAAATAGCAGAGACAAGGTTGAACTCACCAAAATGACTAATGGCCTAGCTACTCAACTAAAAGGCCAGAATGAAATGAGTAAATAAATGAAGTATTCTCTAATGTTATAAAGTAGAAAAACAAGTGTAAGAAGAGTAAGAAGGATCTCACCAAGGAATTCATTTTCCAATTGATCTTCCTCGCAACATGCACACCAACACACAACAAGAGGGAAAATGTTGGGTGGCTGAATAGGGGTCTACCTCAGTTAGACCCCCGTTTGAGTGTTTCCACCTCCATGGAAAGCCAAGGAAATGAGATAAAGAAATAGTGTAATAAAGAAAACACAAAAACAACAAAGTAGTACTATGCTACTCAACCAAGTGATAGAGGAGAGGAGAGGGAAGCTTACCACCTCCACCAAGAGCACTCAAGTCTACTTGGGGGAGAAATGAGAACTCAAGCCTCTTCTACAATGGCATGGTCCCAAACATGCTCTACTAAAGTGACGAAGTGAATCTTTTTCTGTAATGGTATGTTTGAATGCTTGAAGAGAGTAAGAATGGATGAAAAAGTGTGAGTATGGAAGCTTGAAGTGTGCAAGAATGAAGGCGTGATATATTGAAGAGTTCTAAAGAGTTGGATTGAATTTTGAAGGGGTGAATTTGAAGAGAGAATGAAGAAAAATGACCATATTCAGGTCGGTTGGACGAAGGAGGCATTACAACTTCATTTCCAATGAGAAGTGTAACACCTCTATGGGTTCAGCCGTAGGAATCTGCTAGGGATATAAGCGTGTCGTGTGGATGTCTAAGCACCATGTGGCCATCCCCGAAAGAAATTCCCCCACCAACGCTCAAAACAGGCGCCAAGTGGACCACCAACAATGAGCTTAAGTGGAATTAAGCCTCTGAACTTGGTTTTCTAAAGTGGATAAGGGTAAAAAAATGGATGTGCATAGGGGGTGAAAATTCACTCTAATACAATAGTAAATCAACCTAATCATGTCAATTCAAACTTGAAACATGAATTTAAAGGTCAATACTAATCGAAACAAAAAAAGTTTGAGAGATATAGAAAGGGGTTAATGTTGTGCACCTATCATAAAAAGGTAGCTTTAGGAGGCTGACAGGGACCCATTCGCCCATGGGTGAATGGGTCTAAGTCTCTTTTTTGGAAAATTAGAAACTGAGATCTAGGTCCTGTGTTTGCACTTCCTTCCCACACTTCTGAAACTTCACTCCTAGATCTGTAACTATGAAAAATATACAAAACAAAAATTTTGTTTTTGGGGTGGATAGGGGTTTTCCTCGGTCAAACCCCAAGTTTGGTAATTAAACCTTGATGAAAGTATAGATTTGAAACATAAAGAGTGTGTGAAAACCATAATATTAAGTGTGTTTAAGATTACAAGAGCTAAAATACCAAGAAACCCTATTCAAGTGTGTTATAACAAGATCCCTAAATGAAACAATTAATAATGGTGAAGACCTACTTTGGGAGATTTCAAATCACCCTAATAGATCATAAATTTGAATATACCTTCCTTTAGGTAGAAAGTAGAATGATAATATAAGATGTAATCACTTAGGAAAAAAGTTATTAGGCTTGGTTAAATTGCTTGGTGCATCTCCCAAAATGTAGAATCCATCATGATCCTCCATAGGAATCTAACATCAACCTTTGACAATGCTTGATCCTATTGGAAAAATGACCTTGAAGACCTACAAAAACAAATAGGATGTTTCTCCAAGACTTGAAATTTTAATGCTTGATTGAATTCTCCTTTCTCTTGAATGTAAATCCTTGTGATATCATGTGAAACTCTCTTTCTTTTAGGTTTTAGTAACGGGAAAAGTATACTTTTTCCTTACTTGATTTGGGAATAATTGTCATTGAAATAACCTAATTTTTCCTAGTTTTAATGTTGTAATGTGTTGTAACACATTCACATTGATCTTGGGCCCCCTTTTAATAAAATGTATGTAATTCGTACCCTATTTTAGGTGTTGTAAAGTGTTGTAACACACTTTCACACTTATCTAGGGTCCTCTTAATTAATTGTGGTTAATTAGAGTTAATTAGCCCCTTTAATTCAAATTTAAGCCTTTTTTGTGACACCTTTCGAAGATCCACGCCGACACCCATAATTGAAAATGCATAACATTAAATTGGGAAAATTTGAGGTCCTAGAAATTGGTGCTAGGATCCATTTTCCCTAGGTGGCTAATGGGTCCTCCCTCTATAGGACACCCCTTTCTTTGCATATTTCACATGGGTTTTTCATGTATTTTCATTCCACGAAGGCAAGGTCCTAGAAAATTATGCCAAGACCCATTCACCCTAGGTGGCGAATGGGTCCTCCCTTAATGAGGACCCCTTTTTTGAATTTTATTTTAGCGATATTTTAATAACATTCATTTCTATATTTGGCATTGGCTTGAATTTTTTGAATTTCGGGGTTAATCTCTTGATTTAGTATAAATATGTGGCTAATTCATATAGTTTCATCATATAATTCCAAGCATTCATGCATTATAGAAAATTTGAGTTCACAAGACCATTTTCAAAGTATTTCAAGGCAAATTATCAAGGTTTATTACAACAATCCAAGATCATTTCATCATGAAAAGGGTTTAGTGCATTCATGCATGTTGTTGAGCTAAGATAGTGGATGTAGCATTGAAGATATACTTGCAAGAATTTTTATACATCTTATTTGAGATTAATATCTACATTCTTCATGGCCACTACATGTTAGATTGCAGATTTACACTCCAAGACAACTTCTAAGGTATCAACATTACATCATTTCATGTTCATGCTTCAAATTCATTATTTAATCATTTGGCTTAATTACCTACAAGGGATTTGACTTAGGAAAGCCCCTATTCACTAACAACCAACAAGTTTTTCTCCTTTTGAGTGTGTGTTTGTAGATTTATAGGTTGAAGATCAAGTGGATAATAAGTTTAGAAAAAATTGCAGCATCAAAGTTGTCAAGTTGCAAGATTGACCTTCATAGTGCAAGAACAAAGAATTGAAGCTATGGAATTTATTTTAGACTTTTAGGAGCTGGCACTTGAGGATATGAGAGTGCAAAAATCAAGGAAAATAACCTAGATATCATTTTTAGAAACCCTAATAGGGACCCATTCACCACTAAAGGCGAATGAGTCCTTTGTGCCCTAAAAAAAAGCTTCTTGTAGCAAGGTACACATCATTTTAAGCTCTAAAAACTCCCCTCTTCATTGGTATAATAGTTAGGGTTAGTTTCTAATTGTTATTTTATTTTTTGGTACACATAATTATATGTTTCATAGCATTAAATATTAGTTGTTCATTATCTTGATTGACTCATTTTGATGAACCCTATTTTTACACAAAACATAATGGTGAACTTGACTCATTGAATATTGCAATTTTCTGATTTTGAAATCTTTCGTTGCATCCTAGATTAGATCTTATACTCATTTGCATTTATATTTGCATTGAATTATATCTCATTTAGGGTTTCTTTCATTGCATTCAAAATTGCATCTCATTTAGGGTTTAGATTTGCATTGTTTTGCATCTCTCTAAATCTAAAAAATACAAAAAAAAATCAATAATTGTGCATATCATTTAGATCTCATATAATTTCATTTGAAAATAAAAAAAATTGCATGTCAACCTAGGTCTTTGCATTCATCTTTTCATTACATTTTCACATTGTATTTTTGGAAAATCTGAAACTGAAACTCATTGCCTTGAACCTAGAATTGAAAGACATTATTACAAGCTTGAAAATAATTCAAAAATAGTTTAAAAATACCTAACCAGGACCCATTTTCCCTTACTGGTGAATGAGTCCCTGATCAAGTAAAACCTGCACCTTTTGGCATCTGAAAAGGCACTAAAAATCACTCTGAAATCAACATAAACATCTCAAAAAAACCTAACCAAGACCCATTCACCCTTACTGGTGAATAAGTCCCTGTTAGCTACTAATTTAAATTTTCTAGAAATCAAAATCTCAGTTTTAGGCTTTTGTTTGTTGCTGTTACTTTCCTATTTTAGTTTCTTCATTTTTTGTTTCATCAAATTCATTGAATTTAGCTTAAGTTGCTTCATTTTAGTGCATTTTCAAGAATCAAAATTTGCATTCAAACATTTCATTTTTAGTTTATTGCATTGTGTAATCAGTAGATTACATTGCTTAGAATCTGAAAATTGCATTTCATTCTAGGTTTTTGCATTGCCTCTTTCCAATTAGGGTTTGCACACTAGGGTTGTAAAACTTGCATGAGCTTTAAAACTTGATGTCCTATTAGAAATACTATTATAAGATGCAATTTGAGGCTCATGTCATCCTGTGATATCTCACTCGCTATGGATCTTTGGGTTTCTAACTCCCTTTCTGATAGTGTTGATAATCAACCCTCCATGGCTCATACTTTGCATACTTCATTTCCAATTACTTCAACCCCTAAAACCAATTTTATTAATGTTACCAACTTCATCCCTACCATCCCTAGTTCCACTCAAGCTTTTGGTTCTACTCAAAGCCAAGGTGGAATTCGATTCAATACCAATGTCCATTCCTACAAACACTAGTACACAACCCACAAAAACCTTTCAACCAACAACAACTATTCAACCAACAACAACCTTCCATCCCATAATAACCCTCTAACCTACCGTGACCATTCAACCAACCACAACAATCATACCTACTAGCACTATTTACACTTCCATAGGTATTCCTGCAGGAATCCCTTCCACCCTTGTCTATTCAAATACAATAACTCCTCAACAATCAACCTTCACCAACCTAAAATTCACTATTCCTCTACATACATACACCTCTCCACCTTATTCCCCTCAACCTTACAACCAAAATTATCATATCCTTAACTCCCTTTTGCAAACTATGACATCCCTCCAACAACATGGCAACATTACAACAAAACAACAATAATCTTGACCTTTGCAATACATCAAATCTAACCCATTATCCTTTGACATATTAAGAACGTAAATAAGGGATTATCAACCTTTCAAGAAACATAATAAGGTATTTTTACAACTAAATTATCCTCAAATAGGTCAAAAAACTAATAATCAAGTGGTTTCTATCAAGAAGACAACTCATTTTGGGGAGCAGGAGAGAGTGGTCACTCCTTTACCTGATACCCTTCATAATATCATGTTGCAGCTCATTGACAAGAACATGCTTACATTAGATCTTGTTGGAGAGCATGACCCTAATATACCATTTCCTAAAGGCTTTCAAAAAAATGCTTATCGTCATTACCATCAACAAAATGGGCATGGTATAGAATACTGTAAGCTTCTTAAACATCTTGTGCAAGACCTTATTGACAATAATCAACTTCAAGTTGGAGGTGCAAATGATCAAGGTAATAATTTTGGAGTGCCTCCTAATCAAAATTTGCAAATCTTTACAAATCCCATGCCTAAACACACCATTTCATTTGTCAAAGCTAGTGAAACTAAGAATGATGTGATGAATGTTGACACAAATGATGATAATATAGATACTATTGAACAAAATCCCACAGATATTGTGATACCATTTATTGAAGCTAGACCTCATAAGGGATCAACTAAAAAACCTCTTTAAATTTCTTTCTCACAAAATGACATACTTAAATGTGCACTTGATGGTCCTCTTTACATAGTTGGTCAAATCAATGATAAGCCCACTAATGGGATATTGATTAATCTCGTCTATGGAGAGAATGTGATCACCAAAAAATTATTATAGGTGCATAGATTATATCAAGAAACATATAGAAAACCAAAATCATGGATCAAGATGTATAATGGGTTTTCTTTCACTATGATAGGCTCTATAGATCTCCCTTTAAAAGTTGGACCGAAAATGCTAACTGTCTCATTTTCCATCATTCCACAATCAAACCAATTTCCTGTGAAGCTAGGATATCCATGGCTTCACTCCATGAATTTTGTCCCTTTGGTTGTGCATAAATTTCTAAAGTTTCCATTTGCAATGATATCTTTATTGTGCATCTTAGTGGATTTAACCCTGCCTCAGCTTGAGGGAATTTTTCATTAAATTTCTTTTGGCCCAAGCCTATGGAACCTATCAAGCCTCATGAGGATTTCTTTTTCAAATCATATCAAAAGCTCAAGGAAAATAAAATATCAGAATTATCCCTTTGTAACATGCCTCAAGATATGTGCAGGATCATCATGGAAAAAATAGGCCCTTAAGTGGCGAAAAATTCAAAAAAATCAGAGTTAGGGAACTTGACATAAAAATTTGAATAAGTTATCTATATTATTTCAAAAATATGTAAGAATATAATCTATAGAAAATTGAATTTAGTTTCTAAACTACTAGGTTTATTTTTAAAGAAAAATCTATTTGGTGAAAATTTGAAATTTCAATGCGGTAGTACTTAAATTTTAGAGAAAAATAAGAAGTAGGTGTCTTCCCTAACCACAATAAAATGATAATATTTTTTTATAAGATTTTAGATATAAGTAGAGGAATCATGTCCCAATGTGATGCATATTTTTTGTAATTTTTTCCAAGTAATTAATTATGATTTTTTATTAAACTTTAAAAATATAAAAACTTGTATGTTTGACCACCTTAACTTGGTCAAAACTTCATGAAATTCAATTTTTAACTTTTTAATCCTATAGTATGTGAAGCATAGAATGTGACACATGTTTTAAATTCAAAAAATTTGATACCATTTGAAAGCTATAGATTTTTTTCAATCAACATATCAATTAGGACTTAAGTCCTAATTCAAATAGAAAATGAATAATAATTATTTATTAAATTCAAATTAAAGCATAATTTATATTGGCAGAAAGCTGAGAATCTCCTTTAAAAACCCTTTTTGTTCATCAATTTTGGGTAAGAAAAAAGTCGTCAGCCACATGGGCCATCGTATTACTTACATATCACCACTTTTTGGCCCATCATGATCTTGCACATACCCCTCAACCTATAACTGAAACACCTATCCTTGACGAAGCAATGATCGAACCAAAATCCCTTCCGAACATCCAAGAAAAACCTATAGAGAAACCTCCCACAATTTCCAACAAGAGACCATGAGATAACACAAACAATCCCATTGTCCCTCCTAGAATCAAACAATTTTATAAAGTCAAAGAGAAAGTGGTTGAACAAGCTACTATTGCTTCTTCTATTCCTCCCAAGGAAGAGAAGACACCTATGCTTGAAAAACCCACTCTTACACAAACACAAATTGACAATAGATTGAAAAAGAATTGAAATGCTTGAGAGTGTAGGTGTGGACGTTGTATTATTGCTAGTAGATTACAAACTCAAGAAAATAAGAACATAGAAAATCAAAATTTGAACCTGCCTGAACCAGTACATGATGACTCTATACCTTCACCACAACATAAACAAGAACATTCCATGGACATTATTATTCGAACTCTTGTTGTGATAAATCTAGATGATGACATTGACATTGCAAAGGTTGGTGAACAAGTGCATGATGAGTTGAATACATTATTTTATTCTTCAATGAGCTTAAATGATAAATATTCTAAAAAGAGTTTTGAACCCAGTGCTTCCCCTAGTTCAACACTTTCTTTTGTACCTTTGGCTAGTTGTTCACCTTCCATTTATACTGACCAATATTGGTGTGCAGATGACCTACTTTAGGTTGATTCGCATGTGCCTAACTATTCTTTTGTATTTTCATGTTTTCTAGTTATGTGATTGCATGTGCATAATGTGATCCCCCATGTTGTTTTGTTTGATGTATTTCTTTCTTTTTGTGCATTCCTTTATATGTACCTTCATTCTTCTCTATGTCATAACCATTTTTCATTTTTCTTGTGTCTTCCTTTTAGGGATGACACAAGGTGTTGAGACATTTTGGTGTCTTCCATGTTGAACCAAAAGCTTTCCTTTATCTTTTTCATTTATCTTGTGTCATCTTTTTGGGGATGACGCAAGGTGTCAAGACATTTAGGTATCTTCCATGTTGACCCAAAAGGATTTTTATTTGTTTTTCTCTTTGTGTCATTCTTCCAGTACTATGAGTATTTGGGGAATGATGACAGTTCCATGCTCTATGACAAAATTGTAGCAAAGACATACTGACCCCAAATCCATAGATCCCTTATGTATTTCTAGGGGTAACCCTTCCTATTTCATGTCGCAGCTTTATTTCAGAAACATATGACTTAGCATAGGGTTTTCCGAGGAAAGCTCTCATGTCTTAGGAAAAACATTGGCTACTTTAAAGAAATTTCTCACAATAATGGTGTAGTAGTTGCTTTAAAGTGGGGGCATACATCAATGACATCTTTCAAAATATTTCATAGCATGATTTTTCTTTCTTCTTGTGATGTGTCCTTTTCTTGGTGGTGTCATTGGGTTTGATGTCCTCCAAGAGTGTATTTTCTCCCTTTGTGGCATGATGTGAATGAGGTATCCCATGATTAATGATCTGACATCCTTGAATTTTCATCTCTTGGAGACATTAGGCGCAATGTTCCGTAAGAATAAGAGCTTACACGAACAAAGTAAAATCTCCTTTTAACAATTTTTTTATAGACATGACATTCAAAAAGCATTTACAAAAGCATTACATTGTGGTTCCTTGTTGAATTTTTTAGGAGGATAACTTTGGTAAGGTAAAAGAGGCTAATATGATTCTCTCATTTGTCACCTAGTTGGGATAACTCACCTAGTGGACAAACTGAGGTTCCACTACCCCAGAGTGAGGGACACATACATATTTAGGACAACTCACCTAGTGGATAGACTGAGGTTCCACTACCCCAAAGTGATGAACATGTGTAACAGACAAACAACCTCATTCCACATTGCATTGAAATAGTTGTGCTTTATCCTTTTGTTTATTTCTTGGCCTTTGATAGGGTATGATAAAGTATCTTTGTTATTGTTGCATACTTAAGTGTCTTGAATGTCTACTTTAGTGTGAGATTCACATGTTGTCATCCTCTCACTAAAGTGGGGGAAAAATGTAGTAACAAAAGAATTATCCTTTTTCCTTACTTGATTTGGGAATAATTGTCATTAAATTAACCTAATTTTTCCTAGGTTTAATGTTGTAATGTGTTGTAACACACTCACATTGATCTTGGGCCCCCTTTTAATTAAATGTACCTAATTTGTACCCTCTTTTAGTTGTTGTAAAGTGTTGTAACTCACTTTCACACTTATCTAGGGTCCTCTTAATTAATTGTGGTTAATTAGAGTTAATTAGCCCCTTTAATTCAAATTTAATCCTTATTTGTGACACCTTCTGAAGATCTACCTCGACACCCTTAATTTAAATTGCATAACATTTAATTGGGAAATTTTGAGGTCTTAGAGATTGGTGCTAGGACCCATTCACCCTAAGTGGCGAATGGGTCGTCCCTCTATAGGACCCTCATTTCTTTGCATAATTTACATGGGTTTTTGATGTAATTTCATTCCCTGAAGGCAAGGTCCTGGAAAATTATGCCAAGACCCATTCACCCTAGTAGCGAATGGGTCCTCCTTTAATGAGGACCCCATTTTTTGAATTTGATTTTGGTAGGATTTTAATAACATTCATTTGTAGATCTGGTGTCGACTTCAATTATTTGAATTTCAAGGTTAATCTCTTAATTTAGTATAAATATGGGGTTAATTCAAATAGTTTCATCATAGACTTACAAGCATTCATGAATTATAGAAAATTTGAGTTCACAAGAGTTCACAAAAGAATTTTCAAAGGAATTTCAAGGCAGATTATCAAGGTTTATTGCAGCAATCCAAGATCATTTCATCATGACAAGGTTTTATTGAATTCATGCATGTTGTTGCTCAAGCTAAGATAGTGGATGTAGCATTGAAGGATCTACTTGTAAGCATTGTTATACATCTTTTTTGAGATTAAGATCTACATTCTTCATTGCCACTACATGTTAGATTGAATATTTACAATCTAAGACAACTTCCAAGGTATCAACACTGCATCATTTCAATTTCATTATTTCATCATTTGGTTTAATTACCTACAAGGGGTTTGACTTAGGAAAACTTCTATTCACTAACAACCAACATTTTTTTCTCCTCTTGAGTGTGTGTTTGTAGATTTACAGGTTGAAGTTCAAGTGGAGAAGAAGTTTAAAGCAAAATTATCTAAGTTGTCAAGTTGCAAGATTGACCTTCATAGTGCAAGAACAAAGAATTGAAGGTACAAAATTTATTACAAAATTTTGGGAGCTGATAACCAAGGATTTGAGAGTATAGAAATCAAGGAAAATAACCCTGATCTTAGTTTCAGAAACCCTAACATGGACCCATTTTCCACTAAAGGCGAAAATGTTTCAGGTACACATCATTTTAAGCTCTAAAACTCCCCTCTTCATTGCTATAATAGTTATGGTTAGTTTGTGATTTTTATTTACATGTTTTGGTACACATAATTGTATGTTTCATATCATTAAAGATTAGTGGTTCATTATCTT
The DNA here is from genome assembly GCA_007258455.2 of Sequoia sempervirens. Lineage (NCBI taxonomy): Eukaryota > Viridiplantae > Streptophyta > Pinopsida > Cupressales > Cupressaceae > Sequoia > Sequoia sempervirens. The sequence continues at coordinate 194,725,560 of VDFB02000013.1, read as the reverse complement.
GATTGACTCATTTTGATGAACCCTATTTTTGCACAAAACACTAGTGAAAAATTATTGAAAGACCTATCTTTATAGGCTTCCTTTCTAATTTCCCATTTATTAAATCCCATAATTTGACACTTGAAATTTGAATTTAATACCTTTAAATGCCACCAAAAACATATTTTAATTTGAGTTTATGAAATTAAAGGGGACCCATTTTCTCATGGGCGAATGGATCTTGACCTATAAGTTCAGGATCTATATTATGTTGAGGCATTAAATAAATTAATAGAATTTATTCAATGCAAGTTACATTTGTCAAGAAATAATTAAAATATGCCTTGGGATGCATAATAAAGGGTTTTAGGGGCCTATTGATGAGGTTTAAAAATGAATAAATTCAAGGTCACTAAAATATGTCCAAACTAAGTGTGAAATTGTACTTTCACTTAGAAAGGAGTAAAATTTTCTACACTGCATTTAGTTTTAATGGTATATATGTCATTGAGTTGTATTTTTTCTTAGTGTACTTGTTTATTCATCATGGTTGGGTGACATTTACTCGTCTAGATGATGATTGTATAGATTTTTTATGAAGGGTTGAATGACATGTATTTCATTTAGTTGTATAGATTTGTTTTTTAGGAACTAATATTTATCTTCTTTTCATGCTACAAATAAATTTATTCATCATGGTGAGGAAATGATCAAGGATTAAACCAACACAAGAAGAGAAAGAAGATAAGAATGTAAAAAAAGAAAAATATATGAGGAAACTTTGTTAGAAGAGGAAATTGGAGATGATAGAAGAATACATTTCAATTGAAGAGGGATGTATGAACCATCAACGAGAGCTATGGTATTGGTGGCACAAAGGGAACAAATGCAAAATATTCATGCAATGAAAAATTTCAATCTCGTAGTTGGATACACATCATCTACCACAATTCAAGATGGAGGGACACCATCTACCACATCTCGAGTTGAAAGTACAAGTGAAAAATCTTTGTGAAGAATCTAGTGAAAAATATATTGTGAAGAATCTAATGAGTGCATATGAGAGTATGGGTAACACCTCAATACAAAAAAGGTAGTAATGTCACACAAAGTGTCATTACATCAACAATAGTAAGTAATCAAATGAAGAAAGCTCATCTCATTGGAAAGACAAGAAAATCATTAAGAATAAATAGAAAAACTTTAACAAGAGCCATTGGAAGGTGCCAAAGAATCAAGGACACCGATGATAATGAATTATGGGAATTATCAAGGAGACTACCATGAAAATAAAAACCAATTGTTAGGTAAGTGCTAGAAGATGGGAGTAAAAAAAGGGGTCTTCAGTGGCCACTTTTTTTTGAATTCAAGAAATATTGACCTTTGATGAGAAATTGAGGATAGTTACACTCAAAAAATTTAGATGCAATAGAAACAATGTTTGTAGTGCTCTGAGTCTACTTTCTAAACTAATAATTCTTTTTGAAAATGGTAGAGATTAAGAAGTTCAAAAAGGGAGCCATAGAAACTGGTGTTGTTTTTTTCAAACAAACATAAAATAATGTCTTTGTGGCTCCCTCAAAAAGTTAACTTTTTTGGTACTTTAAAATCGCTTCAGTGAGAAATTAGCTAACAACATGTAGTTTATGCCTAATTTTTCTTATAGTTTATGTAGTTGAGGTAATAGGGTTGAGGGATTAGGGTTAGGGTTTCAATGAATAGAGTATAGGGTAGAGAATTGAGGGTTGATGGTTTAATGTATAGGGTAGAGGGTTAAGGGATAAAGGGTTTAACAGTTGAGGGTTTAAGGATTTAAGGGTTTAAGGATGAGGGTTGCAAGTTTAACGGTTTAGGGTTGAGGGATTAAGGTTGAGGGTTGAGGATTGAGGGTATAGGGGTTAAGGGTCTAGGGTTCATAGATTGAGGGTTGAGGGATTATGGTTGAGGTTTTAAGGGTTGAGGATTTAGGGTTGAGGGTTAAAGGTTAAACGGTTAAGGGTATAGGGTTGAGGGATAAGGGTATATGGTTCATGGTATAGGGTTGAGGGATTAGGGTTGTTTTTCCAATGTAATGGTAGAGATTTTAGGGTTGAGGGATTAGGGTTGAGGGTTCAATATTATGGTAGAGAGTATAGGTTTAAGTGATTAGGGTTGAGGGTATAGGGTTGAGGGATTAGGGTTGAGGGTTTATGGTATTAGATTGAGGTACTAGTGTTGAGGGTTGAGGGTATAGGGGTTGAAGGTTTGGGGTTTAATGGTTGAGGGTTGAGGGTTGAGGGTTTAAGGGTTGATGGTTGAGGGTTTAAGGGTTTAAGGGTTGAGGGATTAGGGTATAGAGTTGATGGATTAGGGTTGAGGGTCCAATGTAAGGCTAGAGGGATTAGGGTTGAGGGTCCAATGTATAGGGTAGAGGGTTGAGAATTGAGGGTTGAGGGATTAAGGGTGCAAGATTTAAATTTTTAATGGTTTAAGGTTTGAGGGATGAGGGTTGAGGATTTAATGACTTAGGGTTGAGGGATTAAGGTTAACGGTTGAGGGTATAGGTGTTGAGGGTTAAGGGTTTATGGGTTGAGGGTAGAGGGATTAGGGTTGACGATCTAATGTATAGGGTAGAGGGTTGAGGGGATAAGGTTGAGGGTATACTGTTGAGGATTGGGGTTGAGGGATTAGGGTATAGGATTGAGGGATTAGGGTTGAGGGATTAGGGTTTAAGGGTTTAGGGTTTAGGGTTGATGGTTAAGGGATTTGTGTTTAAGGGTTGAGGGTTTAAAGGTTTAGAGTTTATGGTTTAGGGCTAAGGGATTAGGGTTTAAGGATTGAGAGGTTAAGGGTTTGGGGTTTAGGGTTTAAGGTATAGGTTAGAGGGCTGAGGATTTAGGGTGTAGGGTAAAGTGTTTACGGTTCAGGATTTAAGTTACAAGGTTGAGGGTTAATGTACAGGCTTGATCCTATAAGGAATTGTGGTGAAACTTCATATTTCATATAAAAAGAGGCATCCATAGCACTTAGAATATGTCATAATTGGTCAAAGATAGGTCTCATTGATGTACCTTAACCAAAGCTCCTATTCACACATAATAATAGTTAAGAAACCTTTATAAAATCAACTTTTTCAAAATGTGAGCTTATGTTGGAAAAGTTGAAACATGGTCAATTTTAGAGAAAGCTAAAATGCGCTCACATTATAACATAGCCACATTATAATGCAAGCACATTTTTTCTTGCTCTAAAAAAGGTAAAATAGGTAGGACACATGTGATCCATGCCCACATGCTTTGTTATTCTTTTGCTTCTACATGTGATCCGACAAAATAATGTTTTTTTATTCTAGTGGGAAGAGCACATACAATTTTTACACATTCCACCACCTTTGCATCAACTTTCCACCACCTTTTTTTGTTTTCCAACTTAGGAAGGAGAAAATAACAAAGTGTTTGCATCAAATTTTATTATATCAACTGAAGATTCAATTTCTAGTAATGTTACAATGTTAAGAATGATTGAATTATTATAATTTAACAATATACGTTGGTTAATTGTATAGTTTTTAGTAGTTCTATTAGATTTATAAACAATTGAACATTAAAAAGGAAGCAATTTCATGAAAAGATCAAATTGTTGAGGAGTTTGATGCAAGAAGAAAAAAAACTACATGCATAATTAGGTAGTTTCTCCAATCGAATCTTTGACTTTAAGGTATGTCAAGTATTTGAACATGTTCTTTACATTTTCCTTCATTCTCTTATGGGATTATATTTTGCTAAGTATTCAAAATTGTGACTACTCAACATACATAGCTTTAATCAAATGAATTATATTTTGCTAAGGGAATATATTAGATTTTTTAGAAATATATATTCTATGTTCATCATTGTTTGTTTTTACTTTTCGACATCTATGAGAATTCAAGGTGGGTTACTTTGAAAATTATCATTATGACCTTAGCCCCTCTTGGCACATTTAACCTAGACAAAGACCACAAAAAACACTTTTTAACCTCGATTGGAATAGTAAAAACATCAAATCTTATCTTGCTTATTTTATCCTCTTTCCAAAATCTCTTGCTTAATCTTCAATTTCTCTGATTATAGTTTTAAGTTTTGCATCTAAACATTAAATTATTCTTTATCATTTAGTGATGCTTTAATTGCTGCAAGTATAATTCCAAACACAAACTATTTTACCCTTTGTTTCTCTTAATTAATCACTGTAAACTTATTGTCAAACCCTCTATGGCTGGGAAACAACTTCAATTTCACCCCAAACTAGAAAAATTCACTTATATATGACAATGATTCCAAATAAATTTTTTGGTTAAGGTCTAATATGGTGAATATCTAGCAATATTTTTAGCTAGAGATGAAAGGAAATATGCTACGAAGGTTGAATAATGTGCCTAGTGTTCTTATGCAGTAAGATTGATGTCACTAACTATGTGTAATTGAGTATAAGGATTTTATATCAATCATCCAATACCATGCATGCTATTTAGTCTTATGGTGTGTCCTAGTGCACTTATGCATTAGGAATAATGACATTAAGTTTATATGGATAATATACATGAAGCTATTATATCATGCCTAGTGTGCTTGTGCATTCACCATGGTTGAGTGAAATCAACTCTAGTGTGCAATGGATCAAATTGAATGTCATATATGGTGTGAATTAAGGTTGAATGGCACAATATCCTTTGATTTTCATGTGTTTTGAGTGAAGCTTCCATCATGAGTATAGTGTACCAAACTCCTATATTATGTGTCTAGTGTGCTTAACCATGCATCATGGTTAGCAATATTTATGATAGTGTGTTTTGATTGTATTAGTTTTATTTTAAGTTTTAATGGTGTATATGTCATTCAATTGTATAGGTTTTATTTCAGTTTCTAATGACATATATATGTCATAGAGATTGTATGGGTTTTGTTTGAAGGTCACATCAAACTCCTACCATGTGTCCTTAGTGAAATTTTTTATTCATCATGGCTGAGTGACATTTACTCTTCTACATGATGATTGTATGGATTTTGTATGAAGGGTTGAATGACATATATTTCTTTTTTTTTTATGGATTTGTTTGAATTTTATAATGACACATGTTTCATTGAGTTGAATAAATTTTGTTTGATGGTTGTACTTTTTTTCTGCCCTCTTTATGCCATTTGTTGCCCCTCCTCATGCCTCTTTTAGACTATAATATATTGTGTATATAGTAATTTCATGGAAAATTTCAAGTTTATGTAAGTTATTTATTTACTCTATAGTAGTATGGTGGAACTAATATTTATCTCTTTTTCTTACTATAGATAAAATTCTTCATTGTGTGGAGGAAATGACCAAGGATTAAACCAACACAAGAAGAGAAAGAAGCTAAGAATGCAAAGAAAGTAGAAAATATGAGGGAACTTTGTGAGAAGAGGAAATTGGACACGATAGGCAAAGACATGCCAATTGAAGAGGAACCTCAATCATCAATGAGAGATATGGTATTGGTGGTACAAAGGGAAAAAATGAAAAACCTTTGTGCTATGAGGGATGTGAATACCATATTTGGAGGCATGTCCTCTACTACAAGTCAAGATGGAGAAACACCCTCTATAGCATCTCAAGTTGAAAGTACATAATTACTCACATATGAGAAAGTAGGTACACCATCATTCCCATCTCAACTTCAAGGTGCATCATCTATTCCATATCCAATCAAAGTTATGAAATTTATCCCATATCATTTAAATATTGATGACATTCCTAATGTTGAGATGAATTTACCTTTGAGAATACCACCTATAATTTTACATAGAAAGCCCGACTATTTTATTGATATTAATGAGAATATTTTATAGCCAATGGAATATAGGATTCCAAAACATACTTGTAGAAGATTTTCTCATAAGATGTGGAGAGTGTTCTTTGAAAAATTAAATGAGATCAAAAGATGTCAACTATTTATTGTATGATGTAAATTATAAAGTATAGGTCCATCATGAAGACTCTTGGGTTGAGAACATCAAAGGCTTCAAGTGAAAAATCTATTATGAAGAATCTAATGAGTGCATATGAGAGTGTAGGTAACACCTCATGTACAAAAGATAGTAATGTCACATGACATATCATTACTTTGAAAATAGCAAGTAATCAAACAAAGAAAGCTATTCTCATTAGAAAGACAAGTCAAGCATTGAGAATAAAAAGAAAAACTTTATCAAGAGCCATTGGAAGGCACCAAATAATCAAGGACATCGATGAAAATGAATTATGGGAATTCTAAGGGAGACAACTAAAAAAGATAAACCAATTGTTGAAGCATTGAGATCACTAATTTAAATATTTTGGAATAATTACACAAGGGTATCTCTGAATCAAAGGGATGTCGTAAGAAGGATAATTTTTAGTCAAAACCGTGAGCCACATCTAAAGCAATTTTTGGATGACTCAAACACAATTTTTTGGTAAATTTCTAGAGATGTATCCTCAACTTAAAATTTCTCAAATATTTTTTGAAATGCTAAAACCATTGCATGTCAAAATAAATCACACGTGCAGTACTTGTTGTTGTAGAGTACATATTGAATTTTCCAACCATTTTGATGTTTATTGGTCTATATATTTAGACTTTTATGCTAACAATGTTTTGTAGGATTGTCACATACATGCACCACCTACATCTTCAAGAGACTTCATATCAACAATTTTATGTGAAAGAGAGAAATCTAAAATATGCTATAAGAATAAATAAATCATGGAGTACATGTTTTTTGTTCCCATAGTTCAAAATAAACTAGAAAATAAGATGGATCACTCAAAATTCTAGGTGAGCAATTTCCAATTGAATTTTTCTAGATACAAAAATTCTAACAAAATTAATGTATCAAAGAAGAAGAATTAATTGGTCTCTACATCATTGCTAAAGAAAGAGAGAAAAAAAGGTTTCAAATTCAAATAGAAAAGTTATAGGTAGGACTAGGAAATGAGAAAGCACAGAGGAAAGTAGAAGATAACAAGACCAATGAATTAGAAAAAGAAGAAAAATATTCCTCTAATCTACAAGAAAGGAGGATAAACAAATAGAGGTGGAATTGAATGAAATGAAGCAAAGGTTAGATGAAAGAAAAAAGAACTATGATGAGGAAAAATCCACTTCAAAAAAATTAAAACAAAACCTAGGGAAAGAAAATTAGCAATGGGAACAAAAATTGGAGAAAGAGAGAAAAAAAGTGAAAGTTTGGTCATAGAGTTGAGGGAAGCAAAAATGAAATAAACTCTTGTCAAAAGAAGTTAATTGTATTTTGTAGAAACAATGAGGCGTATGAAACAAAATATCTGGGAGGAAATAATATAGAGGATTGATAATTTGTGTGAATTGTTTCAATTGGTTGATGCTATTAGACTACATTATAGGAAGCTCAAAAAAATTTAATTGAAAAAAAATATGGTGACAATAGAGAAATCTGAAAATCAAGTTCAACAAACAATCTACAAAGCTAGTGACGATGAATTGAAATCAAAAGGGATTAATAATCAGATTGGTGCCTCAATGAAGTTGTCATCTATCATTCAAAAGTGTTTGAGAATGTGTGAAATAGAGGAATTTACCCATCTAGCTACAAAAAAGATGAAGTTGGATGAAAAGGTAAGGAACTTGACAGAGCTTGGTTTTCCAAAGGATTTTGACACAAATGAGCATTTCATTAGAAAAATTCAATAAAAAAATAAAATTCAGTAATGTTTTGATGTTCAATTATCTGTATTATTTATTTTATCAATTGAAGAAAAAATTTGGTTTCAACTACTAGATACACATTAAACGATTGTTGATGTTCATTGTTGGATATGCTACTGTTGTTAATATGTTACTAAGCATCGAGTTGATTAATGAATCATTGAGTACATATTTAACACAATTAAAATATGAAAATATTAATAATATGTTAATATATTCAATTTGATGCATAATTTCATAAATTCTAATACAAAATATCAACTACAATTTGAAATATAAAATACAGTATAAAATTCAAATACCTAGAAACTCTTAAATCCCATGATAACAGTTATAATTCAAAATCTATATTCTACATTTGAAATTTGAAATAATAGAAAATAATAGTACGTTAATTTATTCAATCTGATTTAGAAATTCATGAAATACAATACAAAATATCATCAACGAGTACAATAGTCTTAGAATATGATCTCAAAAATCATGTCTTTCCATATCTCTCAAACCCCCTTACATGGCAAAAGATTAAAGGATTCCACAAGTTTGTATGTCTATAGTGGCATGTCCTTTTCTTGGATGCATAACCATAGAAGGACACTATGATGGAGCTTATAAAATTTTCATGGTCTCATGTAGTCCAAAAGGTGGGAAAATTCTTGGTAATCCTTAATTGGTTAAATTATGTTTGTTAGGTATGAAACCTAGGGCTTTCTAAAACCCTATTATATTAAAACCTTGGTGTTCTTATGCTTTGTTGTCGACATCGTTCACTTTTTGACTTTTTTTTAAGTTATGACTTATGGCTATCAATATCGTGAGTCCTGCATCCCCTTTTTCTAGGAAGTGCCCCTTTAATATTTTGTTAAGCTCTAATTATTTTCCTTCCTAATGTTTTTTGGGTTCTCAGGGTGGCCTAGACATGTGTCGCAATATCCCATTGTCTCTTTAGTTTGTTGAGTGCTCAGTTTTTTCATTTTCTAGCCCCACAATACCCTAAAATGATGACACATATCCAAATATTTGTGAGGGCTAATGTTTTTTATCAAATTTTTTATTCCCATGTCATTGAGTCTTTTTGTCTCATCCAAAGTTGGTCCTCATATTCCCTAGTCACTTTATGTTTTTATTTTAGCATGTCCATTTCACGAAATCTCTTTCCTTTCATAGATCTCTGAAAATTTTGACATTTATTCTATGTAAAATGGAAAAATGTTGACACGTATTAAAACTTGTGTTGAATTCTATCACAAAGGCATAGACCTTCATGGGGCCATGGTGGAACTAGATTTTTGCTCTAGAAAAGTCACAAGATGATGAAAAGTTTTGACATCTTGGCATTTCATAGTGAGCTCTTCTATTGTCGAAGGCACATTTTTGTCATATTGACCCTTTGTGAATGAGCCAAACGGTGACACCTATTTGCATGGAAACAAAAGGAGGTTTCCACTTAAAAAGAGGGATAATGATGTTTATAAAATGTTTGATTCCCATGCCACTAAATCTTTTTGTCTCATCTGAAGTTGGTCCCCCTATTCCCTAGTCACTTTAATCTATTATTTTAGCACTTACATTTCATGGAAGCTCTTGCCTTCATAATGCTCTTCCAATTCTGACACTTTTCCTCTATAAAATGGTAAAATATTGACACATATTAAAACATGATGGGATTGATGGGACTGACTTTTTACTCTAACAAAGTCACGAGATGATGAAAAGTATTGACATCTTGCCACTTCATAGTGAGATTTTCTATCGCTGGGCACATTTTTTTTGTATTCGCCTTTGTGAAATAGTTAAATGGTGACACTTTTTTGTATGGAAAAAAAAGGAGGTTGTCACTTCGCACAAAAAAAACCAAACTAGTGTGATGGTCATTGATATGAAGATCTAGGGTCCACAATCAAAATTGGTAAATGTCTCTCACTAGTTATGCATTCAAGCATGCAAAGGAAGTAATGGAAGATGGGATTGTATTTTTTATCTAGAGAATTCATGATGTTGAGGATAAATTACTTGTCGAAATTAATTTCTCTCATAAATGCTAAGGTTATCAAATGAGCTACTACAGTTTTCTAGATCAAATAGATTTTTTCTGGTGCTAATTAGGGTTTTTTGTGATGTTTCAAACAAGTAAATCAACCTTGTTAGTTAAATTCAAGCAAAATGTAGGGTGTAGGGAATATTTTTGCTAGTTAAAAACCATAAAATAGTAAATAATTATGGGTATACACTGCTAAATTTTTCTTAGACCCTTAGTTGGGTAGAAATTCTATAAAACCCTAGTTAGCAGTATAAACCCTAGCCCACTGTAATTCCAAAAAATGGCTAGAACTTCAGTTGGGAAGAGAGCACCGCCAGAGGAGGAAATAATTTCTTTATTTCTAGGATCATTGAAGAGACCAAAGGTTGGTCTGAGGTTTGGTGGTGTTACAAATAAGCTCATGGAATGGGGTATATGATGCAGAGACCCCATATTCTAGATGAAGGATATGTGATGTTCAAGTACATTTACAGGAAGGCCTATGTAGACAGGTCAATTTGTAAAATTTGGAACCTTGGATTGAGCAATTTGGTGGTTCCTAATGTCTTTGTGAATGCAAAATTGATAAGGCAGTTAGCCATGGCATATGAACCCAATTCTAGGTCATTATTCACCACCAATGGTGAAAGACCATTTTCATTTGATAGAGACAAAGTATGCATGTTATTTCAATTAGAACCTAATTCATGCATGCTAATTAACCTAGGTGCATTGAACATAGAGTATGAGAGAAACAGACAATTATAAGGTCACATGGTTGCCCTGCTTTAGGCCAAAAGGGCCAAAAAAAGAGTTGCAGAGGTTTGGCAGGGGTGATTTGGAGTCTTTTGTCTATGACATCTTCAAGCCCTACTTTTAGAAGACATATTTTTCATTGATGCAATTCTTAGGGATGGATAACTTGATCTAAATCCCTATAAATGTGATGTTCTTGGTAGTAGACATTTAGAATATGGATGTCAACAGAAACTATGACTTTGTGGGGTATGTTACTAACCAATTGCACATATCCCTTTGTGCAATCAAGAGGGATCCCTTCAATCCTATAAGCTTTAGGAAGTATTCTCTTCTACTACATATGATAGTGTATGTAGGATTACAAGTATAGCCACCACAATTGTAAATAAGGGGCATAAGGGAGAAGAATTTGTTGTTATTGTTCCATAGAAAAATGGCCCCTTGTCATTTTCATGGCCTTTTAGGTCTTGTTTCATGGTGTATGTCTATTTTTCTCTGATTTTATGTTGTGGGATGCCTTGAACATGCTTATTTAGGTACTAAAATTCAAAGAAAGATGTCTTATGAAGGTGTTGTGAAGTGTTGTAAGATATTTATACACTCTTCTAGACTCTATTCATTACAATTCACCTAAAAATCACCTTTTCATCACCAAAAAAGTCATATTTTGATGTGTTATAAAGTCTTGTAACAAGCATTCATGCTTTTCTACATATATTTTAACTATGTATCCCTTTCTCATGCCTTATTTCACCCCTTTAGGCCCTCATATGACTTAATTAAGTGTATTTTTGAGTATTATCCTGATAAACAACATTAAATACAACATATTTCCTAACACACATTTTTCAGGTCCTAGGTTGGACCCATTCGCCATGGGTGACGAATGAGTCCCCCTTGGCCCCAAATTCAAAATATTTAAAAATTCCGTTCAGGATTTTATTCAAAAACACTTGATGTCAGCCTGTGATGAGGTATGAATGGGTAACTAAGGCACAAGTATGTATAAATAAGTGATTTTCACCTCATTTCAACCCCCATTCATTCAAGCATTCAATCACACTTCACATTCAAGCATTCAAGCATCTTTCAACATCAATCCAAGCACTATCCAAGCACTTTGAAGCAACCATTGACATTACTTCAGAATTCCATCATCAAGGGTTTGGTAAGTTGATAGCAATTACATGTTATTAGTTTATCTTTCTCTTTCATTTCATTGTTTCATTAAGGGTTTGATTACCAAAAGTGGGGTTTGACCAAAGCAAACCCCTATTCACTAACCGTAAACCATTTTTCCCCTATTGCATGTTTGTTTCCAGCCTTTTGTGTGCATATTTAACAAGATTTTTAGTGTTGAAGATTGGTTTACAAGTCAACTAGGTGCTTCAAGTCAGCTCAAGTCTATTTCAAGCTCGGAGAAGGTTTTCTATATGTTTCCTGTAGAATTGACTTCGACAACCCGACAAGCAATGATTCCTAGATCTGGTGTTGCAGAGTTGTCTCCTGATTTTTCAAAAAATTAGGAGAGGATTGATTCACCACCTGTGGCAAATGAGTCCTACCTTAGGACTAAAAATCTGAATTTTGTCAGATTTTGGATCCCGATAGACAAAAACTTATTCTCGATAGTTTTTCACCAAGAGGATGACTGATTTGCCACCCTAGGAAAATGAGTCTCACTATGAAAAATTGGTGATTTCATCCAACATCCACAACATTCTATATTCATCATACTTCACCCAGGTGCACTCTAATTTAACTCATTTCTTTCTGTTTTGCATATTTTTTTCATTTACTTCATTGTTTGCATATCATAATGTGTTTTCAAACATAGCTTTAATTTCACTTTTGCATTCATATTCATTCATTTAGATTAGTTAATTGCATTTAGTTAACTTCATTTAAATTAGAAAACATTGCACATAACATAATTTGAATGAACCAATAGCATTTTTTGCTCCTATCTCTCTCCTTTTAGGTGAAAAACCCTAGAAGAGCAAGAGTAGCCCATAGGAGCCAAAAATCAATGGTTCACTTTGGTGGACCCGAATTTTGAGCACTTTTCATTTCTGATTTCATTCACATATTGCATCTTAGTTTAAATTTTCATTAACATTAGATTAAGACATTGTTTTATTATTGCATTCTAGGAATTTTCATCTTCCATTAGCGAAAGCTTCATTTAGATTTCATTTTAGCATTACATCTCATTGAAAAAAGTAAAAATTTTCATTTTTCATCTTTGATTGCATACTATAGAGCATTAAAATCATCTTTAAATTTTTGAAAAACATACAAAACATCATATTGGGACTTATTCACCACCCTGGGTGAATCAGTCCCTTTGCACTTATTAAACAACATTTCTAGCATTTTTCTGGCATTTGTCTACATTTTTGTTTTTTATAGTTAGATCTATGTTACAATTATCAGCATTTCTATTATTTGCATTTCAAACTCTTATATTAGTTTTCATTTGCATGCACCCCTCCTTTGTGGTACTTGTATGAATGTTTGGTGCCTCGTTGATAATACTTTAGTGAGAAGAAGTTCTAGACTCATGGCCTCCCACGATAGCACTTTTGTTGTAGACCTTGGGATCTCATGAGCTCCTACTCCTAGTATGGACAATGATGCATTAGGCCTTGACAATACCACTTCTATGCCTTCACCTTTCCATCCAATGAATGTTGAAAACCACAACAACTCCCTCCTGGAAGAAAAGGTCATTAATATTCATGAGGATTTTGTACACTTACAACAAGACTTGTCACTTGAAAATATTTCCACCACTACCATTCCTACCATTGAAAACCTTCATCGTTTAATTGAAAGTGATGATGGCTTGTAAGTGATGAAGAAGATTGTCGAGATTTACAATAAACATGATTCTTCTAATATCCAATCTACAAACATTCATGTAAGCCAAGGAAGACCTCAAGTTCCCCCCCTTCAACCATAGCTTACATACCAACTTATACCAATCTGCATGTCCACACAACTATGCATCAGGTTAATTATGTGGCTACTTCTTTCTCGATTTCCACTAGTATTCCTACTTCTCTTGTGGCATCGCAAGTCCCTTCCACCACCTTCACACCCCATAGTATTCCTTTCACTTCCCCTCACATCACCTACAGTACTCCACCACCATTTTCCCTTCCACCTCAAACCACATACCCCGATCCCCTTCTTACACAACTCCTTACCACCGTTTCATCCATGCAACATCAACTTTCCACCATTAGCCAAGGTCAATCCACTCCACCTACATATCATGTCCATAGTAGCCCTTTATCATTATAAATCTTACGTACCCTGATGCCACAAGGGATAGAAATGCCTTGATTTAAGAAATATGGAGGAAAAGGAAACCCTATCAACCATGTTAATGCTTATACAACTTTGTGTAGTGACTTCGTCCTTGATGATAAACTGTTAGCCAAACTGTTTCCAAGGACCTTGAAAGACACTGCCTTAGAGTGGTTTTCCAACTTTCTTAAACATTCCATCCATTCTTTCAATGAATTGGTGGATGCTTTCATAAGTCACTTTCAAGTTCACATGACACCTAAAAAGACAATGGTTGACCTCATGTGATGTAGAAAAAACTAAGATGAACAAGTAATATATTTTATCTCATGATACCAATCCTTGTATGCTCAAATCGATGTCAAGATTCTATATGCACATCTGTAAAAGATGTCTATTGAAAACTTGCACACACACCTTCAAGATAAATTAACCATGATGAAATTCCCTTCCTTCATGCATTTATGCATAGGCTTATGTGACTATCAAAACTTAGTTTCTAGTCATGATTCAAAATCCACTTTTAGCCAAGTTGAAAAACCTGAACACAACAATCAAAACCAAAATAACACACAAAGCTTCTGCAAACTAAATAGAGGATTTTTACAGTTTAATCTGCCTCCTCAATCTCAATTGTAGCCAACCCAACCCAACCCATTCCAAATCAAGTGGTGGCTATTAAAGCAGTGGTGCCTTATACCTATGGGGACCTGAAGAGACAATTTACTCCCCTACCCAATACCCTTCATAACACAATGAACCAATTAATTCAACAACGCATGCTCACTTTTCCACCCGTTAGACCACTTGATCTAAACCAACCATTACCACCCACCTTCAAACCTAATGCTTATTGTCATTTTCATTTCCAAAATGGATATGACACTGAACACTACAAGCATCTAAAATATTTAGTTCAAGACCTCATTGATTCATGCCACTTGTCCAATGTGGATGTTAATGATCAAGGAAATAAGTCTGTTGCACCCCTAACCAAAATTTGCAAATTCTTACTAATCCCATGCCTAAACATACTACCTTATTTGTAAAGGCTAGCAAACCTTCAACCACTATTGTAATGAATATTGATACAAACCATGAACAACATGATATACCTTCACCTATTACTACAGAAAGTCCTATGGATGAACTAGTGGCTATGATAGACGTTATCCCTTGTAAAGGCCAAACCAATAAATCTCTTGATATCACTTTTTCTACTAAGGACATACTACAAAAGCTTCATGATGGTTATCTCTACATAGTTGGCCGAATGTATGATAAGCCCACTAATGGGATATTAATAGATCCCACTTGTGGTGAGAATATGATCACAGAGGATTTTCTAGTATTACACGATCTATATCAAGATGATTATAATAAAATAACTACATGGATTAAGACACATACTAGTTTTGCATTCCCTACAATTAGATCAATCATGCTACCCTTATAGATAGGACCCAAAAATTTGGAGGTAACATTTTCAATTATTCCATAATCTGACCAATTTTATTTGCGGCTAGGCCACCCTTGGCTTTGCTCAATGAAAGCAGTCCCATCAATTGTTCACAAGTGTTTGAAGTTTCCACATGACAATGAGATAGTCACCATACACCATAGTGGTTTTAATCCCTTATCTTCCAAAGGTAATTTTTCATTAGATTCCTTTTTTCCTACACCCATGGAACCCATCACCCCTCGAAAAGACTTCCTTTTCATTTCTTATCAAAAGTTTAAACCCAAAAAGATAGCCAAATTGTCTCTTTGTAACACGTCCCTATCCACTTCCACACCTCTTGTCATAGATGAAACCATGCTTCCACCTGAGTCTGACATTGAGAAAACCACACAACCTCCTAAACAACCACCCTTAGATACTTCCCCACCATCGTTCAAATGACCAAGAGAAAATAAAACCACTCTTTTCATGCCTCCTCGCATTAAACAAGTGTATAAAGCCAAAGAGAAAGTGGTTGGACTATCTTCTTCGATTTCTTCTATTCTTCCCTCTTTAGAAGTAGAAGAACCTATGATGACTCAATCTGCTCTTACACCTCAACAACTCCAAAATAGAATTAAACAAAACCATGGTGCTAGGGAATGTAGGAATCATCGTCGTCTTCTTTCTCATCAATCTTGCATGGAAGAAGATAAAGAAACACAACCTCCACCTTTGACAGAAGTGATAGATGACCATCCTCCTTCTCCTGACCTGCCATAGGATAGTCTAGTGCAACATTCACAAAAAAACAAACCAATCCAATAGCCACAACTTTTGATACATCCATCCTTAGAAATCACCCTTTGTCGTCCCATTGTCATTAATCTTGATGATGATGATGATGCAATGATCACAAAAATAGATGAAGAAGTGCATAATGAATTAAATTCTTTATTTTCATCTATAATGAGCTTACATGATAAATCCTCTCCACTAAGTGAAGAACCTGGTACAACTCCCAGTTCGGCACTTGCAATTATTCCTTTGGACAGTCAACCACCCTTGCATTACACTGAACATGAATGGGAGGTGGATGACTTGTTAGATGGTTGACTTGCATTCACCTAACTAGCCTTTTTGCTTTTTCTCTTTTTATTTTTCCTTTTTTTTTCCCTTTTCATGTGTGTATCGTGTTCCCCCATATTGTGTGTTTGATGTTTTCTCTCTCTTTATACACTTCTTCTATTTTTTGTGCATTATCTTTTTTCCCTTTTTGTTTTGTGTTCTCCTTTTGGGGATGCCTTAAAGCATAGAGATGCCCTATGTCTCTTCCATGTTTTCCCAAAAGGTCCTTTCCTTTTTCCCTTTTTTTGTTTTGTGTTCTCCTTTTGGGGATGACACAAAGCATAGAGATGCCCTATGTCTCTTCCATGTTGACCCAAAAGGTCCTTTTCTTTTTCCATTTTTTTTGTTGTGTGTTCTCCTTTTGGGGATAACGCAAAGCGTAGACACCCTATGTCTCTTCCATGTTGACCCACAAAGTCCTTGTCTTTTTTGCATTTTGTTTTATGTTTTCCTTTTGGGGATGATGCAAGGCATTGAGACTGCAATGTCTCGTTCATGTTGACCCAAAATATTTTTCATTTTATTTTTCCTTTTTTGTTTCCTTTCTTTTTGCTTGTGTTTTCCTTTTGAGGATGATGCAAAGTGTTAAGACCGCAATGTCTCTTCCATGTTGACCAAAAATAGACTTTGTTTTTTTTTTCACTCTTTTTGTGTCATTCTTCCAATTCTATGTGCTTTGGGGAATGAAGAAATTTCCAAGCTCTTGCATAAAAAAATTGCATCAATGAACATACTAACCCAAAATCCTTAGATCCCTCATGTGTTTGGTGTGCTTTCTTTTTGGGGGGGAAACTCCCTTTCTTTGTTTTTCATTTTTCCTTGACATGACACAGCTTAAATTCAAAACATATGACTTGGCATAGGGCTTTCTAGGTTGGCTCTCATGTCTTGTTTTCCTTTTTCATTTTCTTTTCTTCTCTACTTTAAAGTAATTTCTCACAAAATGATATGTAGCAATTCCTTTAAAGTGGGGGGCATACATTACCATTAATTCATTAGCATTCTTGGTTCCTAGTGCAATGTTATCATTTATTCGATGTGTTTGTCACTTTGTGGATGACATTGGGTGTAATGTCCTTTATAATTGTGATCTATCTTAGCATATTACATTCCTCTTGGTGGCTTGATGTGATGCACTACATCCCCTAAGTTGTGAATATACTATTCTTTGATTGGTCCTCTCTTGGAGACATTAGACATAATGTTCCCTAAGTGATTGACCTTACATGAACTGAACAAGACTCCTTTGAACATCCTTTAAATTTTACACTTTTTGCATTTTACATTTTTTCCTTTTGCCACCGTGCATAATGTAGCTTGCATGACTGTGGTACTTTGTCTTTTTGTTCATGACATTTTTTCATGTGGCGCCTTGCTAAAGTTATCAACAAATATAACTTTAATATGATTGAGCGAGAAGCCCACCTAGTAGCATGAATTTTCCCCATAGCCACTTTTGTGTTTATGAGTGCATACCAACTAGCATATGTATCTTACCTTTTTGGGCTTTCTCACCCCATGGACAACTAGTTATGTGGCCCCACAGTGAGTACATTTGGGCCTTCTCACCCGGTGGACTGTCCTGTGTTATGTCACCCTAGAGTGAGTACACATTCTCTTTTTCAAACAATCAGCCTAGATCTAATCCACAACTAGTTGGATTGACGATCGAAGCTTCATCCAATTCATCTCAACACTTGTGTGTTCCTTTTTTCTTATGCTTATTTTTTGATGGGATCTTCATCCTGGGGTTTTGATCATCCCTCTTGATCGTTGTCATTCCATCTTGCTAGCGTAAGTGAATTTGAACCCTCTTCTTGATGTTCATGGCTACTTTAGTGTGAGTTTGAACCAAGTTCATCCTCTTAGTAAAGTGGGGGCTAAATATGCCATAACAAAATGGCCCCTTATCATTTTCATGGCCTTTTAGGTCTTGTTTCATGGCCTGTCTATTTTTCTCTAATTTTATGTTGTGACATGGCTTGAACATGCTTATTTAGGTACTAAAATTCAAAGAACAATGTCTTGTGAAGGTGTTGTGAAGTGTTGTAAGACATTTCTACACTCTTCTAGACTCTATTCATTACAATTCACCTAAAAATCACCTTTTCATCACTAAACAAGTCCTATTTTGAAGTGTTGTAAAGTCTTGTAACAAGCTTTCACACTTTTCTAGGCATATTTTCACTATTTATCCCTTTCTCATGCTTTATTTGACCCCTTTAGGCCCCCATATGACTTAATTAAGTGTATTTTTTAGTATTATCCTGACAAACAACATTAAATACAACATATTTCCCGACACACATTTTTAGGTCCTAGGTGGGACCCATTCGCCATGGGTGGAAAATGAGTTCCCCTTGGTCCCAAATTCAAAATATTTTAAATTTCCTTTCGGGATTTTATTCAATAACACTTGATATCAGCTTGTGATGAGGCATGAATGGGTAACTAAGGCACAAGTGTGTATAAATAAGTGATTTTCACCTCATTTCAACCCCCATTCATTCAAGCATTCAATCACACTTCACATTCAAGCATTCAAGCATCTTTCAACATCAATTCAAGCACTATCTAAGCACTTTGAAGAAGCCATTAACATTACTTCATACTTGCATCATCAAGAGTTTGGAAAGTTGATAGCAATTACATGTTATTAGGTTATCTTTCTCTTCCAGCATTTCATTGTTTCATTAAGGGTTTGATTACCAAAAGTGGGGTTTGACCAAGGAAAACCCCTATTCAGTAACCCTAAACCATTTTCCCCCTATTGCATGTTTGTTTGTAGCCTTTTTTGTGCAGATTTAACAAGCTTTGTTGTGTTGCCTATTGGTTTACAAGTCAACTAGGTGCTTCAAGTCAACTCAAGTCTATTTCAAGCTTCGAGAATTTTTTATGTTTGTTTCCTGCATAATTGACTTTGACAACCCGACAAGCAGTGATTCCTAGATCTGGTGTTGTAGAGTTGTCTCCTAATTTTTCAAAAAAATGGGAGAGGACTAATTTTCCACCTGTGGTGAATGAGTCCCACCTTAGGACTAAAAATCTGAATTTTTTTAGATTCTGGATCCCGACGAACAAAAACTTGTTCCTCACAGTTTTTCACCAAGAGGAGGACCGATTCACCACCCTGGACCAATGAGTCCCACTATGAAAAATTAGTGATTTAATCCAGTATCCACAACATTCTAGATTCATGATACTTCACCCAAGTGCACTCTGATTCAACTCATTTCTTTTTGTTTTGTATATTTTCTTCATTTACTTCATTGTTTGCATATCATAATGTGTTTTCAAACATAGCTTTAATTTCACTTTTGCATTCATATTCTATCATTTAGATCAGTCAATTGCATTTAGTTAACTTCATTTAAATTAGAAAATATTGCACATAACATATTTTGAATGAACCAATAGCATGTTTTTCTCCTATCTCTCTCCTTTTAAGTGAAAAACCCTAGAAGAGCAAAAGTAGCCGAAAGGAGCCAAAAATCAATGGTTCAGCTACCAATCTAGGAATGGACATACTTATGGGACAAGGACTACAAGAATTCCAAATTTTTGTATTTTGAGGAGTTTTTCATCAAACCTCTAATGGGTTAGGTATCCTCACTAATTGGGGTTTGTCAAAGGAGGTAAGAAGATTCTTAAGGCCTCTTGACCTCACCCCAAAGAAGAAGATTGATCACAACTATAGTGATTGGTTCTTCTATTTAGATGCTTCATTGATCATAGTTTTTGGGATCCCATTTTCACTCCATGTGCTTCCTAAGGATGTCCCTAATAGATTGGCCTTTCTTGAGATCATGTGGCAACTAAATGAATCTGATAAGATTCATTTTAGGAATAATAAGATTCATGCACTTATTATTACTATAGTAGCATTTTTAAATTTCATGGCATTAAATAGCGATGGTATTGAGTTGATCCCAAAGAAGCTTCTCCCCTACAAATTAAAGGTAGAAAAGTTCAAAAGATTTGATCCAGAAGGCTTCATCAACAAAGAGAGGGGTATCTGTAAATTATCAACCTATCATCACGTATGTGATAACATCGAAGACCTTATTAGGAACTGCTCCTCTGAGAGCTAGGCAACCAAGAGAAAGGAGTTGTGGGTAAAGATCCAAATTGTAGAGAATAAAAGGATGAAGGTTGATCCATCCTTTAAAGGGTGAGTATGTGCACGATCATCATGGAAAAAATAGGCCCTTAAGTGGGGATGAAAATTCAGAAAAATCAGAGTTAGGAAACTTGAAGTAAATAATTGAATAAGTTATCTATATTATTTCAAAAATATGTAAGAATAGAATCTATAGAAAATTGAATGTAGTTTCTAAAATACTAGTTTTTTTTTTTTTTAAATCTATTTGGTGAAATTTTCAAATTTCAATGCAGTAGTACTTAAATTAGGGAAAAAATAAGAAGTAGGTATCTGTCTGACCACCCTAACCACAATAAAATGATAATATTTTTTTATAATATTTTAGATATAAGTAGAGGACTCATGTCCCGATGTGATACATATTTTTTGTAATTTTTTTCCAAGTGAATAATTAATTATGATTTTTTTGTTACAAATTTTAAAAAATATAAAAACTCGTATGTCTCCACCTTAACTTGGTCAAAACTTTATGAAATTCAACCTTTTTTTTAATCCTATAGTAGGTGAAGCATAGAATGTGATGCATGTTTTAGATTCAAATAATGTTATACTGTTTGAAATTTATGGATGTTTTTCAATCAACCTATCAATCAGGACTTTAGTCATAATTCAAATAGAAAATGAATAATAATTATTTATTAAGTTCAAAGTAAAGAATAATTTATATTGGTGGAAAGCTGAGAATATCCTTTAAAAACCCTTTTTTGTTTCATCAATTTTTGGTAAAAAAATTTGTCAACCACATACCCATCATATTGCCACTTTTTGGCCCATCATGATCCTGCACATACCCGGGTCATTCCTACACATAAGGGACCCCATAGTCAAGATGATGGCTATGCTTGATAATGTTGGCCAATATCCCAAAGATGCATCTAAGAACTTCAGGTGCTTCCTCTTCATCCAAAGCATAAGTACCCCAAAACCCGCAACCAATAACCCCATTATAGGTGATTGATCTAACTATTGGGTCTTTGGTTGACTACCTAATTGATTTTGAGGAGATGGATGAAGATGAATTAGTGATCCAACAGGAACTTCATCCTTCTAGGATGCTTATGGAGAGGCCAAAAGATGATAGGTTGATCATCAATTTTGAGACTAGTGGGGATGCCATTAATGACATCCAGGAAAGGTCTAGCTAGGAGTTTTTGAATGATGAGGCATTTATGAACACCCAAGAGTTCAAGGACCTAGTCCTCAAGAATAAGGAAAAAGAGTTGAGGGAAACCCTCACTATAGGTAGCTTCTTTGAGTAGAAGCAAAAGGCCACCATTGAGGAGTTTCATAAAAGGGTAAAGTAGGAGATGAAGGGAATGACTCTTGAGAGAGGAAGGGAGTTGGTGAAGAAAGCAAGATGTTTGTTATTACCAGGTTGGGATATTTCCTCAGTCATTTCTTTTGATGCAATAAGGAAACATCAGGGTAAGGATCCAATTTTGAGATTAGAAGAACAAGTTGAAGATCTATACTTTGGGTCTGGATTCCACCCTGGACATAAGACCTTGGCTATCTAGTCAATTTTCCCTTAGAATAATAAGACACAAGTCATATCCAACCCAAATAAGCTTACACATCTTTTTGTTAGGATATTTGGAGACACAAGTGCTACATAGGAAGCTTCTTTAACATTCAATGCAACTCTTTTCATAAATACAACTGTTAGGAAGTTACAAGATGATTTGGAAAATTCCTTTAATCAAAACCTTGAGCAAAGGCTTAATGTAGTCTGGGGGTCATTTCCCCCTCCACAACAAATAGAGGATTCTCAAGCCTCACACAACAGAAATAAATTGGAGGTAGAGATAAAGGAACTCAAGGAGAAGCTGAAATAGAGAACCTAAGAGGCCAAGTCAGTAAAGAAAGCATCAACAAAGAAGACCTTTTATTTGGTGGACAACATTGTGTGATATAGGTTGTCCAGAATCCTCTACCATGTAGATAAGGTGTGGGACAATTATGCACTATTGAAGGATGCTTTCTCTTCTCACAACCACATATGGATAATATTGAAATGAATGCAACTCAAGTGGTCTCAAGGAGTAGCGTTGTTGAGATTGTTGGTTAGCAATTCAAATTTTGATGACAACTTGATATCTAAAATTTTGAAGGAGTCAGATTGTTTGGATGACATGATGCGTCATCACAATAGATACAAAGATTTACTGAAAAGGGAGCTTAATACCTTTGAGGGATTTGAGGAATTACATATGCCTCCAATTTTGGTCAATGAGGGGAAATGGTGGCATGTGTAGAATGGAGATAAAAAAATTCCAACCTCATCACTCCCATGTATAGTAAGATGAATAAGGTTAGGTTGATGTTGACCAATTAAATGCCAGTATGGATGCACTCATAAAATTGGAGTATAGTTGATTAGTTTTCCACACCTAGTGCAAGTTTTAATTGGAAATGAATACAAGGCACATTTGGAGGAGGTCAATAGGTTTTTTCCACTAAGGATTAACACCTCAGCAGAGCAGGTAGAACATATGGAAGAGTAGGGTGATGTAACTTGAGTTACATTTCAATTGGCTTCTAACCACTAGATATAACTATTGCATGGGTTTGTCATACAAGGAATGTCAGAGATGTCCAATCCACTGCAAGAAGGAATTTTGAAGATCATTTGATATACATTGACTTTAATGTTGCAGCTAACCTCCAAACTACTTTTGGAGTGGCTATCAGTTTTATGAACCATCTTTATTTGTTGTAAATTTTGAACTACTTTTGGTGGTTGAATGAATCATTTTTCTTGTTGCTAGCTTTGTGTCTATAAAAGGGAATTTTGGGCCTCATTAATAGGGGTTCTACTTCTTAGATTTTGTAGGTCTTGTTGTAGGTCTTAGGTTGTATAGTTCATTCCTCTAAAGCCCAGAGATGAAATTTTGTAAAAAATTTCTCTATAATAACAGCAAATGACCTAAATTCTCATTACATTATACTTTATGGCGTATATCAATCTTATAATTCTCTCCATTTTTGTACTCATTACTCCTGAATCAATATATCAAGGATTATCTTTTGGCTCATGTTTCACCTTTTATTTTATGAATGTATGAATTTTTTATTTATATTCAAGTAGTCTGATAATATTTTTTATATTTAGTTTCTTGTTGTAAGGAACAAGGGTTATCAAAAGCTAGAAGGTTGGTCTATTATAGGAGTTTTATTAAATTTCTAGACTCTCTGTGGAAAAGGCACTGGTCAATCTAAATCTTAAAGCTAAAATCTTTGATAGAATCAGATATAAAATCAAAATCAAAATGCTTAATTTTTTGTGATGTTCTTGTTTTATGTTCGTTACGTGGTAGAAGATAAAGGATTCCACAACTCCATGTGCCCATAGTGGAATGTCCTTTTCTTGGTTACAGAACCATAGAAGGAAACCATGTGATGATATTCTCACATGGGACATGGGAGACTCCTATTAGAGAGAGGGGATAGTTATGTCCTTTTCAGAAAAAATCAAGGCTCCACAAAATACCGCCACATGGAAAAAGATTTAAAGGATCCGATATGTCCGCGGACCCATAGTGGAATTTCCTTTACTTGGTTGCAGAACCACAAAAGGAAACTATGTAATGATATTCTTGTTGGAATAGTGTGCCTCAATCTCATAGGCTAAAACCTCTGAAAGAGCCAAGTCGGTGTGACATCCTTAATGTCTGGCCAACTAGTAGTTGTGCAACCTTGTGAAATGTTCAAGTCACTGAGACCTTGTTACTGTCATGCCGACTGGAGCTATCACTGTGACATTTCTTGTCATTGTGATCTCTCTCCACCTGGTAAGAACTCTCGCTGACTGTGGTTCATAGTGGTTGTCGAGGAGACTTGTGGTGACAGCAATTATTGGGGAAAGATATGAACGTTTGGTATGAAGTATTACTGACAAGAGATGTCTTGCCAAATAGTTATACACTCAGAGTCATTGAGGAGAGACTTGAACACTTAGCAAGAGCTCTTGGCGATGGGTGATTGTCCCGTCGATGAGCTAGTCTATTGTCTGTATGACTCCTAGAGAAGGGTGGTTTTGGGGTGACTTGGAACCTTCGGTGTTACCTCTCAGTAATAGCCTAAGTCTTGCCAATGAATGTTCTTTTTAGTATGACTTGAAAGGCTCAGTATGATCTCTTGGCGAATAGCGATAGTCTAGCCAATGGGAATGCTGATGTATATGTGACTTTGGAACTTCGATATGACCTCTCGCCGAATAGCGATTGTCTTGGTGATAGCACTACATGTGATGGATATCGGTATGATGTCTTGGCGATAAGGGGAAGTTCGAGCAATAGTTTTTGAACTTGGTATAACATCTTTTTGATGGTGGTGACTCTTGGAGATATCGATAGTTGGGATTTGTGGCATCGGGAAGACACGGTTAGTGTCTCACCAACATGCGACACAAGTTGAACATTGTTGACTGATTGGAAGACTATCCTACATGGTGTGTCTTCGACCAATCAGAGAATCCGAATGGGAACCATTGGAAGTTAGTCTGTTGTGGTCGTTCTATGAGGAAGTTCAATAGATAGGGATGACATGGATATACTCTACAATTGCAGATGATGTTCGATTCGATCAACAGTTGGATGAATGGTTGAATGAACAGTTCGATGAGTGATTAGTGAGAATTTAATTCTAAGAGCATTGTATCTTGAATTTTTTGTACAAGGTCGATCAAGGATTTATGCTGTTGTAAATTGGCATCAGAGAGTGAAGTCCATACTCTGTATGCAATTTCATTACTGTAATACAAAGGGGTTTTTCTTGGTGTGGTGGCTTTTTCTCCCGTAAGGGTTTTCCCACGTAAATCTGGTGTTCATCTGTGTATGTTATATTCTTTGTTTCTATTATTTCTTTCAAGTGTATCTTAAATTGGACTATAATTGAAAATTTAAAATCACCTCTACATTTTTCCCTGAGGTTTTGACATTAGGAGAGTTGTTTCTGCACCTTAGCTTTCCTTACAAGTGGTATAAGAGCCTGGTCGGTTGTGTTATCCTTGAGGGTATGTTGGGTTTTTTGTGTCAATTTCTATTCAGTGGGAGTCTTGTAGAAGTTTGGTAATTCGAATTATAGGTTAAGATGGCAAGCATGTCAAGAAAGATTGAAATTGAGAAATTCGATGGCAGCAATTTTGAGTTGTGAAAACTTAAAATGTAAGATATGTTGGTTGATCATGATCTTTGGATTGTTGTGTCTGGAACGAAGCCTACAGGCATTAAGCAAGAGGATCAAGACCTTACAGATAGAAAATCAAAGGGGTTGATAAGGCTCTGTTTAGTAGACTCTGTTCTTCTGAATGTTCATGAAGAAAAGACTGCATCTTCCTTGTGGAAAAGACTGGCAGCTATTTATCAGGGCAAGTCCTTGGTGAATAAATTGTTCTTGAGAAAGAAGTTGTACTCTTTGAGAATGCATGAGGGAGGGTCCCTTGCTAATCATTTGAATGCTTTCAACATGTTGATTGCATAGTTAACATCTTTGGGTGTGAAGATTGATGAAGAAGATCGTTGTATGCTATTATTATGTTCTTTGCCAGATTCTTGGGATCACCTGGTGATGGCTATTGGGAGTACGAAATCCACTTTTAAGATGGAAGATGTTGTTGCTTCTTTTTTATCAGAAGAGATGAGAAGGAAATCTTCCGAGATGGTGAAGGAGGCTCTTGTTGTTAGAGGCAGATCGAAAGAAAAAGGAAAGAAGAAGGACAAGAAGTCCAAATCCAAATCAGAGGGGAGATCAAAGTCTCCTAACAAGAAGTCCAAGGTGAAGTGCGAGAATTGTGGGCAACCTGGTCATGTCTGAAAGGATTGTAAAGAGGAGAAAAAGAAGAAGAAGAAGAAGTATTCTTTCGACAATGATTCTTCTCAGAGTGATGCAGACGCTTTCATTACAGCCTTGGCTACGCAGGCATCAGATGATGTATGGTTGATTGATTCTGGAGCATCTTTCCACATGACATCTCATAGAGACTAGTTCACAAAGTATGGAAAATACGATGGTGGAAAGGTATATTTGGCGAGTGATTCATCTTTGGAAATAGTTGGTCATGGAAGAGTCAGAATTCAATTCCCTGATGGAAGAGTGAAGGGAATCAATGGTGTAATAAATATACCAAGTCTGGCTTGAAATCTACTTTCTATTAGTATGCTAAATGATATTGGAGTGCAAGTCACATTCTTTGGAATGGCTGCAAGATGACTAGAAGCTCTCTAGTGCTAGCAAGAGGTGCTCGTATTGGTACCTTGTATAAGCTTGATGCACATGCTATGCAATGCAATAGTGTCTCCGCCAAGTCACAAAAAGCTACTCATGGGGGAAAAGAGGAAAAAGTTCTTGATAGTGTAAACTCTATGGAAATTAAACTTCCAGCAGAAAAGACTATGCTCTGGCATCATAGGCTAGGCCACATTGGACAAAAAGGTTTAAAAACCTTAAAGAATAAAAACTTGGTTGAGGGGCCTGATGATTGTAACCTTGAATTCAAGTTTTGTGAACATTGTATATATGGTAAACAACACCGTGTTTCATTTTATTCCAGTCCTCACAAATCTTCTAGTTTGCTTCATTATATACATTTTGATGTTTTTGGTCCAGTGAATGTTCCTTCTTTGTCTAAGTCAAGGTACTATGTATCGTTTATTGATGATTATTCAAGAAGAGCATTTGTTTATTTTTTGAAAAGTAAATCAGAAGTGTTCAGTTGGTTTAAGGAATTTAAGAACCTTGTAGAAAATCAGACTGGAAGAAAACTAAAATGTTTAAGGATTGATAATGGCAGTGAATTTTGTTCTGATGAATTCGAGAGGTACTGTAAAGATCATGGGATTAAAAGACATAAAACTACACCTTACACTTTGTAGAAAAATGGAGTTGCAGAAAGGTTCAACATGACAGTCATAAAAAGAGCACAAAGTATGCTGAGTAGTGCTGGCTTGGAGAAGTTCTAGGCTAAGGCAGTTGCTACAACATGTTACTTGATAAACCGTTCTCCTAATTCTGCTCTTGTTGAGAAAACACCTTTGGAAGCATGGTCTAGTAAGAAGCCCTCTCTAAGACACATTTGTGTTTTTGGCTATGAGACATATGCATATGTGTCGAATGAGAAAAGATCTAAATTAGAGAGTAAGGCTGTTAAATGTATTTTTATTGGCTATAGTGCTGGCATAAAAGGATACAAGCTTTGGAATCCTGATATGGAGAAGGTTCTATACATCAGAAATGTTATCTATCGTGAGTTGAAGCCTTTCCAGTCAGAGACAAAATCAGAAAACAAAAAGGATGTAGTTGAAATTCCTCCTACACCAGATAAAGAGGAATTGAAAATTCAAAATGTACCTAAAACTGAGTTGAGCTCAAGTAGCTCTGAAAGTTCTAAAGAAGAAGAAGAACCTCAGCCTCAGTAAGTGAGGAGGTCAACTCGTGAAAGAAAGAAACCTGATAGGTATGGGTTTTCTTTGATAGATTCTACTTGTGCCTATGCTTTAATTTCTAGCACTAATGAGCCTAGGTCCTTGAAAGAGGTTTTTAGAATGTCTGATTCAAACTCTTGGTTGGAAGCCATGAATGAAGAAATGGCATCATTAGAAAAGAATGATACTTGGAGTTTGGTGCCCTTGCTTGAAGGAAGAAAAGTTATGGGCTACAAATGGGTATTTAGAAAGAAAATAAGCCTAGATGGCAGTGTGGAAAAATACAAGGCGAGGTTGGTTGCAAAGGGTTATTCCCAGGTAGAAGGAATTGATTATGGGGAGATTTTTTCTCCTATAGCTAAGCTAACATCTATCAGATTTCTCTTGTTACTTGTAGCAGCTTATGACTTAGAGGTTGAACAGATGGATGTGAAGACAACATTTCTTCATGGTGATCTTGAAGAAGAAATTTATATGTCCCAGCCCGAGCACTTTATTGAGAAAGGTAAAGAAAAACTGGTTTGCAAGTTGAAAAAATCTCTGTATGGATTAAAGCAGTCTCCTAGAATGTGGTACCAAAAGTTTGACATGTTTGTTTTGTCATTGGGATTTGTAAGATCAAAATCTAATCATTGTGTGTATTACAAATCTGAAAGTGATCAAGTTCTTATTATTGCTCTATGTTGATGATATGTTGTTCATAGGCAATAGTAAGTTAATGATTTATGATCTTAAGTCTCATTTGTCTACAAAGTTCAAAATGAAAGATCTTGGTGCAGCAAGGTATATTCTAGGAATGGAAATAACCAGGAATGGAAGAAGAAAACTTTGGCTCAGTCAGAGTAAGTATATCAAGACTGTTCTAGAGAGATTTTATACGAATTGACGTAAGCATCTAGTTGTTCTAGTTTTGCAGGGAATGCTTTCTATTGAGGATGCCCAAAATCTCTATTAGAGATGGAGGATACGACCGGGTACCTTTATGCTAGTGTAGTTGAAATCTTATGTATGCAATGGTTTGTACAAGGCTAGACATTGCTCAGTAGTGGTACTTCATTAGGTTTATGGCTAATCTGGAAGGACACATTGGGATGTTGTGAAAAGAGTATTCGATATTTGAAGGGAACTTCGAATATGCTTTGTGTTACCATGGGAACTTGGTTGAATCATAGAGGACTCTCAGTATTCGAGGCTATGTGGATTCTGATTGGGGACATTGAGCAGAAGATCCACCAGTGGATATATTTTCATGTTGAATGGTGGTGCAGTGAGTTGGATGAGTAAGTGGCAGGCTGTAGTCACTTTGTCCACTACAGAGGCAGAATACATGGCAGCAACACATGCCTGTAAAGAAGTAATCTGGTTAAGACCTTTGTGTTCTAACATTTTTTTTGATGCAGGGCATATAACAATTTACTGTGACAGTCAAAGTGCTATTTGTTTGGCAAAGAATCCTACTTTCCATGCCAGGACGAAACATATAGATGTACAGTACCATTTTGTATGAGATATGGTGGAGGATGGAAAGGTCTCTTTAGAAAAAGTGGATACTCTAGAGAATGTTGCAGATGCTTTGATGAAGCCAGTGAGCACAGACAAGTTTAGGTGGTGTGCCAATTCGATGGACCTCAGTTCCCATGAATGTCAGTAGTTTTGTTGTGCTTTGGAGGTGCCTATGTGATCTTCGTCAAGTGGGAGATTGTTGGAATAGTGTGCCTCAATCTCATAGGCTGAAACCTCTGAAAGAGCCAAGTCGGTGTGACATCCTTATTGTCTGGTTGACTAGTAGTTGTGCAACCTTGTGAAATGTTCAAGTCGCTGAGACCTTGTTACTGTCATGCTAACTGGAGCTATTGCTATGACATTTCTTGTCATTGTGATCTATCTTTTCCCATTAAGAATTCTCACCAACTGTGGTTCATAGTGGTTGTTGGGGAGACTTGTGGTGACAAGAGTTATCAGGGAAAGATATGAACGCTCGGTATGAAGTCTTACTGACAAGAGATGTCTCGCCGAATAGTTATACACTCAGAGTCATTAGGGAGAGACTTGAACACTCGGTAAGAGCTCTTGGCGACGGGTGATTGTCTCGCCGATGAGCTAGTCTATTGTCGGTATGACTCCTGGCGAAGGGTGGTTTTGGGGTGACTTGGAACCTTCAATGTTACCTCTCAGCGATAGCCTAAGTCTTGCCGACAAGTGTTCTTTTCGGTATGACTTGAAAGGCTCGGTATGATCTCTTGGAGAATAGCAATAGTCTTGTCGATGGGAATGTTGATGTCTATGTGACTTTGGAACTTTGATATGACCTCTCACCGACTAGCGATTGTCTTGGCGATAGTGCTACATGCGATGGATATCGATATGATGTCTTGGCGACAAGGGGAAGTCTAAGCGACAGTTTGTGAACTCAGTATAACATCTTGTTGATGGTGGTGGCTCTTGGCGATATAGATGGTTGGGCTTTGTGGCATCAGGGAGACACGGTTAGTGTCTCACCGACATGCAACACAGGTTGAATTTCGTTGACTGATTGGAAGACTGTCCTACGTGGTGTGTCTTCAACCAATCAAAGAAGCCAAATGGGAACCATTGGAAGTTAGTCTGTTGTGGCCGTTTTGTGAGGAAGTTCAACAGATAGGGATGACATGGATATACTCTGCAATTGCAGATGATGTTCGGTTCGATCAACAATTGCAAAAATGGTTGAATGAATAGTTCGATGAGTGATTAGTGAGAATTTGATTCTGAGAGCATTGTATCTTGACTGTTCTATACAAGGTTGATCAAGGATTTATGCTGTTGTAAATTGGCATCAGAGAGTGAAGCTCGTACTCTATATGTAATTTCATTACTGTAATCCAAAGGGGTTTTTCTTGTTGTGGTGGGTTTTTCTCCCATAAGGGTTTTCCCACGTAAATCTGGTGTTCATCTGTTTATGTTATATTCTTTGTTTCTGTTATTTCTTTCAAGTGTATCTTAAATTAGACTATAATTGAAAATTTAAAAGCACCTCTGCATTCTTCCCTGAGGTTTTGACATTAGGAGAGTTGTTTCCACACCTTAGTATTCCTTACAATTCTCACGTGGGATGTGGGAGAATCCTAAATTGGAGAGAGGGGATAGTTCCATCCTTTTCAAGAAAATAAAGGCCTTAGTCATCATTGAGATTTGTACATTCCTTCTAGATGGATGAACCATGTTCAAAATTGATAAACAAGTAGATTAATGAACTACCCTCATGTGAACTAGAAGTAATAGCAGATGTGACAAATGATGGATCATCTTTTTAGTTAATTTCCTTCATAAGTTTTTAGTTCAATGTAGGTTTTCCATCTCATTTGTTGGTCCAACATAGTAGCAAAAATTGTAGAGGTGTGCTCATTCCACGTCAACTTGAGCTTTGAACAATTAAAAAATAGGTACACCCTTATTGGTAAAATTTAGTATTGTTAGTCTTGAAGCTCATATTCAATCTTTCTTTTTACTGAACCAAGATAGTGTAGAAATCAGTTTTAGAATCATTCTAGAATTATGAGTTGATCAAACACCCAAACCTCTGGCTCTACATCTAAAAGACCCTTTGAGGAGGATATTTTTTCCCAATTGTTCGGTTCCTCAAAACAACCTCAACATCAATGTATCCTCAAACCTAATGAAGTAGAGGGGATGCTAGACATAGCCAAAAATTGTAGAGATGTTGAGCTGAAGAACCAAGATAACACAGTCACTGGTTGGTAATTGTTCCTACATTAGTATGGAAAAAGAAATTGTCGTTCTCCTATATCTAATGCATGGACCTATGATTTGGGGAAGTTGGTTGTTCTTAATGTATTTATAAATGTGGA
The DNA here is from genome assembly GCA_007258455.2 of Sequoia sempervirens. Taxonomy (NCBI): domain Eukaryota; kingdom Viridiplantae; phylum Streptophyta; class Pinopsida; order Cupressales; family Cupressaceae; genus Sequoia; species Sequoia sempervirens. Next base: position 194,693,770 of record VDFB02000013.1, on the reverse strand, counting down.
ACTCATCAGATGTCTTGCTTCTCAGTATGATGAAAATATCAGAGTAATTAGGGCATTGGATGGAAGTGTCCTAATAGATATGACCAATGAGTTTATTTATGACTTTTTTAGACTCAATGTGGCCACTAATTCTTTCAGAAGAAAATACCAACAAGATAGAAGTAGCTTTAGAGTGAGATGGATCCCTAGGTTAGATAGAAAGGCTTCAAAGGGAATTAATTGAGAATCCTTGATAACGAACTTGATCCTTTTGATGTCAAATCTTTTGAAGACTATTTTAGAGAAACATATTGGGAATCATGCCAGGTGTTGGGAAAAGATGCATGCTCAAAAATGAAAGTACCTCTTATGTATATGGTTGTTGATATACAACATCCTTTTGTCAATAGTGACTTTGACTATGCCATCTTCTTACCTCAAGATATTCACAATCAGTTGGTGGGCATTAAGAGAAGGCAAAGTGGTAAGCAACTAAAGGTGAATTTCATGTGGTATTCTCTCCTTTTGCATATGCTTTTGTACAAAGGGAAAGATCATTTCAGTAGAGTTTTACAATTGAACATGAAAGAGGAAAATGATCTCCCGATGCAATGTTGGCCCCGTATTTGGGACAAACATTGTAGTGATTCCTACCTTTTTTTTTTAAGAATTTCTTTGTAAGATAAGTCATGGAAAGGCTAGTATACCAAGAATCAGATTGCAAAAGGAAATTTTTTATTTCCTTAGTCCCAAAAAGAGGAGATTGGAGTTAGGAGTATGACATAACTGGGGAGATTATTACCTAAATGAAACCTTAGTTGTTATTAGAATATATGGGTGCCCTCATGCCCCCCATGTACTACCCAAATATCTGTCACCCAGGTTGAAATTCATGGAAATTATATGGAAATTGAATGAGACTAATCAATTTCATTTATGGAAACAAAAGAAAGGGTATTTTTTCCCTTATATTACTACCTTTTTAGATTTCACTTCAACAAAAATATGAATTAGGTAGGTTGAAATAAATTCTTGGGGAATACAGGTTATTTTAGTTAAAATTCAAGGATTTTGACCCTGAAGGTTTCATACATGAGGTCAGGAAAAAGTATCAAAAGGTCTGATTTTTGCCATTAGGTTCATAAAAACAAATATTTCATAAGAAATTGCAAATGATGAATCTAAGGTAAAAAATAGAAAGGTGAAATAGATTGCATTAATCAAGGTAGAGACTACTAGGATAGAGAATGATAACGATTATCGTAGAGAATTTTCTATTATTATTGACCCAATTTCCAAGATTGAGGCAATGTTGAAGAATTTTGACAGAGTTGTAGGTAAGGCCCCTACCTTGGAAGAGAAACTAGCAAAGTGGCCTAGACCTAACCTTTCTATCATAAGGCCCTAGGGCTCTATTATTAGAGAAAATGTGCAATCAGACCCACCACAATTCACTCCCTCTCGTTCCCTTCAAATAGTTAGTGTGGATTCTAATTCTCCCCTAAGAGAGTAACTACAGAAGAGGATGAAATTTGAGTAACCGTCATTGTTGGTTGACAATCCCATCAATCCAAATGAAAGTAAATATGTTCATATCACCATGAATGAAATTAAAAAATATATGACATCCCCCCTAAGATCAAATATTAATATCCTTCTTCAGCAAAGGTTTGGGTTGGATGTGGCTATGGGGAGAGATAACTTCAATGAAGTGAGGGAATTGGCATGTTTACAGTTCATTTTCTATTATGACTTTGTAAAATCCAAAGATTTTAAAGAGTTTTTTTTAATATCAAAGAGGGAGGAGTACCATAAAAGACTTCAGTTAGCACAAGCAGATGTGCCTAAAGAAAAGTATGAAGAAGTAGCTACAAAGGTAAGGGAAGAAATGGATTTTGAGACCAGAAACATTATGCCTATAGAAGGGAGAAGAATGGTGCAAGATAGTGGATTTCTACTACTCCTTGAATAGGATATTGCTTATGCAATTATCTTTGATACTATTAGGAAACAAGAAGGAGATTTTTTCTCCACATAAGAGGAAGCAAAGATGGCATTTTTCAGGATCAAGGTTTAACCCACATTGGGAAGCCCTTGCAATCTGGGCCCTTGCCCCAACTACAAAAATCTTATGGTTGTTGAAGCATTGACGAATATCAAAGGGAGCTTGATTGTAAAGAGGGTATTTGACACCTTTTCCCCTAAAGTTACTACATTAGTGGTAGATGTTTCCAAGTTTAATGAAGCTTTTGTTCGAAGGTTGCAAAAAATAAATATACATTATTGAAGGAACATAATGATCTTGTGGAAGCTTACAACTAGTAGTAGGTATTATTGGCTCAAAAAACATCCCTTCTTGAAAGTATGTAGGAAGTAGGCTCCTCTTCTACAGTCCTCCCTGCTCATGTGATGATTAAAAATGTAGAGCTTAAAGAAAATATTCAAATGCTAGAAGAGCATTTGAAGAATGCTCAGTAGAATTAGCAAAACGAGAATGTGTTCATTACAACATGCATCCTAGAGCACAAACTTCCTACAATCTTAAGAAGGCTAGAAAATACTTGTGTGTCATATCTAAATTTGAGGGATATTACCAAAATAAGTGAGGATCAAGAATGGCTCAAATGTATATTTGAACAATGGAATCCTAAATTTATATATTTCGAAGGTATGTATAAGGGATCTACAAACACATCTGATGTGCCACCTAGTATCCATCTTAATTTTTAGATTGTCAAGATAGCATAGAATCATAAAGGATATTTGGAAAGTGTGTTTGAAGCTACATGAGAAAAAAATGAACTCTTTCATAAATGTTGAAAAAAGAGTTGTACCCCACCTATTAAAAGATAATGGGGAATTGAAGATCCTAGGTAAATGGAAGGATAATTTCAATATTATAATCCCCACACTCATCCCTCTGATTTTTAAAGATTAAAAATTTGATTTAAATCAGCTTAATTCTTATTCAAACAGGATGGTCAATGCAAAACAATTGATGGAATTTTTTTTTAGAGAGGCCAGTGCTTTACTTGATGCTAGGTATCATCTAAATTGAAGAATGTGGAAAAGATATTAGCTCATGACTAGAATTATAAAGATATGTTTAAGGCATGGAATCAAAAGTATAATAATTTACCCAACCTGTGAGTGGATCCATGCTTGTATTCCTATACCTCTTGTCTAAGATTTTTCTTATCAGAAAGGTCTAGGATGAGGTTCTCTGCTTGTTTCTTCCCTTATGTTATAAAAGGGAATCTCGAGCCTCATTTAAAGGGTTCTAATTTTTTTATCTTTCATCTTTGTAAGAAATTTTTGTACAGTTTAAGCTATTTGATAGTACAAATAAGAAATTTTGTAATTTTCTTTGTAATAACAAAAGATGACTCAAATACTTAAGTGTATTTCTTTAATTTTAAATATCGACCTATCTTGCTCTCTAGTATTGTATTCACTATCTTTTGACTCAAAATAATCAAGGTCTAGTTATAAGTTGTCATATCACATCATGTCTTATGGATGTTGAACTGCTAGCTTCTTTTCAAGGAATGGATTAATATTCCTTTCAGTTATTTATCAAAGATTGTTTGAATGCAATAGGAATTTATAGGTAGTGTGATAACTGTTGTTCTTTGCATGGTTTCTCATTGTAAGGTGGTGATGTTATAAGAAGCCATGATTTGGTCTGTTGTAGGAGTATATTTCATTTTATGAATTTCTTGAAGATAAGGCACTAATAAAAATAATTCATAAAGTTTGAAGATTGATGCAGAATCATATATCAAATCAAAAATCAAAATTTTACTTTACTGTAAATTTTATGTTTTATGAACAAATTCATGCTAGCATTGAAACATTAAGCATTGAGTTGAATGAAGAATCACTGAGTACAAGAAAAAATTATCAGTATGGCACAATTAAAATATGAAATTATTAATAATATTTTAATGTATTCAATTTGATTCACAATTTCATGGAATATAATATAAAATATCATCAACTACAGTTTGGAATATGATTCATGAAGTGTAGTATAAATACCTAAAAATAGCCAATTCACTTCAATTTTCCAAATCAATTCAAAGTCCTCACTCTAACATTGAGATAAAGATAATTCATCTTGATTTTGAGTCTGGTCTTCATTTTCCTCACCCTATGTACGTCCACTTAATTGCATCTCAAATTCAACATTCATTGTGTCACTGTCATTTGCGCCACTACCAGTGCCACCACTACTAGCATTTGAAATGTTGCACAACCCTCTTCTTTCACATATGGACTTCTAGATTGTGATTTCCCTTTCAAAAGGAAAAATATTGACATTATACATAGTTCCAAACACCCTCAAGAAAATTTCCAAATTCTTGTCTAGTTTGTTTCTTATCTTTGATTTCAAAAACCCCAATTCACTGAAAACTCTCTCATCCTCCACTAACCCCAATATCATTATTTGGCGTAAATCAACAAGTTTGAAATATTCTAATATCAAATCATGCAATATTTCACTCTAACCTAAGATTTTCCAAGCCCTTTTTATTGATCCCACTTCCATGGGATTCTCCATGGACTCAATATGGTCAATCGTAATTACTGCAAAATGCCTAGATTGTTCTCTAAGCTTAATTCCATTTATAATTTCTCCAATTTTCTGTCCATTGTATTCTAAATTTTTTGAAAAGTGTTCAACCAAGGTATTTACTTTTTGATGAAAAAATGATGGGCTATCTTGGTTTCCTCAAGTCCTAAATTGAGGATACACAATAGACCTAGCTTCAATAATTTCAACTTGAGGGAATCATTGATAAATATTTGTCAAAAAATATTTTGCAATATCCTTTAAATTAACACTAACAAATTTAACAATGTCATTAAAAGCTTCCTTTGTAATAGGTACATCTCTAGTAGATTGTTTGACCATCGTATAGTGGTGCATTAGTATCTCAAATCCAAATACAAAGACACATAACTTCCTGCTCGCATTAAACTGTAAATAATTTTGAAGATTATTCAAATATATAATTAATTTCCAGCTTACAAAATTTGGACTTTGAGAAGTTCGATCTAGATATAGATTATCAAGGGCCATGCATGTCATTCTATGTAGTTTAGTATATTCATAGATATACATAGTTTTTTCTTGGGCTTTCTTCACAAGATTTCTCATTTCATCCAACATGGGGAGAAGACTAGTTAAAGTTAAGAGTGTCTCTATATCACTTAACCTATCTAAGAGGTTAGCAACTTTGTCTATTGTGTTATGATGCTTGTACATTATTCCAATCAAGGATCGATATTTTGAAAGAAATCATTGCATTGTTCCATGCAAGGAGATCCATCTAGTATCAACATCCTTGAGAAGTTTGTTTCCTCTTTTTATTCCCTCAACAAAAAATTTAAATTCTGTAAAAAATTTGGGACTTCGGCAAAAGTATGTGTAGAGCTTGAGAACTATATTTTCAACTTTTGATACTGTAGGATACTTGCTTACAATTCTAAATGATAAATTCATTATGTGGGCCATGCGGTGAATGCCAGGCATGTATGATGTAACACACAAGTATTTTATAACTTTATGCAAAGATTGTAAGGAAGTTAAGGTAGCGAAACAACTTCCTACACTAATCTTGAGAGGAGAAAAATGCAAAACTTTATAGATCTTTAATAGTTACAAAAAATTAAACAGAAATAAAAAAAATATCATGCATACCACAAAACAATGATTTACATGTCAAAAACCCTTTCGGGAGAAAAACCCCACACTCCAAAAGTCATCCATTATATTATTCATAAATAAAAAGATTATAATATACTTGCAAAGCAAGCTTCTCACAAGAGTATCACCACTAAAGATCAAAAGACAACATGACCGCTATCAAACTCTCAAAATATACCCTCATATACATACATCCCAACCGCTTATAACAAGCTTTTTCGAACCTTCTAGAATTAGGGCTTTACATAGTCATTTTTCATTTGACATGTTAGTGGAAAACCTTGATGTGTCAATGAAAAAAAAAATTAGGGCGATGCCCTGAACCTCACATCTTGCTATGATTGTACAGTATTTGCATGATCAGCCACCACCTATCAACAATAAACCATATATAATTGTAAGGTTGAGATACATTTTCCCAACAAATCTCCCACTTTTCAAACACCTTACAAGAGCAATGTGAGGGTGTAACCATCATCTCTTTAATCGCTAGGGGCTGAAAGGCCCATAGCCTTTGAACACCATCTAAACTTCTTTGTGCTCACAGGCTTAGTTAAATAATCAACAACATTCATCAAAGTCTCTACCTTAACTAGCTTCACCCTATCATCTTCAACCATATCTCTAACAAAATGATACTATACATCAATGTACTTGGTCCTTGCATGAAATGTTGGGTTCTTGGCTAGACATATCGCACTCTAACTGTCATAATAAATTATCACTGCACCTTGTTTTATTCTAATATATAAACACGGTCTCTTAAGTCAAATGGATTCTTTACAAGCATGAGTAGTTGCCATATACTATGCTTCAGTAGTGGAAAAAGCAACTACAACCTGTCACTTACTCATACAATTAACTACACCACCAAATAATGTAAAAACATAAGCACTGGTGGATTTTTTTCTATCAACATCACCTTCCCAGTCTGAATCCAGATAGCCATGAATATCAAGGGAAATATCATCTTCAGTCATATTACTATGATAACATTAGGAATAATCTGAGGTACCAAGCAAATATCTGAAGATTATTTTAACTACATCCCAATTAACTCTACCAAGATTAGACATATATCTAGAAAGAACTCCCACTGCTTGAGCAATGCCTGGTCTAGTACAAAGCATAGCATACATCAAACTTCCAACTGCACTCCGGTAAGGTACTCTTCTAATTTCTTCCATCTCTGATGGAGATGTTGGACAATCTGAAATAGATAACTTTGTTCCAACTAAAATAGGAACACATAATGGTCTACAATCCTACATATCAAACCTCTATAAAATTGAGTTGACATACTTGCTTTGGCCAAGCCATAATTTTTTGTTCACTCTATCTCTTTTAATTTCCATCCCAAGAATGTGTTTAGCTCCACTAATATCTTTCATTTTAAATTTAGCAGCAAGTTGATATTTTAGTTTTGAAATCATGCCTTTCCCTCTACCAATAAATAACATATCATCAATGTATAATGCAATAAATAGGAAATGATTACTATCAGTTTTATAATAAACACAATGATCTGATTTAGAATGCTCAAATACCAAACTCAACAAATATGTATCAAATTTCTAGTACTATATCCTAGGATTTTATTTTAATCCATACAAATATTTCTTCAATTTGCAAACCAACTTACTTTTATCTTTCACCATGTAGTGCTTTGGACGTGTCATATAAATATCCTCCTCCAAATCACCATGAAGGAAAGTAGTTTTCACATCCATTTTCTCAACCGCTAAATCATAAGCAATAGCAATAGAAAGAAAAAATCTAATGGATGTCATTTTTGCAATAGGAGAAAATATCTCACCATAATCAACTCCCTCAACTTGAGAGTAACCCTTTGCAACCAACCTTTCTTTGTACTTCTCAATACCTCCATCTAAACCAATCTTTTTCTTGAACACCCATTTACAACTAGGAGGTTTTCATCCTTTAGGCAATGGTAGAAGATCCCATGTATCATTCTTTTTCAAATATGTCATTTCTTCATCCATAGCAATCTTCTAGGATTCTACATCATTCATACCTAGTGCCTCTTCTACAGATTTGGGTTCATCCATGTTAGTATTCAAAGAAAAAATACATCTCCAATCATCAGGTGAATACCTTTTAGGTGGTTTTCTATGCCTTGTATACCTACGAACAAGCTGAGTTGGTTCTTCCTCCTCTTCTGAAGATCTAGAGCTAGATGAGCTCTCCTCAACTTCTTACAGTCTATCTTTGGGCCTTGTTCAATTTTCTCAAGTGTAGAAGGAAATCAAATCACATCTTCCTGCTTACTTTGTTCTGGCTACAATGTAATAGAAGAAGGCTTAGTTTCTCTAAAAATAACACTTCTAGTATGAATTACCTTTTGTGCAATAGGATCCAAAAGCTTGTATCCTTTCATGCCATAACTATATCTGATGAAGATATATTTCACAACCTTTTTCTCCAACTTTGTTTGCTTCTCCTTTGGCACAGTGCATATGCCTCACAACCAAAAAATTTAAGATTTATTAATGAATCCTTGTGACCCAACCATGCCTCTATAGGAATCTTATCAATAAGAGCTAATGTATCAGACCTATAAATCAGGTAAGAGTTAGTGGCAACAGCTTCAGCCCAAAACCTTTGTTCTAGGCCAGCACCACTCAACATACTCCTAGCCTTCTCCATCAATGTCATGTTCATTCTTTATGCAACTCCATTATTTTATGGAGAATACAAAGTTATCTTTTGTCTATGAATACCACAATCTTTACAGAATCTATCAAAATCATTAGAGAAAAAATCACCACCATTATTAGTCCTCAAACATTTTATTTTCTTTCTATTCTACAACTCAACCATTGCTTTAAATTCTTTAAATTGACTTAAAACTTCATATTTACTCTTTACAAAATATACCCAATTCCTTCTATTACAATCATCAATAAATGAAACATTATATGTGGATTTACCAGATGAAAGAACATCTACAAGACCAAATACATCAAAATGAATAAGATCTAATACACCACAATATTTATGATAACTCGAGTAAAAGTGAACAGGGTTTTATTTTCCATAAATACAATGCTCATAGAAATCAAATTCAAGATTACAATCAGACAAACCTTCAACAATTTTTTTAATTTTCAAGGTCCTTAGACCCTTTTCTCTAATGTGGCCAAGTCTCTAGTGCCATAACATAGTTTTCTTTGAACGTAACTTTGTCTCAGAAGAAAGAGGACCCTTGGGTACCCAAAAGCCATGATCATTTGCTAAAGGTGAAACCCTCACTTCTTCTATAGACTTTTTTTTTCACAAAAGTACTATTGCACTCAATAGTACATGCATCAAGCTTATACAATGTCCCATATCTGACACCTCTAGCAATCACCATAGCACCTCTAACCATCTTGCATCTTGCATCAGAAAATATTACCTGCACACCTGCATCTATTAGTTTTCTCACAGATAACAAATTTTGTGCTAATCTTGGGATATGCAACACACCATTAATTCCTTTTATTCTACCATGAGGAAACCTAATTTTAACTTTATCATGGCCAACAATGTCTAAATAAGAATCATCACCCAAGTACACCTTACCTCCATCAAATTCTTCATATTCACAAAACCAATCTCTATTAAAGGTCATATGAAAAGATGCACTTGAGTCAATTAACCATCCATCATTACCTACACAAGTTGCCAAAGTTGTAGCAAATGCATCTCCATCTTCCTTCTCGGACTCGAAATCAAAATCAAATTTCTTCTTTTTCTTCTTATTTTCTTCTTTGCATTCCTTACAAACATGTATAGGATTACCGCAGTTCCAACAAATAACTTTTGACTATCCAGGAGATTTAGATCTCCCCTTGGACTTGGATTTGTCATGCTTCTCATTCTTCTTGAATTTTTCCTTAGGTCTTCCATGAAAATTTAGGACCTCCTTGGCAGTGATGGATACCTTCCTCCTCATCTCTTTAGAAAGCAAGTAACCCACCACATCTTCAATCTTCAATATAATAGAAGTACTCCCAATAGCAATAACAAGAGAATCCCATGAATCAGGAAAAGAACAAAGCAAGATCTAACATTTCACCTCCTCATCCATTTTGACACCAACTAATGCCAATTGAGCCACTAGCATATTTAATGCTTCTAGTTGGTTTTTGATTCATCCACCCTCTTCCATTCTCAAGGAATACAACTTCTTCCTCAAGAAAATCGTTTTTACTAAATATTTAGGCTGATACATCTCACCAAGCTTCTTCCATAGTTTTTGTGCAGAGGTATCTTCATTGAAATTAATTAAAATAGAGTTTTCCAAACACAATCTAATTAGACCCTTGGCTTTATGGTCCATAACATCATATTGAGCAGCTTGAGTAGGATCTATAGGCCTTGAAACATTCTCATTAACAACATCCCATAGATGTCAATCTATCAACATATCCTCCATCTTTAGCTTCCACATCTCAAAATTATTTCCAAAAGATTTATCCACCTCTATTATTCCTGATGAGCTTTCCATCTGAAAATTCCTATAACAAGATCATAAAGTTTCTTATGCACAAGCTCCCACTCAAATCTAGATTAGTTAAAAAAAACACAACAACCCATAACTGAAACCAAAGGTAATCAAGCTCTAATACCACCTATAAGGAAGTTAAGGTAGAAAAAAAACTTCCTACACTAATCTTGAGAGGAGAAAAATGTGAAACTTTACAGATCTTTATCAGTTACAAAAACTTAAACATAAATAAACACAAATATCACACATACCACAACACAATGATTTACGTGGGGAAAACCCTTTTTGGAGAAAAACCCCAAACTCGAAAAGTTGTCCAATATATTATTTAGAAATCAAAAGATTACAATATACTTGCAGAGAAAGCTTCTCATAGGAGTATCACCACTAGAGATCAAGAGACAACACGACCATATCATACTCTCAGAATACACTCTCATCTACATACTTCCTAGTTTTTTATAACAAGCATTTTGGAACCTTCTAGAATTAGGGTTTTACAAGTTCATTTTTCATTTGACTTGTTAGCAAGAAAACCTTTACATGTTAACAAAAAATAAAATTTCAAGGTGACGTCATGAATCCCACGTCTTGCTATGAGTGTACAATATTTGCATCATCAGTCACCACCTATCAACAATAAACCATATATAATTACAAGGTTGAGACACATTTTCCCAACAAAGACCCCTCTTGTGACCTTGCATTACTACAACTCCATCAGCTCCTACACACACCATCTTTTTGGCAATTGTCAAGTCATCCATACCTCCAATTTCATTTTAAGATTTATTAACTAGTTCAAATAGATTTTGTGATGTTGAAATTTATCCTTCATTTTATGAACACAGAGAAGATGAGCTTTGTGGACATGTTATACAGTATACACATGCATACAGGGCCAAGAAGTATTATCCATCATAGTAACTTCATCTAAAGATAATTTAATGAAGTTTGACTCTTTTACTTTCTCCTTTAAATCTTTCTTTTCCACCGTAGCAAGACAACTTGTCCATTCCCATCCAACATTTATTGACTAATGTGCACTAGGAAAGTTAGGAACACCCAAAAAAGATAATAAATTAAAATATTTTGGGTAGTCTATCATGGGATGCCCTCTAGGTCCAAAATATGAAAAAACATTCATCTAAAAAGTTTTTTCCAGTTGTCCTCCTTCCATTACTTTTCCAAATTGATCCTCAATTGTACCTCCACATGCAACAAGCTTCATCATTTTTTTCATATGCTCATCATATTCCATGGCATACTTAAAATGAAGACATTATTCCTTTGATTTCCATCTTATTATTGATTTTTCCTTTCTGTCTATGATTTTTTTTTCATAAAATTTACTTATATGCTTTTCTATAGTGTCAAGCTTTAGCTATAACTTCTTGTCTCTATTACATTTCCAACTAAAATTCTTACACTTGCATTTTGTTGGAGGTTCATCTTTGTTTGCATTCTCCAGTAGTTCAATGAATGGGTACTTTTACACCCAATCAATCTAAAATTTCCTTTTGATTTCCCACTTGCGCCCTATTTTTTATTTTCCTTTTATTTTCTTGCTACCAACATCATCTACGACACCAATATTTCCATCCAAGTCAATTATCTCATTCTGGCTAACTAAGGTATCCCTTGGAACATATTTTTGTGGTATTGCTATCCTCATTTGACTCATTTAACTCAATCCCACCTTTCAGTGACATATTATGAATTCCTTCTTCATTAATATTTGGTGCAAGAGTTGATTATGTAGCTCGATCTTGATCTAATGGATCAAAGACATTGCCAATTCCAAAGTAAGACTATATGGTAACTCTACATTTTGGGTGTTTTGATGGCCTCCCAGTCCCTTCACCACCCTGAGGAGTCTTCCCCTTGTTGCACTTTCTATTCTACATCTTTATATCTCACTTTGAATAAAAGATAGAAAAAATGTCTTCTTGTTTAAGAAGGACATAGAATATAAATCCCATTCCCTAAGTTCAATATTATCTTTAAGATTGAAGCAAGAATGTAAAAGAGATAAAAAAAATATTATAACACTATGAAGAAATGATCACTTACCTTTAGGTTTTCACTGACTTGCTATTCGTTAGTTTAGGAATACTGTGTTGTAAGTTTGTAACTTTTCTATGATCAAATTTCCAAGTCTAACTTCTGAATCAAGAGCTCACAAGTTCAAAATTGAACAAAATGTGTAAGAATAAATCAAAGTTTTGATTGTCTTTATACCAATCCATATTTGGCGAATTCCATGGAATTTTTAAATGGTATATTAAAAATTTGTGAATCTTGTGTGATTATAAAACAATACTTTTAAGTGTTGGGTGAATCAAACCTCGGTGGAACACATACATTGTAATTTTCAAGGTGATTATGGACCTATGATTAGCATGGAGGTGTCATGGTAATCGGTGAAATCTGTCCTCAAATGTAATTTTTTTTAATGTTATTGGCAAAATGGGTCCTCATTGCAACTATTTATAAATTTTAATTGGTGAAATGGTTCCTGACATGTAGTGAACATTTAATGGTGTTGGTGAAACATGTCCTAATACACTAATGTGGTTTTAATAGTATTGGCAAATATGTAGGTGATTTAATACATGCTTATGAGATTCCAAGCAAAAATATTAATCAGTCCATTTGAAATGCTTAGTTTTTTATGGAAAAAATATTACTTAAATATGCCTCATAAAATAAATTGATGCAAATGGAAATTCATTAGATCGATAATTCATAAAATCTAGAATATTTGGCCACCCTATTAGTTATGATTTATTCACCGATTTCAACTTGGCCAATTTGTGTTATTCACTAATTGGCAAAGATTTGCCACTAAAAAAACCCCAATAGGAGGAGCCATTCTATATATTTGTATTAGCATGAGGTCCTATGTAGATATGGATTCTATATGATCACTAGGTGATATCTAGGTATTGTATGACGAAGCTCAAGGTTAAGGTAAGGATATAAGAGGTAATGTTTATTAATGAAAAATCATATGTATTAGGATTGAAGGGTACTTGAACTTCTTATTAATTTTGAAATACTTTAGTTGCATGATTATTTGATCATCTAGGAAACCTTATAAAACTATCTATAAGAGTTATCTTAATGATGTTTTCAAGAGTATTTTCACTATTGTTCATTATATGTTTGATACATTTTGCATGTAAAACATTATTGAAGAAATAATCAACCATTTGCACATAATTTGAACACCCTTTATCAAAATTTCATAATTTGTAAATCAATTTTTAAAACTTCCATAACATACATTTGGTTAAAATTTGGTAGCATATATTAGGTTTTTAAAAAAGTCTAACAACTATATCTTTTGGTATAAAATTTTGAAAACTAGTAACTTTTTGATATGTAGGTGAGCAAGATGTCACATAATACACATAAATAGGTATCTAGTTGGTTGTCCAACTATCACTACCATCTTCCATGTAATTTCCTCCTTCATATAGAGGAATTGAGTGTCCCCTATTGGTTGAGAGACAAGATGGTGAATATAATTAACAAAAATAGGCCAATGATTACTCTAAGCTTCCACATAAATGGTTCACTATATGCAGCCCCTTGTTATGTATAGTGAGCACACATGCTTTTCAAAATAAGAGTGTTGAAAGTAAAAATGGTTGCATGTGTTGAATGTCTTGAAAGTATATGTGAAAATATAATTCTAATATCTAAATATTTAATATGGAGAATATGGCATGATGATTAGAATTTACATTATAATCTCTCTATGAAAATTCATTTTACTAGTATCTATCTATGTTTCACAATAACTAAAGTACTAGGTTAAAAAAATGTATATGTATATTTTCTATTACATCTGGAAAATCTCCTTTATCCTTTATCCTTTGATGGATATCATACCCTATTACAAACCAACCATTTTGGAATAGGTAGGGAGGATGTTGGTAAAGTTCATGGAGTCTTGATTTACACTTATCAATTTCATTTGCTTGAAATTTTATAAAACCTTTTCAACAAACCAATTTTGTGCATATCCTGCAATCAGGGAATTTCATGAGAACACATTTCTGAGAGGAATTCTATCAAACACTTCATGTACCTTGTCTATGCTTAGAAATTTTATATGTCTTGTCATAATGGTATTCTATGAGTCAGCATCTCTGAGGAATTATTTGAAATAGTCCATGTGCCTTGTCTATGCTTCCGTATTTTGTATACATTTCTACCTCATAGTTATAGCCACAACATTTTTCAAACTTCTATCCTTACCAAAATCCCCCTTCCACTATGCCTTGATGGATTTCAATACCCTAATCCCATTTTTGCACAAGTAGGGAGGATACTTGCAAAGGTTGTGAAATGTGAATTTGCACCTACCAATTTCATTTTCTTGAAATTTTCATGTTCCTTTTTTATTCTTCCACATTTTGCATAGATGTCTACTAGACCATTTAAAACTATAATATTTGAAAAAAAACCTCTTTCCATTATTCTTTGATGGATGTCCATGTTCTATTCCAAAGCTCCCATTTTGGCATAGATGGGGAGGATGCTAGTTACAAACATTGTTGAATTTGGTTTTACATCTGCTAGTTGCATTTTCCATACTGGCATTTCATGAGATAACATCTATGAGTCATTATGTCAAATAGTTCATGCACCTTGTCTATTATTCCATTTCTAATTGGGCAATTACACATGCATTGTCTATGATTCCATTTCTAACTAGGCAGTTACACATCCCCTATCTATGCTTCCATTTTTAACTCAGTTACACATGCCTTTTTCTATGCTTCCACATTTTTGATAAATTTATAGGTAGGTAGTTATAGCAACAGCATTTGACAAAATTCTTCTATCCTTACAAAAATCCCCCTTCCACTATGCTTTAATGGATGTCCATACACTACTCCCATTTTGGCACAAGAAAGGAGGATGTTGACAAGGGTTGTGGAATTTTTCTTTACACCTACAATTGCATTTGCTTGAAAGTTTCTAAAGCCTTTTCAAAAAATCCATTTTATGCATATCCTGCAATCATTGTATTCCATGTGACCACATTTCTTAGAGGCATGTTGTCACTTTCCAAGTGCCTTGTTTGTTCTTCCACATTTTATATACATGTCTACTAGGGTAGTTGCAACTACATTGAACAAATTTTATTTATCCTTTATGCTTTGATGGATTTCCATACCCTCTTTCAAAGTTCCCATTTTGGCACAGGCAGGGAGGATGCTAGAAAAGATTATGGTATTTGGTTTTACACCTACCAGTTGTATGAAGAAAAATTTATAGAAGCCATCATCTCAACAAAAAAATTTCTTTTCTACACCATATGGCTCAATGAAAAAAATAGTAGCTAATCATCAAGCTTTCTAAATCATATACAACTCCTCCATCCCCCTGGATCTTTCCGCTGAGTAACCCTTCTCCAATTAAGTTCACAAAAGAAACGAGCCACTCTCCTTGTTGCAATTTGTTTTATGAATATCTTGCAATCTTGATATTCCATGAGAACACATTTCTTTGAGGCATTCATTTTAACAATTCATGTGCCTTTTCTATGCTTCTAAATATCATGCAATAATGGCAATCCATGCGACCATATTTCTTTGAGGTATTATGTTAAACCATTCACTTTCCTTGTCTATCCTTTCGCATTTTGCATGGATGTCTACCAGGATAGTTGCAACTACTACAACATCTAACAAAATTCCTTTGTCCTTTATCCCTTGCCAGATGTCTATACCCTATTCCAAAGCTCCCATTTTTGCATGCTCAGGGAGGTTGGTGGCAATGGTTTCAGATTCTTGCTTTACTTGAAAGTTCTAGAAGCCTTTCCAACAAATCCATTTTGTATATATCCTGAAATCATGGCATTCCATGAAATTATGTTTCTTTAAGGAATTCACTACATAACAGTTCAGCTCCATCAAAACTCTCCTTCCAAATAATAGATGCAAATGACAACCTTGAAAATTGGAAATAGCGAATGGTAATGGTAGATAAATCCTTCGTCACAACACTGACATTAACGAAAAATGAAAAAATAAAAATGGAAAATGCTTTGAGAACGAGATGTCGTCTAGGTTAAGAGGGCCCCATAGTACTCCGTTTAAGCCCACTATGCATATATTCCCAAACTATGGCAAGCTTTTTTTTTTGCATGTCTTTAAAGCTTTAATCTACATTTTCTCAATGGATGACTACTAGCATATATATATTTATTAATATATAAAATATTCCAAGAGATATCCTTCTTGAGATGCCTATTGCACATTTATGTGAGAAATTGATTGAAAAATAGGTGCCTCAAGAAGGATATCTCTCGACGTATTTTATATATATTATTAAATATATACATATGCTAGTAGCATTTGCAACACATGTAAGACATTAAATGAATTAAGGTTAGGGTTAAGGTTAATACTAGACATTGGATTAGAGTTAGGCTTAGGCTTAGAGATAAAATTAGGGTTAGGGGCAGGAATAGAGTTAGGGATAAAATTAAAGTTAGGGTTTGGAATAGGTTTAGGATTAAGTTTATGGTTAGGATGTTACATTTAGGGTTACAGATAGAATTAGGTTTAGAGTTAGGATTACGGTTATGCTTAGAGTAGAATTAAAATTAGAGTTAGAGTTATAATTAGAGTTAGGGTTAGGGTTAGAGTTAGAAATAAAGTTAGGATTGAGGATAAGGTTAGCGTTAAGGTTAGGCGTAGGGTTAGGATTATGGTTATGGATAGGGTTATGGTTAGAGTTAGAGTTAGGATTAGGGTTTGGGTTATGATTAGGGTTAGAGTTAGAGTTAGGGTTATGGTTATGGTTAATGTTAAGATAATGTTAGGATTATGGTTAGGGTTAAGTTTAGAATTAGGGTTAAGGTTACAATTATATTTAGTGCTAGTTTTAGAATTAGAATTAGGGTTTGTGTTAGGGCTACAAAAATACTTAGTGTTAGTGTTAGGGTTATATTTAAGGTCAGGGTTAGTGTTAGTGTTAGGATTAGGGAAAGAGTTAGAGCTAGAGTAATGGTTGTGGTTAGGGTTAAGTTTACAATTAGAATTAGTGTTATTTTTATAATTAAGATTTTGTTACAATTAAAAATACATTTTGTTTTAAAATAAGGGTTAGGGTTAAGGTTAGAATTAGGGTTGGTGTTATGGTTAAAAAATGAATTAGTGTTAGTTTAGGGTTAAGGTTAGGGTTAGGATTAATCATATGGTTACAATTAGAATTAGTGTTAGTTATAGAATTAGGATTGGGTTACGGATAGATTTAGAGTTAGGATTCAAGTTAAAAATAGTGTTAGTGATAGTTTTAGGGTTAGGGTTAGGTTAGCGTTAGAATTAGTTTTAAAATTGAATCCTAACCCTAACTCTAATTGAACCCTAACTCTAAACCCAACCCCAATGATAAGCCTAATCATAATCCTAACCCTAATCATAACCCAAACCTAACCCTAACCCTAACCCTCTCAACTAGGTAATTCTAAATGTAATCCTAATTGAGACCTACTCTAACCTTAAATAAACCTTAACCATAATTGGACCTAACTTTAATCCTAATCAAACCCTAACCCTAAAAACTATGATTGTAACACTAATTTAATTATAACCTTAATTAAACCCTAATCCTAATTGAGCTATAACCCTAACTAAACCCTAACCCCAACCACAACCATAACCCTAACCCTTATCCTATTTTTAAACCTAACCCCAACTATAGCCATAATTTTAATTCTAATTGTAACCCTATTTGTAATACTAATTCTATTATTAACCCTTGAAAACAAAGATTTTAGTTACCTAATGCTATATGCTCCTTCTAGAGTTTTTCACCTAAAAGGAGATATGATTAAGGCCAAAATGCAATGTTTACACTCAAAGAAGGATATGATATAAATTTAATATGCCTAAATGAAGTAAAATAAATGCAAATAACTGATAAATACTATTGATTATGAATGCAAAACTAAGAAATATGAAGTGTTTGAAAATAGTGTTGTTTGCAAAAGACCTAAAAAGATGAATAAAAATGCAAATAGAACCAAATAGAAAGCTATAACACAGAATGTGTGCACCTATAAGTCTGATGAAGGCTAGAAAACACTCTAAAAATTTGGAAATGTTAACTTTTTGACTGACTTGGACTCATTCACCACCCTGGGAAAATTAGTCCCAGATCAAGGTTTCTGCCCATAATCTACTTTCTGCCAAATGGGTACTGGAATCTACATTCATCTCTAATAAGTAACTCCAATGGGACTCATCTTCCATCCATGGTGAATCAATCATATTTTTTGCAAATTCAAGTTTTAGATTTGCACTTTGTCACCTACACAACACTTGTTTACAGAAACCCAGATCTAAATCTTTAAAAATACCTGCAAAATAACTTTAAATTTTTCATCTGATGGGGGGTTTTCCTTGTTCAAACCCCTAATTTGGTAATCAAACCTTGAATGAACAAAATCTGCATAAAACCCTAGCCCTAAGTGTGTCTAAGACTAGGAAAATCTAAATTAAGACAAAACCTTATTCTAATGTGCTAGAATAAGATAAGAAAATGTGATTCGAATGATGGAAGACTTGAATCCAAGAAACCCTAAAAAATTTCAAGTGAATGTAAATGACATGCAAATGTTATGCAAACCTTAAATTTGAAGATAGAGAGAAAATGGGAGATGGAATCACTTTGAAATCAAGTCATAAGGTGTGATTTGATGGCTAGTTGCATCTCCTCAACCTAGATTTCTCCATGATTCTCCATAGGAATTCATGATCAACTCTTTGAAATGTTGGATCTTGAATGAGAAGTGAGCTTGAAGACTTGCAAAAACCCTATCTTGTTGTCCAAAAGCTTCAACTTTGTTGTAGAAATGTTATTGAATCTTCTTGTGAAAGATATTTTTCTCTTGAATCTTGATTTTTCTTTGTAAAAATGACTAGGAGATGTGAAAAATGACCTAAAATATGTATTTATAGGAAACAATACCTAATTTTCCCATTATTTAGACCTAAGAGTCCGACATCCACTAAAAAATTGACTTAAATTGGTGAAATTCCTGCTCAAAATTGAAATTTTCCCCAAAAGGGACTCATTTTCCACCCTTTGCGAATGGGTCCCACCAGAGGGGACTCATTCACCCAAGGTGGTGAATGGGTCCCACTAGTGGTTTTTTGAGGTGGATTTTTGGGATATGACTGTTTTGAACATTATTTGTGAGGATTTATATGATTTTAGAGTGAAATGGGCCTCTAGATCAAAAATAATGAACATTAGGGGCCTATAAATGAAATTTTTAAGAGGTGATTGGTGCAAGGGTGTCTAAAATAGGACTAAGTTAGGCCACAGATTGTACTTTCAACAAAGGAGTACAATTTATGTGTCCACAACCCTAATTCAATAGAAATCCAAATTATAATTGTAAGCACAATCTAACCATAACCCTAGTTAAAACCTTACCTTTACCTAACTTTAATTAGACCCTAATCCTAACCCTATTTGAATACTCACTCTAGCCCTAGTTGAAACCCAACCCTAAACCTAACCGCAAGCTATATTATAGAACCCTAAATATAATCATAACCCAATTTAAACCCTAACGCTTACCCAAATTGAACCTTAACCCTTACCCTAATTGAACCCTAACTCAAATTGAACCCTAACTCTAGTTGAACCCTAATTGCACCCTAATCCTAAATATAACCCTAATTGTCAAACCCTATTTGAACCCCAATCCTAACCCTAATTTAGAACTATAATTAAATATTAACCCTAATTGAACCTTAAGTGTAACCATTACCCTATTTGAACCCCAATCCTAACCTTAATTGAACCTTAAGTGTAACCCTAACCCTATTTGAACCCAAACTCTAACCCTAACCCCAAGCTTTATTATAAAACATTAACACTAACCATAACATAAACAAGACCCCAATTGAACCCTAACCCTAGCACTATGTGAACACTAACCCTAATTAAACTCTAACCCTAACTACAATTGAAACCTAATCCTAATTGAAATCTAACCCTAACCTTGATTAAATTGTAACCATAATTGAATCCTTACCCTAATTAGACCCTAAAACCTAAAAAATTATTTAATTGAACCCTAATAAAGAATAATATATTTGTAATAATAATAGTAATAATAATATAATTGTATATTGCATTAATTTATTTATTAATTGTAACTCAGAAAAGAGAAATAAATATATGTTTATGGTTGAAGTTTTCAATAAATAGTCTAACCGCAACCCTAATTGAACCCTAACCCCAACCCTAACACTGACCCCAAGATTTATTTTTGAACCCTAACCCTAATTTAACCCTAACACTAATCTTAACCTTCACCCTAATGATAACCCCATGATTTATCCTAGAATCGTAATTGGACCATAACCCTAATTGAACCCTACCCCTAATTGAATTCTAATCCTAACCTTAAACATTACCCAAACCCTAACCCTAACTATAATCCTAATTATATCCCTAATCCTAACTATAATCCTAATTCTAATTCTAACCATAATCATAATTTTAACTCTATTCATAATTCTAATTCTAATACTAACCTTAATTCTAATGACAACCCTAATTTTAACTTTACTATAAATTGAACACTAACCCTAACCCTAATTAAAATCTAATTATAGTTGAACAATTACCCTAACCTAACATTATCCCTAACTCTAACCCTAACTATGCCTAACCCTAACTTTTTTTGTATTAATAATAGGCTGAGCACATAAGAAAATGTTTACAATAAGTTACAAGTCATGATATGACTAAAAAGAGACAGTTATGAACAGTTGTATTAAAGATTGAAAAGATACTATTCTAACCCTTGGAATCTATGCACAAGAGAGATATACAACAAAAAATATACAGCAAAGTATACAGTAGAATATATAACATATACAACAAAATATATGACAAATAAGTGGTACAAAGAGACTTGACTAAATACAGCATAAAGTTATCAACTCCCAAATCCTACTTTTGTTTCAGTCCTCTATGGCTCCCCAATTTATTAGGGTGCTGACTATATCAAGCTCCTCGTTGGATAACCCTTCCTTAGTCTCTTCATTTGAAATGGTAAACAACAAGGACTTTATGTTTTCCTAAACCTTCTTCCCTTTATTAGCTTGCTCTTTGAACTCTTCTTTAAGGGCCTCCAGTGCCTACATAAACACTATCAGATTGGGGTGCCTGTGTATGACTTCTTTCTAGTGACTACGAATAGATCTATCCTTGAGAAGCTTACAAAATTTGTCCTTAGAATTCTCCATGGTGGCTACAACTTGCAATGCAACATTGAGGAGTGTGTATTTTATTTGACTCAGTAAGCAACCTTTGAACTCCATTGTATCTGTCATCATTTCTTGCCTTCCAAATAACCCACATAATTTCAATTGTCAGTAAGAACCAAAAAAAGTGTAAGTCTTTACTCATCTTTCTATCAAAGCCCAAAATATTATCTTTCCAATTAACTTTTCCATTTAAGTCCCAACTAACATTGTTGTTCCAAAAAAGATTCCAGATTTCATTAGTATAGAAACAGTAAAAAAAATATGGAAAATAGTTTCAAGTACCTTGTAGATTTCACACACATCAATATAATTGTTTTTCAACTTAAAAGGAACTTTTTGCAGTAAGACAAGCCATCTGAAGCAAGTTTTCTTTGCATCTAAATTATTGTGCTACAAAAAACAAAAAACCTTTTGCCAAGCTTTATCTTCAATGTTAGTCCTCTAGATTTTGTTGAGATAATCAATGGGAGTGAAAGAGTTAAGGATCTCCTTATAAATGATTTTTTTTTTGACTTCATTCAAAGAGAGAGAGCCTTTCCATAGGAGCTCAATAGGTTCATCTTCCAATTTCCAATATGGATGTTGTTAATCAAACCTTTACAGGCTTCTTTGATAACATAGTAAGTTTTGATTCTAGAGGGAGGTAGCCCATAATCTTCCCTTAACTGATCCCAGGCAACCAACGAACCATCCTTGAAAATGCTATTGAAAGTCATGATGCCCTCATGGTTCCATTTTTTTGTTGAACAACCCTACAACAAGCCAGAGGCTTCCCATGATGCTCAAGATTCCACCAAATAGACCTTCTAGGGTGGATCAGGTTGTAGCTAGGATCAGATAAGAGAGGACAAGTTATTTTTCCCCTTATGGACTCCCAAGCTTTCCAAATGCTCCTAAAAACCAGTGAACCTACGAGTAATATTGCGTATTTGGTGATGAGAAGATCACTGAAAGAGAGACCCTTCCATGACCTTGCCAGCTTAGGGATAGCTTGTGAAATTTTGTTTCAGATAAGAACTTTCCAAGGTTCCTCTCCATCTAGGGCTTTGATAATCCATTTTACAGTAAGACCTACACTGTGCTTCTTCATATCTTTAAGGAAAAAACCACCATTAGCCTTTCCTAGAAAACACCATTCTCATTTGATAGAGTGCAATTTTTTCTTACCTTTCCCATCAATCCATAGAAAATTTCTAATTTTCTTCTAGACCACATTGATTTGGTAGTTGTTGAAGGACCAAACTGAAGCAAAGTACATAGTGTAGGAAGACAAAAAATTTTGGTAGATCTAAATAGTACCAGCAAGAGACAAGTAGTGCCTATTCCAACCATCAATTTTCTTATCATTTTTTTCTTTTAACCACTACCAAATGTCCTTGAGATTGGGTGAGACAAAAAATGGGATTCCCAGGTATCTAACCTGCTTTTGTGGACCCCCCCCATTGGAGGTCAAGCTTCTGCAACTAGTTAGGAGGGGTATCAAGCCATCCTAACAAAATGGATTTTTCCTTTGAGACCCTAGCCCTAGAAGTAAGACAGAAAAGTTCAAGCTTTCTCATTAAATTATTAAGATTTTCCTCTTTCAACTCCACAAAGATAGAGGTGTCTTCAGCAAATTGAATATTTAGAAGTTCCCATTGTCAAGTAGTATCAAGCCTTTAACTTTGGGGGACATACTATTCTCTCTTAGTAAGTAATGGAGAGCATCAGAAGCAATTAAAAACAAGGCAGGAGCAATTGGGCACCCCTGCCTAATTGATCTTTCCAACTAAATAGCATCAGACCTAGTTCCATTCACCTCCACCAGGGCAGAAGCATCTTTCAAGAGAGTGCCAATCATTTTAGAAAATTCCTAAGGAAACCTAAAGGCCTCCAAAGCCATCTTTATAAAAGACCATTCCCCCCTGTCATAAGCCTTCTCAAAGTCCAAGAGAAGCATTGCAACATTCTATTGAGATCTTTTAGCCCAATCAATAGCTTCCCAACTAGTTATCAGGTTTTCAAGGATATATATTCCCTTCATAAACCCTATTTGAGTAGATCTTATGAATTTATAGAGGATGTTGGTAAGCCTTAAGGCTAATACTTTTTCCAAAATTTTGTAAGAAACATTCAACAACATGATGGGTCTCCAGTTTTTAATCAGGGTTTTATCCCCTTCTTTTGGCAATAGTTTAATAAGACCTTGGTTGATACATGTTCCCAATGACCCTTTTTCAAAGGCATCCATATAGACTTGGTGGAGATCCTCACAAACCCAATCGATGAATACCTTGTAAAACTCAACAGGAATCCCATCAATCCTAGGAGACTTTTCATTACTCATTGAGAGGATGGCTCTTTTGATCTCCTCTTTAGATATGGGAGTGGTGAGTTGGGCACCGTCCTCATTAGAAATTTTTCTAGGTATTAGCCTCTTGATTTTGTTCCTTTCTTCTTGAAATCCTTCCCCACTATCCTCAGACCTAAAGAGGTCCTTGTAGAATAGTGTGAATTGATGCAAAATTTCCTCCTGATTCGACAAGGTCACACCATTATGGCAAATCTTATCAATCTATTCCTTTAAGCCTTTCTCTTTTATGTATCTAAAAAAGAACTTTGACCCTTTATCCCCATTATTCAACCAATTGAGCTTAGCTCTAACCTTCAACCCTTGAATTTTATTGGTCTATAGACTTCTCAAAGAGGATTTTCTTTTGTTGAGCTCCTCATAGAGTAACTCATCTGCAGGGTTCTCCTAAATATTTGTTTCAACAACTAGGAGCTCATCTTGAAGTCGGTTCTCTTCTCTCCTCTGATCCATTGCTTTCTTCTTTCCTACAGTTTGAAAGATACACTTCCAAGCATTCACATTGTGGTTCCATCTCTCTATGGGATCAGTGTCCTTTAGCATTCATCCATTAATACTCCAAAGGGTATTAACAACCTCAAGGAAATCTTGGTCCCTCAACAACCTGGTGTTAAGGATGAAGTTGTCCCCACTCTTGGGGTGAATTTTGACTCCATTATTTATGGCTATCTTAGCCTTGATTGGGTGGTGATCTGATAAGGTGTAAGGATAAACCATTACTTTTCTACCACCACTGTTGGGTTCAAAACTACAGAGGTCTCTATTAGCATAAAACCTAGCTAACCTGCTATAGATTCTTTTGCCACCTTTCTAGGCATTACACCAAGAGAACCACGCACCATTTCTCTCTTGTTTCATCCCCTCAAGAGGGTCAAGGATGTTAAGCTTTTTTTTCATTATATACCAATGATGCTTCTCATTACCTTTCCATTCCATACTAATGCCACCTTTTTTGTCTTCTCCATTCTCAATCATGTTGAATTCCTCTCCAATAATCCAACAGACCTCTGGAATTCCAATTAACCACTTCCACAATTCACACCTCACAAGGTAATCGTTGGGTGTGTAGATTGAGAAAATGCCAAATTTGGCATCACCCCTTTCAAAAGTGGCCCACACAACTCTGTTGCAGGGAGAGACACCTGAGTTGGTGGGAAATGGGTTCCATTTACTAGCCATCAGGATGGAAACACCCCCTGCCCTTCTCATGGTTGGAGGCCAAAGCCAAAGAATTCGCCCAGATAAACTTCAAGCTAGTCTCAAGCATAAAGCCTACAACCTTGATTTCTTGCAGAAACATTAAATCCTTATTTTGATCCAGATTGAGAAATCTTCTTACCACATATTTCCTGTCAGGGGATTCAAGTCCCCTGACATTCCAAGAAGTGCAGTTAACTATCATTGATCATTTTGGGTGAATACTCTTTAGCATTCTTGAACATTTCAAAGTATTTGGTTACATTCTCTTCATTCTCCAATCTCTTAGGGGAAGGAACAACCAGTAATATACTAGTTTTCTTCCTCTTCCCCTTGCTGATTCCTGTAGCATTTTTGTAGATTGTGAGGGTACTACCTTTTTTCTTCCTCTTTTCTTAGGTTCTTTAGAAGGAGTGGGGTCAAGATCCCCCACAAGGTCTTTCGAGGTATTCTGGATCTCCTCACTATTTGTATCATCAACTTCCCTAGATGGGGAAGAGTCATTTATTACTAACAAGTTTTCCTACCTACAAAACTCATTGGGGAGCCCCACTTTACTTCCAATGGTGTCCTCACCATCAGGAAGCCCAATAAGGCCTATAGGTTCACTGGTCTAAAGAGGATTTGGGGACATAGTTTTTGTAGCCCCAACCTTGTTAAAAACCCATTTCTTGACCATGTCATTGAAAGAATCAAGAGTTCCCTCAATCAGTGGGGCACTAGATCCACAACAGCTATCTATAATGGTCACCTTTCTCCCACCTAGGGTAGAGACAGTTACATTGCTCTCAAGGTTCACCATTTTAATGCTGGATCCTGCAGGATTCTTATAAGATTTGCTAGTTTCAAATGTAGAGATTAATTTTTTGACCATGGAGGGGCTTTCATTTTCTTTCTTATTATCACAGTCTTGAATGCTAGTTATCATAGTTTCTTCGTCAACCATCACACCATTCACATAGGTTTTAATGACTTCTATTTTTTTCTAATCATTTTCCTTAAGTTTTCCACCTTTTTGCATGATGTTTTCTAAAGCTAATTGTTGAGCATTCTTCTTTACAACATCTATTGGAGTGTTAGAAAGAGAGTTGGAGAAAGGGACTGATGGAGGTGAGGACAAAACTGGGCTAGTCACAGACAAGATGGCTAAATGAGGGGGGAAGGAATTGTAGGTGGAGACCACTGGCTGGCAACCAGACTGAGCGGCCAAAGAAAAGGGGGGAGAAAAATGCAAAGAGAGGGTGACACCAACAGGGATGGGGGACTCAAGAGATGATCTTGAGGGGAAGGAATCACTAGGAGGAGCCTCCAGGCTGTTAGGAGGCACACAAAAATCAATTGAGGTAGCCTCCACCTCGGCCATGGAGGCTGCTTTCTCAAAACCCTCGGGTGGCGAGGTGTTAGACTGCCCACCAGGACCTCAAATCAAAGGATAGTTTTTCCACAAATGCCCCTCTTTCCTATAGAGATAGAAAGAACCAAGGCCACCAAGGACTTCAACAGGGCATATGTGGATGGCACCATCAATTTTAATCCCAATATTACCCGGTAACTCCACCCCTGGGTTGAGAGAGGCAAGAACCCTCATGTTTAGGTCTGACAATGTGACCTTGGGTCTATCTACCCTGATCACATTCCCAAATAGATCAACAATTTGTGGGACAAAGGACCATAGATCTTGAGGGATTTTTTTTAATTAATAGCCACCTAGGGCTTGACAGGGCAAGGATGTCATCACAATTGACTCCTAGGGTCTAGGACAGAACCTTGAAGACACACTTTCTAATGCTCCAATAGGTCTTCTTCAAGATTTTTGCTTACATGTCATGGGTTTTAAAGTAAATTAAAAACAAGCCCTTTTGCATCATTCTACATAAGGAAATTTGGACATTCAGTTTTTTATTCCACACTGAGTTAAACCAGTTATCAAGGTATTTTCTAGTGGGGAGGTTCTTCAGGTTAACGACAGCCATGAAAACCATGATCTCTGATAACCTACCCCTTTCTTTAAGAATAGGATCAAGCATATCTATATTAGGAGCATCACAATGGTGTCTGGAGGAAGCCTATCTTGTGGTCCTTTATTGATACTAGAAGCCTCTACTTCACCTAGAGAATCAAAGAAAAAATTTACATTTCTCAGACAAAAGGAAAGATCACTTGCAACATCATGAAAGGATTTGGGGCTGTTAATATCACTAACTACCTCCTCATCCCTCACAGAGTCCCCATGGGACTCGAGGGGGGGCGTGCCCCCCTCCATTTCACTTTACAAGGCAGAAGGCCTTTTAGGCTAGAAAGCAATACAAGAAAATGGAACACAAAACCACACAAAGTCGAACACACACCAGGAAGGAAAAGAAAGTGGATAGATACAGAGGAGAACAAAGGGGTCTTACCTTGTTGGGGGAGGGCCAAGCCTCCCCCACCATCATGCTATTGAACCCCCAAACCAGGCCATTGGACCAGAACCCTAGCAGAGCCTCTTCCTCACCGTCTCCAATTTATGTGTTCATCTTCTCTTAACCCTAACTTAACTCTAACACTAACCCTAATTGATTCTTAACCCTAACCCCAACCCTAACCCTAATTTTTACTCAATTCTATATCCTATAGCTCTAAACTTAACCCTAATCATAATTAAACCCTAATAAAAAACCCCAAACCTAGCATAA
This sequence comes from Sequoia sempervirens, assembly GCA_007258455.2. NCBI lineage: Eukaryota > Viridiplantae > Streptophyta > Pinopsida > Cupressales > Cupressaceae > Sequoia > Sequoia sempervirens. The sequence goes on along the minus strand of VDFB02000013.1, from coordinate 194,666,025 downwards.
CCTTAACCCTAATTAAACTCTAATTCTAATTGATCTCTAACCCTATCCTTAATTCAACTATGATTATAACTGATCCATGTCCCTAATTGAACCCTAACTCTAATTGTAACCTTGATCTAACCCAATTCACCCTAATCCTAACTCCAAGTTTTATCTTATAATTCTAATTGAACCCTAACCCTAATTAAATCCTAATCTTAATCATAACCTAATTTTAAATAATAATAAATACTTAGATAATAATAATGATATATAAATTATTTGTAAACTATACCATAAAGTTAAGTGTAATTGTACTTTTTAATTACATTTTTTTTAAAATAGATATGCTAGTTTTTAATGTATATATTTTTAAATTTATTTTTTATATGTAATAATAAATTCATTATGTATTTTTTATATTTAAATTTGTAATTTTTAAAATTGATTTTAGATGTGCATTTATTATGAAAAGCCTTTTTATTAGATTACATATATAAGTTGCTATATTTTTGTACAATAAAATCTTTAGTAAAGACTTAAAATTATAATATTGCTTTATCCATATATTTATTTTGAATAAAATAGAATATGAATGATTTTTTTCTTTTTCAAATATCTTAAAATTTTTAAAAATATTGGATATTATTATGTGTAATAGTAGATTTAGGATATTTCTTTTTTACTTAATTATCTATTTTTTTAAATTTAAATATATTAAATTAGTATTTGTAAAAAAAAAATCATTTTTTTTTAATTTTGTTTCTATTCTACTATTAAAAAAATATTTTACAATGACATCAAATAATGTTTTGTTTTTTTAAAGATTTTTAATATTTTTCAATTTTAAGGATATTGATTTAGAAACTCACTTTTATATGCAATAGTAAATTTAAGAAAGTTTTTTCATACTTAATTTTTTAAACTTTACAAACTACTTTTTATGTGTGTTAATTTAACATATTTTTTAGTTTTAACTATATTAATTTACAAATTTACTTTTATATGAAATAATAAATTTAGAATATTTCTTTTTATACTTAATTTTCTAAATTTTGAAAATTTTAACTATTTAACTTATTATTTTTATATATATTTAATATATTTAACTTAAGATTATATATATGCTACAATTACAATTAGTACTAGTATTAGAATTAGTGTTGAAATTAGTGTTAGTATTAAAATTAATATTAATGTTAATGTTAAAATTAAAATTAATATTAATGTTAATGTTAAAATTAAAATTAATGTTAGTGTTATAATTTGTATTCAAATTAAAAATAGTATTAAAATTAGAATTAGTATTATTGTTAGTATTAAAGTGAGAATTTGCATTTTATGAATCCCATTACATTAAAATCATTATTTCAATAACTATTGTGGACCATTAGAATGATGCAGCATGTTTATATTCGTTATTTATATTTATACTTTTTAATTAAAAATATAAAATAAATTATATAATAATTGTTATGAATTTATGAGAACCTGCATATCACAGAGACAATTAACAAGTATGATGAACACATGAATTGCATAATGTCGACCTATTTTATTAGACAGTTAGGGGTCTCCTTATAAAGGAGAAATATCCAAGCATGAGGTGTATCAACACCTCTCCAGTCTATAAACTAGCTGGGCATCTCATGAGGAAAATATCCAGTCTATGCCAATGAGTCATACAACAATGAATGCCTAAGTAGGCTTAGGTCAGCCTGTGGATATGTAATCCATTAATGTAAACACTAACACCCCCCCCTTAAGCATAACTTAGGTGGGCATGGATAAAATGGGTCACGACTACTAGCCTGGTGAGGTACCCATGTACAATGCAATCTCTCTAAAAAATTGAGTAAGATAGAAAACCCAATGGGAAAAAAACTATCCTTGAAAAAGAGAGAAGATGTCGAGAAGACTAGAAATCCCCCCCAAGGATGAAGATGAAGCTGATATAGACCACACCCCAAGAAGAGCTCGTAGATGAATGAACTTGCTCTGAGTGAAGGGTTTGGTGAAGATGTCAAGAACCTGCTCTGAAGATTGGAAAAATACTAAGTCGATGATCTGATCATGAATCAAATCTCGAATGTAATGCATATGAATCTCTATGTGCTTAGTTCATTGATGTTGAACCAGATTCATGCATATCTAAATAGTACTCTGGTTGTCACAATAGATGACTATATGCTACCTGAAAGGAGTACCAAACTCAAAAAGAATGCCTTGAAGCCATATAGCCTCAATAGCTGAGTTAACAGCCCCCCTGAACTCTGCCTCTGTGGATGATATAGCAATAGCATTCTACTTCTTACTGGACCAATTGATAGGACATGAAACAAGTGAGAAGTTGTAAGCTGAAGTGGACTTACGATGCTCAGTGTCACCAACCCAATTTGAATCTATATAACCAACCAAGTCAAGTGATGAACTAACTCTCTAGTGAATCCCAAACCAAAGAGTACCATGAAGATAGTGAAGGATCCTCTTAGTTGCTTTCCAATGCAGCTCATGAGGTTTCTGCATGGATCTCGAAACAATGCCTACTGCATAGGAAATTTCTAGCCTAGTATGATTCAAGTATATAATACTACCACCAAGTTGTTGATACAATGTACCATCAACCAATGGTGTAGTACATGAAGTCTCAAGCTTGACTCTAGAAAGAAAGGGAGTCAGAGATGGTTTGCAAGTAGTAATATGAAACCGTGCAAGTAGATCAAGAGTATATTTGGGTTATGTAAGAGTAATCCCTGAAGCTGACTGTGAAATCTAGATTCCAAGGAAGTAGTGCAATAAACCCAAGTCTATCATGCCAAATCTATCCTGAAGTGATGTCTTCACTACTACAACATGGCAGATGAAGTACTCCCAGTAATCAAAAGATCATCAACATATAGAACCAGTATCAAAAGTGAATCATCCTGCCATTGTGGATACACATTAGGATCATAATGACATCTAGTAAAACTTGAAGATAGGAGGTAGGAGTCCATCTTGGCATACCAAGCTCTAGGAGCCTGTTTAAGGCCATAGAGAGATTTCTTAAGTATACAAACTAAGGATGAATCCTAAATAAAACCTGGTGGTTGTCCCATGTAGATTTCCTCCTTAAGGTCTTCATGAAGAAAAGCACTCTTCACATCCATCTGATGTACATTCCATCCATGTGATGTGGCTATAGCAAGTGTGAGTCTAATGGAAGTCATCTTAGCAACTAGTGCAAAGGTTTATGTATAGTCAATGCCTACAACTTGTGAAAAACATTTGGCTACAAATCCTACTTTGTACTTATCAACTGACCCATCTGATACAAATTTAGTTTGATATATCCACCTACATTGAACTATCTTCCTTCCCTTAGGAAGTGAAGTCAAATCCCAAGTGTGATTTCTAATCAACGAATAAGATTCCTCATCCATAGCAATATCCCACTCTGGTGTGCCTAATGCCTCTCTAAATTTCTATGGATCGAAAAATGAAGCAAAGAAGGCATGTGGACCCCCTTGAAAATCTACTTGAATCAGTCTATCATCTACTAAATCTTGTACCCCTGTATCTGTCCTATGTATAGTGTAAGATGTGGGTGAGTCTAGAACAAATATATCAAATTCTAATGCAATCCTTGAAATAGATGAAGATGAACCCTCATCACTATGAGAACTGGAAGAAAAAGATACTACACTAGGAATCTGTTGAGAATTATCTTAATCATCAGTACTGTAATCAGGATCTGAAGAGTCCACAATATGTTGAGAAGTGTCAAGTATAGTTTCAAGAGATGTTTCTTGAAACTTAACACTTATCTCAATAAACAATTCATGTGTGGTAGGGTGGATTAGGCGATATAATTTCACACCATTTGGATATCCCACAAAGATGCAAGGTTTGGATTGAGGATCCATAGTGTTTCTCTTTTGGAATGTGTGTCATGGCATGCAAGCCAAAAACTCTGAAATGATCAATTGTAGGTTTCCATCCTTTCCAAGCTTCAAAGGGAGTGATACCCTTTAAGGCTTTATGTGGAACTCTGTTTTGTATGTAATGTGCACAGTTGATTGCTTTTTCCCAATATGATGGTGTGAGGCCCTTAGAGTGAATCATACAATTAGCCATCTCTTTTAAAGATCTAGTTTTACATTCTACAACACCATTTTGTTGTGGGATATAAGGAACTGTGTGTTGTAGATCTATCCCCTCTGATATACAAAACTACTCAAAACTATTGTTGACATATTCTCTCCCATTATCTGTTTGAAGAACCTTGATGACTTTTCCTGATTCTTTTTTGACAAGAGCTTTGAAATCTTGAAAATATTCAAACACTTTTTATTTTTGTCTAAGAAAGTAGACACATGTAAAACGTGAGAAATCATTAATGAAGGTGAGAACATATCTAGCCTTTGTAAAAGATGGATGGGGAAAATCTCCTGAAGCATCACTATGAACAAGTTCTAAAACTTGTGTTGCCCTCCATGATTTACCTTTGTCAAATTTTTCTTTTGGATGCTTTCCAAGTGCACAACCCTCACAAATTCCTTTAGAAAATTCAACCTTAGGTAATTATCCCTTAACCATATCCTATTGACATAGTTGTTCAAGATAGCGGTAGTTAAGATGGCCAAACCACTCATGCCATAGTTTGCTAACTTCATATGAATGAGTTAGTAGTGCTTTTGGAGAAATTTCTATGGAAAAATTGGAGAAGGTATATAATATTGATTGGTGATTTGCCTCTCCTATTTCTACCAAATTTTTGCTTTGTAATTCTCTTATCTCAACTGAATCTAGAGAGAAGTGTACTCTCATGCCCTTCCCTAAATGAGTTATTTGATACAGTAAAAGGAGATTAGTTGGGAGTAAAGGTACACTTGAACATTTTCAAATGTTCCTCCTTCAACTTCACCAGACCCTCTCCCTTTTACCAATGTTGGAGTATCATCACCTAAGGTGATTGTGGACATACTTGATGGTTCTAAGGATGAAAAGACAACATGTGAAGAACCCATATGGTGTGGAGCACCAGAGTCTAGAATCCATGATGGAGATAAAGATGCTTTATAAACTAAGGCTTTTCCCTTTTATTTATCTTTGTCCTTAGTATAATCTTGATTTGATGAAGATGTAGTGATAGAATCAAGTAGCCCTATATTATTCTTTTTGACAATTTGTTGTAGAACTTCAATTTTTTCTTCATGTAGTGATGTTCATCATGTCCAATATTTTTACAAAAGGTGAATGCAACTCTCTTTTTACCTTGAGAGTCCTTATTGGAGTTCTCAATTTTGCTTTATTTCTTAACTTCCTTGTCCTTTTTAGTGTTTTTCTTCTCCCCTTTTTAATTTTGATGTGTTTCATTCCCTACAAGTAGGGCTTGAGGTTTCGTAGAATTCAAAGTACCCATTTGAATTAACTTTCCTTGCTCCCTTGTGAGGTCAGCAATAAAGTTATCAAGAGTGGGCATTGACCATGAGGCTCCAAGAGCCCTTTTAGTAGAGTAGAAAGTTGATACAAACATAGAAAATTCTAGACCTAGATTGGAAAGTATAGAAATGATTAATTGATCCTCTTTCTTGTCAATTCTATTTTGTAAGTGCAACTTCAAGGATTTAAACTTAGTAAAAAAGTATTGTAAAGTTGAAAAATTCCTAGGACTAAGACCTATGAGTTTATTTTCCAACTCATGGATTCTAAGTTCATCTATTTTCCCAAAAGGTTTGTCAAGACCTTCCCAAACTTGGTTGGGTGTTTTCAAGTTCTCAACATGGAACAACAAATCAAGAGATAAATTTAGGCATAGAAAAAAAAATTATTTATCACACTTATTGAAAAACTTTTCTTTTTCTTTAGCTACATTAGGTTCTTTCTTTGTTCCCATAGTTACCCTATATAAGCCTTTGTTATTAAGTACAAGAATTACTTTCATCTTCCAATCATGATAATTGAAAGGTGTTAAGGGAACTATAAGAACATTAGATTCCATATTGCTTTGATTAAGATAGTTGCTTGTAGAAATGTAGAAATGAAGAACTTAGAAATGAGTGCAAAAGTGAAAAACACAAAAAAAAAACACAAGAACTTCTCGAGGAAGTGTGAAAATGAAGCACACACAACACCCTCCTTGATTATTTGGTTTTCCCCTAATTTGGAACTTTATAGGAATTCTTGTAACTCACACAAAAAGGACACATGCATGAACTTTATAGGAGGAGTGCAACTTTTTGCTCTTTGAATTTGTGGTGAAATATATATATATATATATGTACTTTTGCAAAAAAAAAATCGAATGCAAGCTATGATGCAAAAGTATGACACTATTTTGAATTTTTAACCATTTACAAATGGATTGGTCCTTCATGAAAAATACAATTTCTAATGGGTAGAAAATATTGCAAGCACCAAAAGATCGGAATAGAAGGGAAAAAATAGGGGACTTCTTTCCACACAAAGAATTAACACCTGCACCTAAGAAATTTTTACAACAAAAACTCAAGTCCTTCTGTGAAAAAGCACGCCTGGCTAGCACCTTCAATTTGCAAAGAGTGATACTCAACCTTGTAAAACAAGGAATCACTCCGTTGAAAGGCTCCAAGGTCTAGATCGCTGCTTAGCCAACAACAACAAAAATCTTGCAAAGATGTGTTGGTCTTTGCTGAAGAAAAAATCCTTGAATTGCACCTTCTCCAATAGATGATTCCCAACAATTCATCTTACCCTCCCACTCCAGATTCAGGCCTCCTTTTCCACAAGTACGGGCTTCAAACAAAAATTGGAACCTTCCTTGGTAAAAAACGTGCCTATCTAGAATAGAATCACACCTCTTTGGTAAAAAATGTGCCTTCCTTGGTCTACATGTGGATTTCACAAAGGATTAAATACACTACAATAGGGATATGGGCCTCTTCTATAAGAAATCGCGGTAGGGATAGGGGCAACTCATAGTAGGAATAGGGGTCTCCATTCATGACATGAACAAAGCATGCCCACCAGCAAACCAAGCGCTCTGCACAAATTATGCCTGCAACCAACAATTAAAGCCTGTCATGGAGAATATGTTGAAAATAGAGGAAAGCAATAAAATACTAACTACATACAAGATGAGGAAACTAAACGCAGAAACAGTAATAAAAGAAGATTCAGCAAACATAATTTTTGTATTAATGTTTTTTCTTTACACAGAGCTACCAATGCTCTTTTTTCCTTCATTCATTCATCCATCAAAATAGAGTAACTACCATTTTTCATTCAAAAAAAGAGCTCAATCCAAAAACAGGAGAAACTTCTAGATGCACACACAAAAATAGATGTATCATGTATTTCTTTTACAAAACAAAGCTGAGAGAAGAAGCTTCTCGAATACGCCAAGGAAAGAAGAGTGTAGAAGAAGATAGAAGAGGGAAGAATGACGAATTAAATGTGGTAGATGAGGAGATAGATAGAATAGGCAGGGAAGATTAATAAAGTCTAGTTGGAGGCCACGTACACCAACACTCCCTCTTAATCTTCACTGCTATGTATGTCAACAATTCCAATTCCTTCTCGGAGATGCTCAAAAACATTCTTTGCAAGCGGCTTCATGAAAATGTCTGCTAATTGTTCTTCGGACCTGCAAAACTCAAGATATATGTCACCATTGTTCACCAATTCTCTTATAAAATGATATTGTGTGTCAATATGCTTGCTCTGTTTATGAAAGACATGATTTTTAGATAAAGCAATTGCAGAATTATTATCATAATAAATTTTTGTAGGTTCTTTTTGTGGATGTCTCAAATCTGAAAGTACTCTTCTCATCCATACTACCTAGTGAGCTGCTGATGTGGCTACAACATATTCTGCTTCAATTGATGACAATGTCACAATTGGTTGTTTCTTTGATGCCCAAGAGATAGCTCCTGATCCTAGGTGAAAAATATACCCTGAAGTGCTTTTTCTATCATCCATGCTACCTCCCCAATCACTATCAGTATATCCAATCATCTTGTAGTCATATGAAGATGTGTACAAAATCCCAAAGCTCTTAGTTCTAGCTATATATCTTATAATTCTTTTTCCAGCTTTCCAATGTGATTCCTTTGGTTTGTCCATGAATCTAGAAATGAGACTCACCCCATACATGATATCTGGTCTTGTTTCGGTTAGATACATAAGGCTGCCAACTAATCTTTTGAATAAAGTTGCATCAAAACTAGGACTTTTGTCATCCTTGCTAAGTTTTAAACCCAATGCAATGGGTGTAGGATCTGGATTTACATTCGCCATCTTAAATATCTTCAACAAATCATTAACATACTTGTTTTGACATATAAAGATTCCTTGATCATTTTGACTTACCTCTATACCAAGAAAATATCTCATGAGCCCCAAATTGGTCATATCAATTTCTCTTTCCATGGCTACCTTGAATGAGTTAGTTGACATGTTACCTGTCAATATCAAATCATCTACATACAAGCACACTATCAAGGTTTCTTCTTCATCATTCACTTTGACATACAAATTTGGTTCATTGCCACAAAGTTTGTTAAACCCATTGTTCACAAAATAAGAATCTATCCTGTTGTACCAAGCTCTAGGAGCTTGTTTCAAACCATATAGTGCCTTTTTCAGTTTGTATACCTTATGTTCTTCTCCCAAAACTTCATAGCCCGGTGGCTATTTTACATACACTTCTTCTAAAATGCCATTCAAAAATCCTGATTTAACATCCATTTGGTAAACCTTCCAATTGTTTTGAGTTGTTATAGATAAGACCATTCTTATGGTATCCAATCTTGCCACGGGTGCGAATGTTTCATTGTAGTCTATGTTTGGCTGTTGTGTGAAGCCTTTAGCTACTAGTCTTTCCTTGTATTTCTCTACTTTTCCATCAACATTATACTTTTTCTTGTAAATCCATTTAACTCTAATCACATCCTTTCCTTTAGGAAGCTCTACTAGATCCCAAGTTTGATTCTTTTCAATCAACCAATTGTCATCGTTAATTGCATCTTCAAAATAAATTGGATCATCTTGTGTCAAGAATGCAAAATTAGAGCATAAATCATCATTTTCAGCCTCTTGTATTTCATCATATATCTTGCTTAGACTTTGTGTCTTCTTTGAAGTGTTTATAGATCTTGATATTAGTGATGCAAGTGTTGGATTAGAGGACTCACTACTATTATTACTTGTTGGAGTAGTTGGATTTGGAGTGGTAGGTGCCCTAGAAGGTGTTGTAGGAACATTTACTTGTGTAGTAGGCACAACTTGAGTTTCATTTTCTTCATTTTCTTGTGGAGCACTAGCTGCAACTATAGTTGTTTTGTCTATGCTACCATCCCATGCTTATTCTTCAACAAACTCAACATCACAACTTATTATCAGCTTCTTTGTGATAGGATTGTATAGCTTATATGCCTTGGATTGCTCACTATATCCCACAAATATACACTTCTCTCCTCTATCATCTAGTTTCTTTCTCAACTCTTGAGGTATCAATGAGTATGCTACACATCCAAGGACTCTCAAATGTGCAATGTTATGCTTCCTTTTGCTCCAAGCTTCTTCTGGTGTTTTATTTATCACAGCTTTTGTTGGACATCTATTTAATATGTATACCAAACATGCAACCGCTTCATCCCAATACTCATTTGGTAGATGTTTTGCTTTTATCATACTTCGTGCCATTTCCATGATTGTTCTATTTTTTCTTTCAGCTACTCCATTTTTTTGAGGAGTATACCTTGCTGTAAATTGTTTCTTTATGCCATTTTCTTTGTAAAAATTCTGAAAATCATTTGATATGTACTCTCCACCTTGATCAGTTCTCAATGTTTTGATATAGTATCCAATTTCTTTCTCAACTTTTTCCTTGAACTACTTAAAAACAACAAATGCATCTAATTTATATTTCAAGAAATAAACCCACACTTTTCTGCTAAAATCATCAATAAATGTCAAGAAATAAAGCTTTCCACTTATGGATGGTGTTTGCATAGGTCCACAAAGATCTGAATGCACTATCTCAAGTGGATGATTTGCTCTATAAGATTCTCCAACTGGAAATGCTTTCTTATGTTGCTTTGTCAATATGCAACTCTCACATGTTGTCTTAAGTGGCTCTATTGGCGGCAGTCCATATACCATTCTTTTCTTGTGCAATAGTTGTAATCCTTTGAAGTTTAAATGCCCAAGTCTTAAATTCCATAGCCAAGATTCATTTTTGTATGAAGCTTTGAAAGCTAACTCAACAACCTTTTGCAATTCTTGTGGCTCTAAGAATAATTCACTTTGGATTCTAAGAGGAAACATCCTATTTTTTGTCATCTCAATTTTTGCAATCAACCTATTGCTTGGTTTCTTATCTAGAATCATACATTCACCATTTTCAAAGTATATTCTATATCCTTTTTGCACAAGTTTCCCAATGCTTATGAGATTGTGTTGCAATCCAGGAACATAGTATACATCAGCAATATGTTTCTCCTTACCTTGCTTAGTTTTTATGTTAATTGACCCTTTGCCCATGATTGAAACTCATTGATCATTTCCCAATTTTACTTCTGATTTTACTAAATCGAATCTATTGTTGCAAACATCTCCTTACTCCCACTCATATGATTACTACAACCGCTATCTAAAAACCATACTTTGGAGCTCTCTTGTGCTACATTGCATGTAATCAATATGGTATTTTGTTCACTAGTGTTGGGCTGGTTTTCATTTGTAAAATGTGCCTTTTGCTTATTCATGTCATATTGCCTTTTCCTACATTCTAATGCAAAATGCCCAAATTTATTGCAATAATGACACTGGATGTTGGATTTATCATACCTTTCTCCTTGATGATGACTATGAGAATGGTTGCTCCCCCTTCCTCTTGTTGGTGTAGAATGGGTATGTGAGCTTGATGTTGGTCTTTTGTTCTCAAATTGTGTATTTTCTCTTCCTCCTCTTGGTGTAAAACGTCCTCTACCTCTGCTATAATTTGATCTTCCTCTTGTTCTACCAAATGAAAGATGGGTCTTGAATGCATTCTCCAATGATGATGACCCTGATCGATTTAATCTTTGTTCATATACTAAGAGTGATCCCATTAATTCATCTACTGATAGTTGAGTAAGATCTTTGGCCTCCAAAATGGCTACTACTACTGGATCAAACTTTGTAGATAAGCTTCTAAGTAATTTCTCAATAATATTTTGATCTTCAATGGTGTCTCCATAGGATCTCATCTGATTTACTATTGACATTGTATAAGTGAAGAATGAATCTATTGAGTCTGAATCCTTCATCTGCAGGTTTTCAAAATCCCTTCTAAGAATTTGTAATTTTGCTATTTTCACCTTGTCTATGCCTTGGTAAGCTATTTGCAAACTATTCCATGCTTGTTTTGATCTTGTGGCAGCTGAAAATTTTGGGAAGATTGATTCCTCCATTACGTGTTGAATGATAAACAATGCCTTAGCATCCTTCTTCTTGTTTTATTTCAACAAATCATTTTCATCCTATGAAATTGCATGATATGCTTGTTGGTCTGCTAGTTCAGGGAACCCATTTTCAACCAAGTCCCAAATATCCTAGGAGAAAAATAAGGTTTTCATTTTTATGCTCCAATATTCATAATTTTTGCCATTGAAGATTGGAATATGTGGTTGTGCAATACTTCCACTTGTTCCTGCCATAATTTTTAAACACTTTGCCTCCTCTGTTTTCTTTTCAAATCTCTTCAATCTTGCTTGCCTTTTTTTGTAAATATTTTCAACTAACTTTTCCTCTCTTTTTGTACCCTTTTGAATGATTGAAATCCTAAAATTCTACCTAGCACAGACTTCTTCAATAGCTATGATTCCTTTTATTTGTTGTAGTCTTTCTTTCTTCTACCTTGGGGTTGCTAAAAATTTGTAGCTCAATCACCTTTGTTTTGATCTCTTTCAACAATGATCTCCTCCTCTGTGGTGGCTTCTTCCAATTGCTACAACAGTTCCAAATCAGCGATGCCTCACCATATTCAAATGCCTCATACTTTTACAAAATTCTAACCCTTTCGCTAACAATCTCTTCTGGATCTACCGACATGGCTCTAACTTTACTCCAGCTCTGATACCAGTTTGTTGAAAATAGAGGAAAGTAATAAAATACTAACTGCATACAAGATGAGGAAACTAAATGCAGAAACAGTAATAAAAGAAGATTCAGCAAACAAAATTTTTGTATTAATGTTTTTTCTTTACATAGAGCTGCCAGTGCTCTTTTTTCCTTCATTCATTCATCCATCAAAATAGAGTAACTGCCATTTTTCATTCAAAAACAAAGCTCAATCCAAAAATGGGAGAAACTTCTAGATGCACACACAAAAATAGATGTATCATATTTCTTTTACAAAACAAAGATGAGAGAAGAAGCTTCTCGAATACGCCAAGGAAAGAAGAGTGTAGAAGAAGATAGAAGAGGGAAGAATGAAGAATTAAATGCAGTGGATGATGAGATAGACAAAATAGGCAGGGAAGATTAATAAAGTCTAGTTGGAGACCACGTATGCCAAAAGAATAGAGGCCAAACATGGTCAAGGCGAAGGGCTCAGCAATGAAATATGGTTGGAAATGTTCAAAAAATGGCCTTTCTCACCAAAGGCATCGCGCTTGCACTCACAGGAACCACACATAGGTAAAAAACATAGCCTCTAATTACCTTGGGTCGATTCAACTTTTCTTGTGAAATGTTAATGCACATAATTGAAAGAAGATTATAAAATACAATCAATTAACTCACCTTGCAACCTAGAATAATCTAAGATGACTTTGATACCTTATGAGAACCTGTAGATCATAAGGACGATTAACAAGCATGATAGAGTAATTGGTGATAGGTAGAGTAATGCTAATACTATCATTTGTAAGGAAAGGAAATAGCATAGTGGGAGTTAACAAACTAGTATGGTAATTTTAATATTAGATGAGATATTAAAGGTGAAATTAAAATAAATCTTTGTATAATTTGTTTACCTACAAAAAATAATACTAAACCCTCTCTAAAACAATTCTTAAAAGCCATATTATTTGCAACACCGGTTCTTTTTAACTACAATAGACAAACTTACATAAACTACAAACATATGTTAGAAAAGAACTTATAATAAATAAAATACAATATAACACAAGCATTGCCTATCCTTCTATGGGCTCCTTCTATTGTGATCCTAAATTTTAGAAAAATAAAACTAAGTTAGCTCAGTGGAATTTTGCAATTGAACAAAATAAAACCAATTGCAATCCAAGAAAACAAAACTAAGGGATAAGTTGAAAACAATTACCTTTATCCAAGAAAACAAAACTAAGGGATAAGTTGAAAACAATTACCTTTATAGAAAGGATCATGTATCTTCCCTAATAATGATTATTTGATGGTTTTTTATTAGCTACCATCTCCAATTTCTGCTTGCCAAAATTATCTTTGAAGGCTCCCTTACCTATAATTTTTTATTTAATATTGCAGATCAACACCTTCACCACTTTCTACTAAGTAATAGGCCATTCTCTTTAATCTTACAATTCAAAATATTTTAAATTGTGGATATTATAAGCATTACAAACCTAAAAAATTGATGTTTAGATATTGGTTATGTATCTAAGAGAAGGGGGTATGTACACACTAGCCTAAACACAATACAAAGTAAACTGTCATGTAATTTATAATAAATGGCATAAAAGAGAAAATATTCAAAAAGCATACAAAATTATAAATATCTCAATTAAAATTTGCAAATAGAAAATTTAGATCTTCACAATAACTAAGTTATTAGCTATAAAGTTTCAAATAATTTAAGACTACATGTAAGAACTAGAAAAATGGGTGCTTCAATGCTTCAGCTACAATTAGCCTCTTGTTTGGATCCCATGCACAAAGTGACTGCAAAATATAACTAAATGAATCTCAAACCAAATACCTATTTAATTTTATATAGACATAATTTGTCACATAGAGCTCTAAAGAAGTGACTCACAGCCATCAGATCAATAGCTTCAAGGCTTGTAGTTGTATCAGGAAAGAGAGATGGGTGGAAATAAACTGTGATTCAAATCCAAATGACTCATCACTCACCTCTTACAATTTGTCAAAGCTAGCAACTATTTCAAGAAAAAATAGGTATCTTGGAGAAAAGTTCATCTATTCATGAAATTTTAAAATAAACATTATTCAAACCATTCCAATACCCAAATAAATTATGAAAAATAAAAAATTTCCCAGAAAGAATCATTCTAAGACCAAAAATGCACCAAAACATAAGTGGGGAAAAACTTAAACTTCCATCCAACCTAAGGAAATTGATACTTGATAGAATTAGCAAGTCTTAAGCCTTTACCAAGACTGATTATTAGGACTGCCAATTACACTACATTGCTTCACTGCATCAACATTCTAGAAACCATGTAAAAAACCTACCACATTCAAGTAAGTAATTCTTCATTGCTTTAGAACCAAGTTTAAACAGGATGTCTCCCATGGAAACTGAAATGTAATGAATTAAGCTTGGTTACCACTCCACATCTCATATTTCCATTGGAAATAATTTGTAAGTAAAAAAACTCCCTCAAATAAACTACCAAAAAATTGTTTTATGTTTATCAATAAAATTCATGATAAATAATTTTCAAAAAGAATAAGTTAAAAAAATTGCATATCTAAGTTACAAAAAATAAATATGAAAAAAATAATGATTTGTAAACAAATTTACATAATAAAATTTGCACATTTGATTGGCTGCAAGACAAACTAATAATCATTAGTTTGAGTAAACCAAGGCTATAGTTCTCTTCCAAGTCAGAAACTAATAATAACATAAAACATTAAAAAGGTTACCAAACAAATATATATATATATATATATATATATATATATATATATATATATATATATATATATATGATAAAAATTATGATTAAATAATTTTAGAGAAAAAAAAAGAAAAATTTAAATACAAAAAGGAAGAATTAAAATTAGAATAATTTCATTTCAAATATAATTTTAAACTTTTTAAATTATTCATGAAAATTTTAAATAATTTTTTTTCCAATTGAATGTAAATTCTTAAAAATAAAGGTGAAAATTTATTACTACTATATACATGATAGATGAATGGATTTTCACATGCTTAATTTTTTTTATCTGTAATAGATATGGTCTTCATTTTTACCTTTTAGAAAAAAGAAAAATATTTATTAGTTTTAAATATATATATTTTTAATTTAAAAATTTTGATAGAATTTATTAATAATATTGCATGCTTTCAATGTTGTGATATATTCCATTTTATTAAATATATGATTATATGAATATATTAAATGAATAGATAGACACCTTTATTTTGGTCTTTTAGATTAGGGCTTAAATTCAATGGCCGTTGATGGTACTTAGAGATTTTTGTCGTAAAATACAACCAAAATTTTAAGAAGATCGTATTAGATGAAAGGAGAGATTTTTTATAGACTGTCAAAATTTATATAGAATTATAATGACATATATATTTGATTTATATATAATTTTACTTACACTAAGGTATATCATAATGTTTTAAGGGCACCTTTGAATAGATAACCGTCATTAAAAAAATTGTTGAAGGCAACCGTCAAATTTAAGTCATGTTTTAGATATATGTAATTAATATATCTATACTATTTGTATTTCTTAACAAATTCGAAGTTAGATTTTTTACTAAAAACTTTTAAAAGTAAATTATTTAATTTTTGTTTTTTGTTTTCACTAAAATACTTTAAATCTTGTTGCACAAAATCAAAGAGAAAAAGTAGATAGCATATTAATTTTATCTTTCATGAAAATCAAGTTCACACTCCTATATTCTCTCCATCATTACTTCCACTTGAATAGCTATCATTATTATTAGTACTTGCAATACTATTTTAATGAGTTTTTTTCTTTTAAGTTGGTTTTGAAGCAATCAAAAGTAAAAAAAAAATATCTCTTCAAATAAATTCAATCTTCTAAAGTAAACATTTAAAATATTTTACTTTTCTTTATGCATGAAGTAAATTATAGATAAATTAAATAATTATAATAATAATAAATCAATTTTATAATAATAGATACCATACAAATTTAAAATTATATTGTCATTATTATGAATCAATGCAGTTTTTGTTTCATTAAGTTAGAATATGTTTAGTTTTTATTTTACATTTTAATATTTTATTAATATATTATTAATAATATTTTTTTCTTTATAAAAATATTTCTTTAGAAAACCTTAATGTTATTATCAATATATAAATAATATTTCAAGCTTTTGCCTTTTATCTATATATATATATATATATATATATATATATATATATAATTTGAATAATAAAATTATTTTAATATAAGTCACAATTTTCAAAAAATAATTTATTAATTTTTTTAATAATATTTTAAAATATAAAATTTACAATTATAAATCAATACAATTTATTTTAATTAATACACAAATTAAAAATTGAAACAAACATAATATTATTTTATTATATTTATTTCACTTTAAAACTATTTATTGATATGTTTTTGAAAATTATATAAGTTAAATTATTGAATTTTGAAGAGTTTAAATTTTTTCCTAAAAAGTAGTTAAATATTTTTTTGATTATAGTTATTGTGGCAAAAAAAACCTTGAAAAGCTATGATAAACTCCTAAAATCTGCCCTTTATGATCGCTCAAAATTTTTAAGCCAATAAAATCAAGGAATAATACTTTTGGGAATTTGAAAAGTTAAAAATCGTGCATTTTAACTTTAAAAAAAATAAATTATAATGTATAGAAAAGAAAATAATAGATTTTGATTCATGCAAAACAATTAATCACTAGTTAAGTTCAAGGGGTTGCCTATAGTTCCATGGCAAGAACTAATAAAGTTCTTTCATACTTGATTTTTTAAATTTTAGAAACTACTTTTTATGTGTGTTAATTTAACATTTTTTTTAATTTTAACTATATTAATTTACAAATTTACTTTTAGATGAAATAATAAATTTAGAATATTTCTTTTATACTTAATTTTTAAAATTTTGAAAAATCTAATTATTTAATTTATTTTTTTATATATATATTTAATAAATTTAACTTAAGCTTATATATAATTACAACTAATGCTAGTATTAAAATTATTGTTGAAATTAGAATTAGTATTAAAATTAAGATTAATATTAATGTTAAAATTAAAATTAGTGTTAGTGTTATAATTTGTATTCAAATTAAAATTAGTATTAAAGTTAGAATTAGTATTAATGTTAATATTAAAGCCAGAATTTGCATTTTATGAATCCATTCAAGGTTTAAATTTGAGGGTCGACCTTGCCTATCAACAATTTTTTTAATGACGGTTATCTATTCAAAGGTGCCCTTAAAACATTATGATATACCTTAGTGTAAGTAAAATTATATATAAATCAAATATATATTCCATTATAATTCTATATAAATTTTGACAGTCTATCCAAAATCTCTCCTTTCATCTGATACAATCTTCTTAAAATTTTGATTGTATTTTACGACAAAAATCTCTAAATACAGTCATACGGTCATCAAATTTAAGCCCTGAATCCATTACATTAAAATCATTATTTCCATAACGATTGTGGACCATTAGAATGATTCAACATGTTTATATTTGTTATTATTTATATTTATGCTTTTTAATTAAAAAAATCAATAAAATAAATTGTATAACAGCTGTTATGAATTATACAAATGAGAATTAATTATTTAGACAGTCTGCCAAATAGAGGAAATCTAATAAATGAGAATTAATAAGATCTTTCAATACCCATGAATATGGCAGCTTTTTCTGCCTGTCTTTTAAGGCTTTAATCTAGATTTTCTAAATGGATGACTACAAAGCATGGACATACTAAATAGAGAACACCTGGAATGTATGACAACCGTGAAAAGATAATAAAAACTTACTGTCTATAAAACTTGATTTATTTATTTATTTTTGTAAATATGCTTATATTGCGCTATAAAATGAAACACAAACCACAGTATGAAATACACCACTTATCATAAAAGCCATGGAGTTGTTTGATAAAACAAAGCCTTATCTGGCAATGACAAGCTTGCAGTTTGGGTATGCAGGGAATTCAATACTTACCAAGATTTCTTTGAATGAGGGAATGGATCCTTTTGTTTTGGTGGTGTACAGAACCATCGTTGCCACAATAGTTTTTGCTCCTTTCGCTTTTTTTCTTGAAAGGTATATATTTGTTTACATAAACTAGGTTCTCCAGTAAAGATTTTCTTTTGCTTCTTAGCTATATTTGATTAATTTAGAGCTTCTCCCAATAAATTGAATTGCAGAAATTTGAGACCCAAAATCACGTTTTCCATATTTTGCCAGATTTTTGCTCTTGGTCTGTTGGGGTAAGGGTTTCTTTCATTTTCTTGCTGTTATGCAGGGTTTCTTTCATTTTTTGGAAGAGTTTCTAATGGAAGTGTTTGATATTGGCAGGCCACTCAGCAATATTTTCTATTACGTGGGTTTGAAATTTACTTCTCCCACATTCGGAAGTGCAATGTTTAACCTAATTCCTGTTACTACTTTTGTGATTGCTCTCATCTTCAGGTAATTATATTAATAGTATGGGATACAACTAGTATGAATTTGAAATCTTAGAATTGGAATTTGTTGCATCATATAGAATGGAGAAGATAAGAATTGGAGAGATACGCAGTCAAGCAAAGATAGTGGGAACACTAGTGTGTGTGAGTGGAGCAATGCTGATGACCTTCTACAAAGGACCTGTTATTCCCATGCCTTGGCCTTCACATGACCATTTGAACAATCATGATAGTAATAATGATATGGTTAAAGGTTGCATTTTTTTAATTACATCGATCCTTTGTTGGGCCTCTTTGTTTGTTTTTCAGGTAACTAACTTTTAATGCAGCATGACTCTCTATAAGAGACCAGCATAATCTGTCAAAAAAAATTAAGAAACAGTGATTTATCATTGTCTCTTATCAAAAAACAAAAAAGAAACAAATGAAAAATCAAATGCACTTACCATTATATCCTTTCAAAAAACCAAAAATAAAGAAATCAATAATTTTCTATTTACAGCCACCAATTCTGATTTTTCAATTTTTTTATTTAGACCAACAGTTCAGATTTTTCTTAATTTTTAATATATTATTAAAGTAGAATAGTGAAAAATTAAATATAGTCTGGTTCAGATTATCTCTAGATATATATACTAGTCTATGCTGTATGTATCATATCTTATTCTAATTTAATTCAACTATTTGATTGGTGAATTCAGGCTTGGGTTCTGGAGAAGTATCCTGCACAACTTTCCCTTACCACCATAGTATGCTTCATGGGCTTGTTACAGTCAATTGTAATTACCTTAGCTGTTGAACGACATCCATATGCTTGGGCAGTTGGATTCAACATAAAACTTCTTACAGCTGTGTATTCTGTAAGTTGAACAGCTCCCTAACTAAGCAACTCACTTCATCATTAAACAGGACCAAATTGTTGCTAAACTCACGAATTAATTTGAGGAATGTGATGTTTTTAATGAATTCAGGGAGTGGTAGTAACAGGGGTTTCATATTATGTTCAAGGATTGTGCATGAAGATAAAGGGGCCTGTATTTGCTACAGCGTTCTTTCCATTGGGAATGATAATCACAGCAATCATGGACTCCATTATTCTTCATCAGATAATCTATCTAGGAAGGTTTGTTATTTTCTGCGATTTTTTTGTTTGAGTAAAAATATAATAACATATCATGAAGTTGCTTTGTTTTAATATGATTTTATGCATTGCAGTGTGCTGGGAGGAGTGGTAATAGTCATAGGATTGTATGGTGTTTTGTGGGGGAAGGTGAACGACAAAGCCTGAAGATAAAATGCTGACTGAACTGGATAAAAGTTTCATGTATATCATAATTCACTAGCTATTTTTAGTGGAGTTTTTTAAGAGGTGGGATCTGTTTTTTAGTGGTCTGTTACTCTAAATAAAGCAGTTTCTAATTGCTGACAATCCAAAAATAATAGTTTGTGAAAGTCTGTGATATGGCATAGATAAAAGGGAATATATTTTTACTAAAATCAAGGGAGATTTTTTTGTGACTGCATAAAATTTAGTGCATCTTCATCAATTATGTAAACTTTCTAAAAGTAGGGAGTGCAGTAAAAATGTTAACACTTTTCCATTCAGAACTAAATCTAATGGTAAGGTTATATGATTAAATTTCAATCTTTACACTAAAACAAAACTGTATTTTCCTTCCTTGGAAGATTGTCTATATCATTGTCTGGTTTTGCACTATATTTCTGAAAGTTTTAACCCAATTTTTATCTAAGATTTCATGAAGTAGGCTGTGATTTCTTTTTTCAGTGGAGTAGATCCTTTTACAATTTGAAAAGAAATTTTTAAAATGTTTGTAACATAAAACTCCATTTAATAGATTATTTTCAAGGTGCCTTATACTGAGTGCACGTTGCCATAATGAAACTGACCTTAGAAATAAATCATGATCTTATAATTTATGAAATTTAATGCCCAGGTTGAGTTGCTCTCTCTAGTTTAGGGTCAATACGTTACACAGTCTATCTGTCTGTCTGTTCATCCATATCTATCCCTATTTATCTCTCTGTGTATTCACGTTTTATTTCATATTCTTCTGTTCTTTGAAAGACTTGTCTTCGTCAATGTTACATTGTTCCAACCAGTTGGCAAAATTTTAACCACAGTTGATGTCAACTAGAATTTGATTAACAACAACTCTCCAGCAATCATAAATAAAAATTTTGTTTTAAAAAGATAAATATGTTAATTAGGAATTTTAAAGAATTATATAAAGACTAATAAATAGTAACAGCCCTTATTAAAAAGGGAAAAATTCAAAATTCAAGAAAGTTTTTCACAAATCCATCATTTCTAGAAAGATTAAACCAATTCATTATAAAAGAATTGTAGTTTTCCATCATTTCTAGAAAGATTAAACCAATTCACTGTAAAAGAATTGAAGAAACTACTAAGATTAAATAGAAAACAAAAACACCCAATTTATTGGAATAGAATTTTCCTTTTTTAGGCCAATTCTTTCATATTCAAGGCTTTCACTACAAAGCATACATATTTAATTGTTTTCTAGGCTATCTCAATGTATCAATTCTATTTTAGTTCTCTAAGATGTTCTTAATTTAAGTTCCTATTTGCTTGGTTAAACATAATAAACGATTCAAACCATTATGTCTTACCATAATATCAAAATCCTTAAATTTTTATTAGAATAGGCTTATTAAATATATGAAATTTAGTAACTAATTGGAAAGAGTAAATACATAATATATCTATGTATGAATCTGATCTTGTAGTTGTGATATGTTTTGGTGCCACAGTTGGTACTGCTAGTATTAATGCAGCTATCTATTCATGAGTTGTCACTCATGGCTGAGAAAGAGATAGTTAATGAATCATTTGGAGCTAAAGCTGATAATGCTAGCAGTCTTTATGTGTATTCAATGCTAATCAACAACCTCGACACTGCAAGTATTTCTATTTGTAAAGGTAATGGAGATTCTTTGTGACTCTAATTTAAAGCTTCTCTTCAAATAATTATAATGAATGTTATATTTGACATGACAAAATTTGAGTTCCAATAGATAGAAGTGGATAATGATCCATAAGGGATTCTCTATTTAGATCTCTAAAGTCCACATAAATCCTTATTTCCTCATTCTTCTTCCTATTAATTTCCATTAATGGTTCAATATTAGGATTTATTTACCTTTTTTTTTAATGAATTTTGCATTTGAATCTAATTCAATAGTATGTTTTGCTAACTTCCAAGATCAAAGCCTCTAATACCTTTATAGGTTCATGCAAAAATTTAATCATACTCTTTACAAAGATCAATAAAAGATTTTTTTTAGATTTCCTACATACCTTTCCAACTTTCAAAACCTTGTCCTTAGCAATGGTTGCTTCATCATAGTCCTCTTCTTTGATGATAATGTTTACCTCTAAGATGATCATTAGTTTCAAAGATTCTTTCTAATGTGATTAACCCTTTAAGCACCTTATTTTTCTTCAACTAAATGACTTGATCTTCATATTGTTCTTGCAAACTTAACTAATTTTTAGAAAAAATTATGCTTCCTCTTGTAAAAATTTGGCAATTTTTTAATCATTTTCAAGCACTTTCCAACTAATTACATTATCTAGAAAAGTTGGTCTTACCACAAGTTTAGAAAGTTGTTCCTTATCCTCCATAATATCATTGGGAATGTCAAACTATGCACCCACTATTATAAGCCTATCAACATCTTTATTATCTTCTCTAGCTTGGACAACTTGAATATTAAAAGCATCAAAATCTTCAATAATATCTCTTACCCTAAAATATTTTTCCACCTTCAAAAAATTGCTTTTGGATGCATTTTGGGCTCTAAATTGGTGCAAAACAAGCTCACTATCACTAAATACCTACAAAAATTTGATTCATCTTCTTTGTACAAGTTGAATACCCTAAATTATTACTTCATACTTAGCTACATTGTTAGTATGTTTGAATTAAAGTACAAATGCAAAGAAATGCCTTTTCTTTTCAGAAGAAATAATTGTTACACACCTACACCATTTTTATTGCTCAAACCATCAAATTATAGCTTCCATATTCCACCAAGATCCTCTTGTGGCTTAATAAGATTGGATATAGGTGATTTTTCTTCATGAATGAAATAAGTACCTAGCCCTATTTATTCCACATGGGGAAGGGATCAAACTTAAAGTTATTTCCCCATTCATCATGTAAAAAAATAGAAACTCCCAAAGGTGTGGTAGACTCATCAACAACAGAATCTTCTTCCAAGTCTTGTAATGTGTATTTCATGTTAGTAGGCCTAGGCATATGTGGCTTGATATGGTTCAAATAAATAGGTTCAATATTTATGGTTACTTGTGTGTCATAACTAGTCCTAGAAATCATGTGAGACCAATATAAAGATAGATACCCTCTTATCTTGGCTATGAACTCTCTCGATAAACATATAGTAAAAAAAGGGAAGATTTATGACTACAATATCTTGTAAAATAGGGCATCTTTGGCATGCATGTAGATTTATGTTTAAATCCTTAATGGACCCTACTATTTAAATAATAGTACCATCTAATTCCACAACCCCCTTATACATTGTTTCATATTAAATACCTAGAAGATTAGCTACTTTCTTTGGCATGATCGAGCTACTAGCCCCTGAATTAATCGTCCAATTATGAACTAAATGACCTCCAATAAACAAAGACAAATATAAGGAAGGTGGCTTACTGATTTTATTTGTATTTCCATCCTTTTTGGATAAAAAAGGATGATTGGGGTTGTTTTACCTTCTTCTTTCAAATCATCATGCCTAATGAGACTTTTTAATACTTCTTGAAGAAAATCCCTTTGAGCTAGAATAAACAAGGCTTTCCACATGGGAACAATAAAAATAGTTCTCTTCGTTTGAGAAATAATACTAAAATGAATGTGACTAACCTTTGAAGGGATTTTTATGATAGCAAGGTCTATTCTTCATTATTGATTGAATTGAAGATAATTTTTTGTTTGACTACCCTTTCCAATAACTTGATTTATTTGTGATTAAGGAGTTCTAACTACTGTACTTTACTTTACAACCCCTTGGGGTGTTTGGGAAGTTCATGCTTGACCAACCATTGAAGATGAGCCATCTTTTATTGCTCTCTTCTTTGACCTTGTATTATGTTTCATTGAATTGATGCATTTTCTTAATGTTTGAACTTTATTCATACCACAATTATCAACCTCATATCAATTCACTAGTTTAGACAAGCCTTACATTTGTTATTTTCATTTAATATCCTCTTGACCTAATTCAACATGGTGTCTTGAAAGTGTTGATACATTCTAAACTGTTAAAGCTTGATTGGGTTCTCCACTTTGACATGATCTTTGGTTATGGATTTGGTTGCATGAATAGAACCAATCATGGTCATGAGCCAAATTATTTTGTAATGGAACAAGAGATTTTGATGAGCTTGCAGTAGTTGGATTTATGGTGCTTATAGTCCTAGCATAACTCAATAAATTTTTTCCTTGCACATTTTATTCATAGGGTTTCTTATTAGCTAATAAGTCTAACTGAAAAGCTACTATCAAATATGGTTTATTAGGTTGTGCTTGTTTCCTTTTGATTGTTATATTATCTCAAGGACTCTATTTACCAAGATCACCTACAAAACCAAAATATCCTTTTATAGGAGGGAAAAGCAAGAGCATAAATTTTCTAATAATGGATACAAAATAATATCTAGATGAATAGTTATCAATGAATATGTATATGTATTCCATATGAAGCCTTTATTATATAGGAAAGGTTGAGAGATATGACTAACTAAGATGATGACAAGGGTGTTAATCCTATGTCATGTGACAACCAAAGGATAAAATCGTGTCTACAAGAAACTTTGTAATAACCCTCCTGTTCGCTAGTTGGACTCTTTATTTTCTATGCTTTGTTTGATACCTTGATACTATGATGGTACTGTTATTGTTTGGTTTGGTTAGTAGACTTTGTTGTTTATGCTTATACATTTGAGGACATGGTTATTGATATGATATTATGGTTGGTGATATTAGTTTGATTTCAGTAACATTGCGATGCATTAATTTAGTAAATTATGTTATGATGTGATTTGTTAGTTTAGAAATATACTCTCATCATTTGTATTATAATTGTTAGAATAGATGTGATGAAAGGACAGGGTAGCATCACTCGTTCGCGAGTGCCCTGCTACGCTACAATTTCTTCTCACAATGTAATGCTTTGATTTTATCTATATATGTACATGTATATGACTTTGTTTGGATGCAGGGATTGCAGGTACAGAGTCTCGATTCCACCTACTTCGGTAGGACAGAGCGAGCACCAATAACCCAATGGTCTAATGTTGAAACAGAGATGACTAGGAAGTCACTCTGTCCCATGTTGTCAAACCGTGCCGATTGTATGGTATTGTGTGTCGTGTTGTCATTTCAATAATTTGATACTGTGGTTTCTGTAGTGTCTTGTTCGTATGTATTGTACATTGGTAATTCTATAAGTTGTGATTTATTTAATTAAATGGTGGTAATAATTATTTATTATAATGTTAAATTAATTTGTATTTAAATATTTAAAAGTTTTATTTTAAAAGTCATGTGTTTTAGTTAAATGTTAATTAAATATTAAATTGTGTTTTGTTAATTTAATTAAATTACCTTGTTGAAGATAATTATAAAATAAATAAATTAAATTAGGTGCATAGCAAGTGAAGCTTGCAAAAGGAAATTTAAAACAAAAGTATTGATAAAAAGGAAACATAAATAAATAAAAGAATATAAAAGATAAAAAGATGAATGAGAAGTAAGTGTTGGCAAAAAAAACTGGAATTAAATTAGATAGTTTCTTTTATATTGGAATTTTTTTTTTTAGAGTTTTCAAAAAGGAAAGAGGTATCTTTTATTTAATTGAAAATTGGTGAGTTTTTACAAAGAAAGAGGAAATTGATTTGAAGTTGCACAAGAATTAAGTTTTCTGAATTCAATAGTTCTTATGGGATTCTAGAAAGGGGTTTTTTTAGTCTTTTGCTTGCTTTATGTTGAAGAGAGTTTTCTGAATAAAGGATTGGATTCAAATTCGAGCACGGTATTCTGGAGAGGAGATTTCAAAGCAGGAACGAGAAGCTCTTCGTAGAAGCCATTGGGACCAAGCAAGCATCATCAGATTCTCAAATAAGCGCAAGACTCTAGGTTCCCCTCTCTACCTTTGATTTCTCTGAATTTGCAAAAAAGAAACAAAAAATTATGATCTAAATAATTTTTTGTTTACAAAGGAAACATCTGTCTGAGATTTAGTTAAATATAATATTATGTGAAAGAGAATGAAAACTCCTGGGATTTTGATTTTAAGGAATAGCAAAACGTATAGAGAAAGTCCAATTGTTTTGAAAACATTTGTGTCTTTACAATCTGGTTGTTTAAAATTTATCATTGTTTTCTTTAAAAATTATCCAACTTGACTGTGTTTGAATTAGGAAAAAAAAAAGAAAAATGATCCCCTTTGAAACAATAGATTTAAATATTAATTAATAAGTATATATATTATTTATATATATATACAGTTGTGTATTCTACATGTAAGCTCTTCTGTTGGAGATTTCTGGTAAATATATATATTTATATATACTTTATTAAATTTGTATTTTATTTAAAGTTTATTTCTGAGATCGATGTGATGGGCCGAACTGCC
Organism: Sequoia sempervirens; assembly: GCA_007258455.2. Taxonomy (NCBI): domain Eukaryota; kingdom Viridiplantae; phylum Streptophyta; class Pinopsida; order Cupressales; family Cupressaceae; genus Sequoia; species Sequoia sempervirens. The sequence continues at coordinate 194,639,753 of VDFB02000013.1, read as the reverse complement.
ATCCGCATCCGTACCTGTTAAGGACGGATTTTTATGTTATTTAAAAATGAAATTTAAACAAAAAAAAATTATTAAGGGGTTTTGGGGAGGGACGAACTGGCCGTACCCCCCCGTACCCTGGTGCAGCTGAGAGACTATTGCACAGTAGTCTTGAAGACTGCTGTGCACGGCAGTCGACGAACTGGCTGTACCCCCCCGTACCCTGGTGCAGCTGAGAGACTATTGCATAGTAGTCTTGAAGACTGCTGTGCACGGCAGTATTGACTGTCGTGCACAGTAGTCCCTAGGACTACTGTGCGCAGTCCCTGCAAGGACTGTCGTGAGTAGTCCTTGCAAGGACTGCGATGGCAGGCCTTGGTCCTACTGTGTGTTTTGTTTAATTATTTTTTTATTTGCATTTTTTTGTTTTAGTTTAATTTTAATTTAATATATATATGTGTGAATCAGTTGCATAATTATAATTAAAAAAAAAATTTAATAGAATACTAAATGTATAAATATTAAATATATTTATTTAAATATAGATACATATTTCTATATATATGTATATCATTGTAAATGTTATATTAAATTCTTGTGCTTTTAAATGTGAGGTGATGGATTTTTAAATAATATGGGTTAATGGGGAAGGGAAAAATGTTTTATATTTGATAGAGTAATTTGTGCTTTGTAATTCAAAATTATAATTGTAATTAAATGAACTATGTTATCCTGGTGTGGAGGTTATTACGTTACTCTATTCTTTAAGTCTATTTGACTTCCTTGTTTTCTTGAATTATCGTTTTGATTTTAATGTGGGAACCCTGTTGTCTTACAAACCCTTGTTCCAGATGCATGTTTTATATCCTTGAATGTATCTTCTTGTACTATTGTGATCGAAATGTTACATGATTTTTTTAAGCATTATTATTTGGAAGGGTTGTACGAGATGTGGTCATTGTGATTATGAGTTATCACGAGATGGATTTGCCTCGCATGTCTTATTTTGTGTTATATGCCTTATACTTGATGGTACAACTCTTGCCTAGTTTTGGTTTAAGTTAGGGGTCTTAGGGAGAGTGGCTCTTCATGGGGGCCAGCGCCTCGAAAGGAGGAAGAGCTCAGGATAACCCACGTAAGAGTAGTATAATAAGTGATAACCTAAAAATAGAATTTAGGGGGATGGGTAGTAAAACACACAAGATAATAAATATTGGATACCTCGTCTATGCATTAGGGCTATCATAGACTAATGATAGACTGAGAAGGCTATGGTCAGAAAGTCGTAATCTCATCTTCATGAGAGGTTATCGACTCCGCATGAGCTACCCTATTGTGTCGGCTCCTCAAGTAGGAGGAAGGGCCAAGATATCCATAGATGGGCATCGACACCTCAATTTGGAGGAAAATCCAGGATAACCCATGAAAGCTATGTGATGACACTCTCCACTAGACACCCATTGCTTTGTTCTTGTTGCCTCTGGATTTGTACTCTTATTGTTGATTCAGATTCTTGTGAAAATGATTTATGAATGTTCTTTGGTGACTTGTTTAATTGTTATTGCTTGGGTTTATTGTGATGAGTTTCATAGCTTTATCTTATTATGTTGACTCGTGAATGTTGTTGATTATGTCATTGTAATCTCTGTGTCTATATTTGATTTTGTACTTTGTTGTTCTCTTGGAGTCGGTTTTGTCATTCATGGTCAGGATCTCTTCCTTGTCACCTCTAAGCATAGGGGTTGAGTTATTTATAATTCACATGGTTGGGTGGAACATGCTCCACAATCGTTGGGTTCCCCATCGGCATTCTTTATTCACAACATTCCTTCAGTTGGAGTTTGTTCCAGTGGATCACTTGTAATTATGATATTATTGTACTTTGTATCATCCCACATGTATGGGAAATATATTGTAACTCATTATTGAGAACATGTAATCTTATGTTTAAACGATGATGTAATAGTTAGGATCCTCTGTAACGTTATTGTAAATGACTCATTATGGTTGTAATATGTGATGTAGTGATACTTTCACTCGTGGTTTATGGATGTACTTTTATTAATGGTCATTGTAATATAATTGGTTAAGTTGTTTAATAATTATCTTTTACTTTTGTTTTAGTTGTGTTGAAATGTGACCTTGCGTGCCCTAGAGAAATTAACGTTAAGATGTTAATGTGCAATGTAAATGTATTTAATGTGTAATTGCATGTTTACCTTATGTTTTTTCTTTTTTTTAATTGTTTGCAATATTTGTTCTCTAGGGTTTGCACGACGGGCATTACAACTTGGTATCAGAGCCAAGGTTTGCAAATGTTGGGGTCTCTGGGTAGTTAAGTCCATTAGGCAACCTGGAGTTTTACCCTTGAGCTCACTTGAACCTTTATCTTGTTGCGCAAAAATATGCCTTGAGGTAGAGGATGTGGCCGAGCAAGAGGCTGTGGTGCTGGTCGTAGAGAAAACCAGCGAAGTCCCTCAATTCCCAGTTCTCATGGTTCTGAGCATGAGGAACAGTCGAGTCTTCACAGTAATCTGTTAGGTGGTCAGAACCTAGGGCAGCTTGGATTAGATAGTCAGTTACAGCACATCCTTGGAGATATTTTGGATTGTTTGGGACCCAAGCTAGAGGAGAAGTTGTGGATTATTAAGGAAAGAGAAAGGTCACCAAGGCAGAGAGAAATAACTTTTGATCAGGATGCAGTCATGGCAGGCCATATGAGGGATTTGATGAGAGCTCACCCATTGACATTTTATGGTTCAGGAGGAGGACTAGATGTCAAAACATGGCTAATTGACTTAGATCATTGCTTTTCCATGCACCCCTATGGTAGCAATACCAAGGCTCGGTGCACGGTTATGCATTTGCAAGGCTTCACATCTACTTGGTGGTGTCTTGAAGAATAAAAATTACACCTTGATATCAGTATGGTCACCTAGGAATTGTTCCTGGATATGTTCAGGGCTCGTTTCCTCTTATACCATTGGAGGCAATGGAGGGCTAATGAGTTTCATGATCTCAAGTAGTTGTCTATGTCAGTGGAGCAGAATGAGTGGCGCTTCTACGAGTTGAAGCAGTATGCAGGGATTAGCCATGATGAAGGCATGTTGGTATAGCATTTTGTTTAGGGCCTAAATGCTCGCATCAGTGGTGGCGTGTGATTCTTCAAGCCGAAGATGATGGAAATGGTAGTTGAGAAGGCCTACTTGGTGGAGGAAAATTTGGCTATGGCCTTGGGTGGTCACATTGGAGTGCAGATTGGTAGTGCGTCAACTCCTAGTTTTAGCACTCATGGAGGTCAGTCTCAGGGAGCAAGATCTTCCAAAAATAGGTTTCCACCCTCGAAAGGGGGTCATCAGTAGCAGTAGCCTCAGTAGTAGCAGTTGAGGTAGAAGAATTTTTAATCTCAACAGGGTGGCAATTCGTAGTTTCGCAAGGATCGGAACAAGAATAGAGTTCGGTAGGAATGTTTTGTACAGCCTGCACCTAGCTTTCAGTCAGGTCCGAGTCGAGGGAGATTTTAGTAGTCAAATGCTCCATCAAGGGGAAGAGGTTTTGGTATAGGTATTGGGTGTTACTCATGTGGACAGCAGGGGCATATCACTAGATTGTGTCCTCAAAAGAACACTTCAGGTTTTAATCAAAGGTTAGCTAGATTAGAGCCGATAGTAGGTGTTGCAAGGAGATCTCATTGTGTATTTTCTACAGTGGATAATCGGCAGGTGGCCCACCAGAGCACCATCATTGAGACTTCAAGTGTGTTACATGATTCTAGCATTTCTATACTCTTTGATTCTAGTGCATCTGATTCCTTTATATCTCCTTTACTGGTTAAGTGATGTGGACTAGTGACAACTAGTTAAGGTGTAAAATGGCAAGTTGAATTGGCTTCAGGGTCAAAGCTCATTGTAGAGAAGCTTGTGCAAGATTGTAGTTTGAGTATAGGGGCTTTGTCAACTAAAGTAAATCTTAGAATCCTACCACTCGGCTCATATGATGTCATCTTGGCATGGATTGGTTGAGTGCACACTATGCTATAATTGACTGCCATCATAAAGCAGTGTGAGGCTTAGATGATTTTGGAAAGGAGGTAGAGATTGTGGGTGTTCAAAGACCCATTTCATTGCAAATGATCTCTGCCACGCAGCTCAAAAGGTACTTTCAACAGGGTTGTCAGCTCTTTGCAGTATCTATGAGTGACTTCTTGTCACCTTGAACATAGAATCTTTCCTTTGACATCCATTATATTTTTTTGTCTTCTTTCTTATATTTCATACTTTGTTTCCTAACCATCAATTATGTTTATAAAAGAAAAAAGCCTTAATTGTGTTGTTATCTATACTCCTATTTTTCTCTTAGCCACATTTTCTTAACACTATCAATAAGAACAAACTAACCAAAGATGCATAGAAGGAAAATTTAATCCACCTACAATGATAAATTTCCTACATGAAGATCAATTGTGTAAGAATCTCCATCATCAAATGACCTAGCAATCTTCCACTTGGACAAATTTCTCTATAATTTCATTAAAATGACTTACAAAAGGAAACCGATTAGCTATATTTTATTCTTTTCTCACTTCAACATAGAATTTCCAAACATTATGATTTTAGTTCAATTGGAAAAATTTTGTTCATGGATTCACTTTTAACAACAAAAAAATTTCATTAATGTATCATAAAAACTTGCTCCATAACAATTACAATTTGGCACATTATTCTTTTGATTAATCACCAAATTATAATGCTCAATGATTAAAGCTCCTATATGACATGAATTGGACCGTAAAAATAAATTAAATAAGAAACAACTAGAAAGGGCATATACCATTGATATTTTATTTGGCTTGATAGAATGTGGACAAGACCAAGGAGAGAAATTGTTATTGTAGAGAATAATCTATAACTAGATAAAATTTGGTGATAAAACTATAGTTATTAGCCTTTGTCCATGTGCATAGTGACTAGGAGCTCCATTGATGAAGAATAAGGGACCATGATGGTGAAGTTTAATGATTGTGAACTACCATCACTATATGATGTAATAGGATTTAGAAGTGTCATAGGAGTAGTTGTATTTTCTTATCACCAATGAAAATTGAATCCTCATATGGGTTGTATGTGAAATAAAGATTATCATCAACTTGAAACATGTGCTCAACCCACTAGTTATAGTTCTTTGTTTCATTTCCTATATGTTCAAACCACCTTTTTGTTTGTCCTACTCTAAATTTATTTGAATCCACACTCATATTCAATACACTATCAAACATACTACCAATTTCAATCATTTCCATTGACAACATTTCATTTTGCACTTCTAAGATAGTAGGAAACACTTGATATGCTTCCTTCATGATAAAACCTATAAGTTAGCTAAAAACTCATAAAAGTTTTCAAACACAAAATACCTAAGTCTAAACCAAAGTCTTTCATTAGAATTTCAACCCTTTTTTAAACATAGATTCCCTCCATGAGGTGTACATTCCTTTTTTGTAGATTTTGAGGCTTGTTAAAAACTTTTGACTCTAATGTATCATTTGACCTAGAAAAATAAACACACTTTTAATCCTTTTTGCAATTATAAAACCACTTTCAAGACCTTTTAAAATAATTAAAAATGTGACCAATAATTTAGAAAGGTTAAAAATGGCAATTAAACACCTTTAAAGATGCACATGATTGTTTGAGTTTGAAAACTAAAATTATTCAACATTAACTTTAGGCACTACTTTTTCCCTTCATAGATATTCAACCTACCTTCATGTTGACCACCTAATCAACTCTAACTTGCTTAATAGTTGATTGCCTTAGATACAAAACACTTTGATGGCTCATATGCCCTTTCTTTGCTTGTGATAATCCTTGAGGCCAATTTTCTTCCCCTATTCATAAATTTACTTTAAATACTCTAATATTTTTTAATAGTTGCATTGAACATATTCTACAATACATGTGTACCGATGCACTTGCAACCACAATAATTCATAAATATCCACTCACAAAAAAAAAATTACTATTTTTTCCCTTGTAGTCCTTACCAAGGACTTTAGCTACTTCATGACTCTTGTTAACCTTTTGAATCATATGACATTAATATATTTTAATATGATTTCCTTAAAATATTTATTAAGATCAATGACTTAATATTCTTCCATGCATATTTTCTAGCATGGATTATTCCACCTAGATTTAAAAAATCAAAATGGCATTAAAAAATAACTTCTAAAGTTTAATAATATCAGGATTGGAAATTTAATCTCGTGAATAATTTAAGAAATATTCTAATTGGATGCTAAGAATATATTCATATATGAGCTAATGAATCATTGGTATCGTAAAGGTTGGGTTTACAATTTTCATATCTTATAATGATTGAATTCAAAAATCTATTATCTATTTGAAATGAAAATTTTCAATTAGAATTCAAAAAGATAAATATTTTCAAGAAATGAGCATTTATAACTATTTAAAATATCAAGAATTTATACTAAATAATCACAATATCCATGAAACTAATAAAAGATCAAGTCATATGGTAAACCCCCTCTATTTTGAAATTCACTAAAGGTGATGACTTAATGCCACTTTAAACATTGAGGAATCGTTAATTGCTCTCTTCTCTTTAGAAGGTGAAATCATCTAGTAAGTGGCTTTAATATGTAATTGCAACGAATTCTATTATTTAACACATTTTAACATCATTAATTAAGATAAATCATACAACAATGTTTGAGTTTCTTTGTAAATTATTTATTAATCGTTGCTCAGACTATATAAGAGTGCATATATTTGTATTTTCATGACCATCTACAAGATTAAAATACCCAAAAAATCGCATTGTATACATGCTTTCTATAGTTATTATAAGCTTTGTTATATGTAGACTTGCTATGTAAAGAATGAATTGTCTTAGACCTAGTTGTAATGGAAACAACTTGTTGTAATTTTAAACTTGTTAAAAATAACTAAACATAAACATCATATACATGAACATGTGTAAAAAACTCAACAAATTTGTTAGATTTTAGAAAACAAGTTGCAAGGTTGAGTATGATTAGTAGATATTTTGGATAGTCAACATGACAATGTTTTACTTGGTCATGTGAGGTAGTGGCAATGTGACTGAGTTGATAAGGATTCAGTGGCCATAGATCTACTCTCCATCCTATTTTTCTCATAGCCTTGAGCACCATCTTCTAAGATACATACCAACAAATTGATATATTTTTCAAGCTCATTTATATGTCCATACTTTACACACCTATAAAATTTTAAGATAGATTATCAACAAAATTTTGAATTAAATGAAGAGCATTGAGATTTTGAGTGAGATTTATGCCTTTAAGCTGACTATGGGATTTATGAACAACTCACTTATAGCCCTTGCAATGAAATCTCACCTAAAATTCCTAATCTACCCACCAATAAAAATGAAACAAATTATCATTATTTTCATAAAAAATATCTCATAAAGTGTGATTCACTAATACAATGTAATATAAATAGGGCTATTTAAATTCTACACATATATGATCTTAGTGATAGATTTCCTATAAAACTATATTTCCAAAATCAAGCACATGGTCCTTTTTTCACTTCAATTGATTCTCCAAAATATTGAAAGATATTTTATTTTAAAAAGTAGTGTCTATTACAAAATAGTAAATTTGATCTTGATTATTTTTTGAAAAACACATAGACTTTATAATGGTAAATACATTTTGTTAGATAAAACAATTTATGTACATTTTATAAAGAAAGTTTGAGAAAATAATGTTTTATAAATTAGTTTTTGCATAAATCAATTTTTTAATTCTTTTATTCTTTAGGAGAAAATACAATAATTTTAATAATAAAATTTATTAAAAAAACTTAATTTTTAAGTTAAGATGGAATAAGATGCATAGAGTCAAATTAACTTTGGTGAGTTAGTTCATGTTAGTGTAATTAAATTAATTATTACACTAGCATAAGTTAACTTCGGTAATACATCATTTAGTCCTAGGTTAGATTTTAATAAATCATTTAATAAATGGGGTAATATTCCCTTCCATGTTTGTAGGGATAAGATTCCTTCTAGAAGATGAGTTGTCCTTCTAGAACTTATCTCAACATTTAATAATTTCCTACATAGGATTCACATATTGTCACATGTTGTTAAATCATGACACATGGCAACATCTCATACATCTTAGGTTTTCTCTTTTTTTTAATTTATTCAAGGCATCTTGTACATTTGTAATCAATCTCATCTCATAATGTAGATCATAATAGAGTCTCCATTGTGCATGCCTAGTTGCAACACTTTCTTTGTGGTTGATTATCTTTCCTAGAAAAGGTCCTCCATTGAAGATTGCAACTTCAAGGACCCTCTACATCCATAATCTCAACATGGTATCAAAGCTTGTCCAATGAAAAATCAACCCTCGATCAAGAAAGTTGGTGTGTGAGATTCTTGTTGGTATGTGGCGACTGATCATGCTATACTGTATAGCCCATGGTATACTGTACACCCTGGCCCCTATCCTAACTAGGGTCTGGGGCCGGGTCGGGCCCTGGGCGGGGGTTCGGGGGCGGTAGCCTCTGAGAAAAATTTTCCTCCTACTTTTTCGCGTGATCACCAAAAAAGGAAAAAATAAATGAAAAAGAAAAATTTTGATTTTGTAGAACCCAAAAATCTGGAAGCTTCTAAGCTTGATAAAAGGGTTCAGATGGGTATTTCAATATGATGAAAAATGTGATTATTCGCAAGATTGTAATAGGTTTTACACTGGATAATAAAAGTATTGGATGGCTGCGGTTTGGTGGATGTAGCCCGGATTGGGTGAACCATGTTAAATTATCTGTGTTATGATTTATTCTATGTGTGTGTTATAGTTTCTTTGTTTATTATATAGATTTGCATTTAATTGTTAGATATTTGCCATTTCTAACCCTAACAAGTGGTATCAAAGCAGGTTGTGTTTCGATTATCGTCTATAGGAAAGATCTCACAGTTGAGTGGGAGCAATGGCAAACGAGGGTAAGAAGGTTGAGAAGTTTAATGGGCAGAACTATCAGTTATGGAAGATGCAGATGGAGGACTATCTCTATCAGAAGGATTTATGGCGGCCATTGAAGGGAAAACCAAGAAACCCGCATCAATATCAAATGAGGACTGGGAGATCTTGGATAGAAAGGCTCTTGGCAGATTTGTCTATGCCTGGCACAAACAGTGGCATTCAATATTACAAAAGCAAAGACAACTCAAGAGTTGATGGAAACCCTGGAAAAGTTATATGAAAAGCCTTCCGCTTCGAATAAGGTATTTCTTATGAAGTGTTTATTTAATATGAAAATGGTAGAAGGTGGGTCAGTTACTGATCATTTAAATGAGTTTAACACGGTCACCAGTCAATTAACTTTGATAAAAGTAAACTTTGATGATGAAGTTAGGGCTCTTTTGATTTTGTGTCCTTTGCCTGAAAGCTGGAATAGCTTGGTAATGGTTGTTAGCAATTCTATTTTTGGTTCGAATACATTAAAATTTGATGATGTTGTTGGTGTTATTTTGAGTGAGGAAATTTGTAGGAAAAGCTCAGGTGGAACATCCACATCAGGCAGTGTTTTGAATGCAAAAAGCAGGGGCAGAACAAAGGAGAGAGGAAACAATTCTAGAAATCATGGGAAGTCATGAGGAAAATCAAAGGACAGAAAGTCCCAATTTAGAGACAAGAGGGATTGTTGGTACTGTGGTAAGCCGGGTCATCAGAAGAAAGATTGCTAGTCTCAAAAAAATAAAGGAGACAAAAAGGAAGGAAGTAAAGAGGAAAATGTGGTAAGTAATAAATCTGATGAGGATGCTTTGATTCTTTCCCTTGATAATGTTGATGATTCTTTAGTGTTAGATTCAGGGGCTTCATTTTATGCTACCCCCCATAGAAGTTATTTTCTTGATTATGTCCAAGGGGATTTTGGGCTGGTTTATTTAGGAGATAACAAACCCTGTCAAATTGTTGGAAAGGGAAGAATCAAGATTAAGTTGCAGAATGGGAATCATTGGTTACTATGTGAGGTAAGGCATGTTCCAAAGTTAAGAAGAAATTTAATTTTAGCAAGGCAACTAGATGATGAAGGTTGTGTTGTTACTTTTAGTGATAAAAACTGGAGGGTCACAAAGGGTACCTTAGTGGTAGCAAAAGGTGTGAAAGTAGGCACCTTATATCTTTGTATAGGTCATACTATTCCTTCTACTTTAATTGTTACAGAAAAAGGTCAATGTTTAGGAACAGTTGCTACAGTTTGGTAGGTAGAAGATCATACAGTTGCTGTGGACTCTGAATCAGCACTGTGGAATAATAGACTTGGGCATATGAGTGCAAAAGGTATGAAATTACTTCATTCAAATAATGTTTTACCAGGTCTAAAATGTGTTAATATGGATTTCTGTGAAAGTTGTGTGTATGGAAAACAAAAGAGAGTAAGTTTCTCAAGGATGGGAAGCAAAAAGAAAGATGAGAAATTGGAGCCAGTATACCGATATATGGGGACCAACTCAGGTATCTTCCTCGGGTGGCTCTCTCAGATATGTTACATTCATTGATGATGCAACTAGAAAGGTATGGATTTATTTCCTTAGGCAGAAATCTAAAGTATTTGAAACTTTTAAAAAATGGAGAAGCTTGTTTGAGAATGAGACGGGAAAAAGGTTAAAATGTCTCAGATCTGATAATGGTGGTGACTATTGCAATAAAGAGTTTGAAGATTATTGTTCTTCTAATGGTATTCATAGGCAGAAAATGGTTCCGAAGACTCCACAGGAAAATGGAGTGGCTGAGCGCATGAATAGAACAATAATGGAGCGTGCACGGACTATGAGATTGCATGTTGGGTTGCCTTTAAAAATGTGGGCAGAGACTGTAAACATTACTGTTTATTTAATTAATCGAGGTCCCTCTAATCCTTTGGGTTGTGGTATTCCAGAGGAAGCATGGAAAGGTAAGAAGGTGAGTTATTCTTTTCTCAAAACCTTCGGTTGTGAAACATTTGCACATGTAGATTCTGAAAATAGAACCAAGCTTGATGCAAAATCAAAGAAATGTGTATTTGTTGGATATGGCATTGATGAATTTGGTTATAGGCTTTGGGATTTTAAAATCAGAAAATTGTGAGAAGCAGGGATGTCATGTTCAATGAGAAAGTGTTGTACAAAGATATGTTGCTGCTGCATGAGAAGAAAGAAAATGATTATGCAGTGTTGGATGATATTCCAAACAATGATGTTTTAGTGGTTCCACATGCTGGGCAACAACAGCAACAACAAATACCACAAACTCCTATTAGACGATCTTCAAGGTTAAGTAGACCTCCAGAAATATTCTCTCCCTCTTTGTCTACTATTTTGTTAGCTATACTGATGAACCAGAATATTATGATGAAGCTATGTAGGTGGACACCGAGGTTCAGTGGTAGCATGGAATGGAAGAAGAAATAGACTCCTTGTTGAAAAACCAGACTTGGGAATTATACAAGTTGCCTGCAGGTAAAAAGGTTTTACCAAACAAATGGGTTTATAGGCTGAAAGAGGAGGATGGAGGTAAGAAAAGATTTAAAGCCAAATTAGTTGTAAAGGGATTTGCACAGAAAAAGGGTATTGATTTTGATGAGATTTTTTCTCCCCGTTGTTAAAATGACTTCTATTTGTATTGTTTTAAGTATTGTGGCTAAAGATTTGCAGCATTTAGAACAGCTTGATGTTAAAACAACCTTTTCTCCATGGTGATTTGGAAGAGGAAATATATATGGAACAACCACAAGGATTTGAGGTCAAAGGTAAGGAGAAACTAGTGTGCAGATTGAATAAAAGTTTATATGGCATGAAGCAAAACACCTCGCAATGGTACTTGAAATTTGACAGTTTTATGGCTGAGCAAGGCTACAAAAGGTGTAATTCTGACCATTGTGTTTATTTTAAGAGGTTGGATAATGACAGCTACATTATTTTATGCTTATATGTTGATGACATGCTTGTAGTTGGGTCTAACATGGCTCACATAAGTGAGTTAAAACAACAAGAAGCAAATTATTTTTGCTAAGTGAAGGATTTGGGAAGAGAAAAAAAATCCTTGGTATGAAAAATTTGTAGAGATAGGAAAAACATAAAATTGTTTTATCTCGTGCTAATTATGTTGAAAAGGTGTTGCAGAGATTTCATATGGAGAATGCAAAAGCTGCCAAGACACCTTTGCCTAGTCATGTTAAATTGATTAAGGATATGTGTCCAAAGACACAAGAGGAGGAAGAAAAAATGTCCAAGGTACCATATGCTTCAAGTTCATAGGCAGCTTTGATGTATGCCATGGTATGCACAAGACCAGATATTGTACATGTTGTAGGAGTTGTTAGCAGGTATTTGAGTCATCCCGGAGTTGAGCATTGGAATGCAGTAAAATGGATTCTCAGGTACTTGAGAGGTACATCCAATAATTGTCTATGTTTTGGGGGCTCTAATACTAATTTAAAAGGCTATGTTGACTCAGATTTGGCTAGGGATATAGATACCAGGTGGAGTACCATAGGTTATGTATTTACAGTTGGTGGGACAGCAGTGAGCTAGATTTCTCGATTGTAGAAGGTGGTTGTTTTATCCACCACAAAGGTAGAGTATGTTGCTGCAACAGAGGTGGCAAAGGAGATGATATGGCTGCAACTTTTCATGGAGGAGTTGGGAAAACAACAGGCTAAAAATTACTTGTTTACAGACAGCCAGAGTGCTATACATCTTGCAAAGAATTCTGCCTTGCAATCTAAAACAAAACACATATAGTTGAGATATCATTTTATTCGGTCGGTGTTGGAGAATGGACAGGTCAAACTGGACAAGATACATATAGATATCAATCTAGCAGATATGTTTACGAAGGCAGTGACAAGGGAGAAGTTGAGCTCCTCTTCAGCTTCGATTGGTCTTCAAGGTTGAATTCAAGTATAACAGAGCAGCAAGGTCCAAGGTACTTATTTCCAGCGGGAGCTGTAATTGCAGCAGTGTCATCCAAGATCAATCTCCAAGTGAGAGATTGTTGGTATGTGGCGACTGATCATGCTATATTATATAGCCCATGGTATACTGTACACCCCAGCCCCTATCCTTGCCGGGGTCTGGGGCTGGGCTGGGCTGGGCCTTGGGCGGGGGTTCGGGGGCAACAGCCCTCGAGAAAAATTTTCCTCCTACTTTTTCGCGTGATCACCGAAAAAGGGAAAAATCAATGAAAAAGGAAAAATCCGATTTTGTAGAACCCAAAAATCTAGAAGCTTCTAAGCTTGATAAAAGGGGTTCGGATGGGTATTTCAGTATGATGAAAAATGCGATTATTCACAAGATTGTAATAGGTTTTACACTAGATAATAAAAGTATTGGATGGTTGCGGTTTGGTGGATGTAGCCCGGATTGGGTGAACCACGTTAAATTATCTATGTTATGATTTATTCTGTGTGTGTTTTAGTTTCTCCGTTTATTATATAGATCTGCATTTAATTATTAGATATCTGTCATTTCTAACCCTAACAATTCTTGTAGGCTTGAAGGTTTCCATTGCAAGCTACTTGACTCCACCCAGGAACCAAGTTGATTTCTGAAGTAGATAGAGTTAGATCTGAGCTCGCCATTGTCTTCAGAAGACCTCAAAACTGTAAGATCGCCTATCCAATCATCAAAATCAGATTCATCAACCTGGGAGCCATCAGAGGTATTTTTGGGTTTGCAAAATCAATCACACTATTCGTACAATTTGTAGCAAAAAATCATCCCAATTAGTTGTCCTCTGAGGCAAAAAAAATTTAGTCGTAGACACTTTTTTTTAAAAAAAATCAGGCAATTTTTCATGAATTTTTGGCAAAAAATTATTATTTTGGGGCTTTTATATGGTTTGCAAAAAAAATTAGTGACCTTAAATTAATTTATTGGTCAACATCATCTTTTTAATTTTGCAGACAATAGGGGAAATGTACCAGTAGTCGTCAGGGCTAACTTCGCGCATTCATGCAGAGTGCAAAATAGGTTCAATTTCAATTTTTTTTGGCCTTCTTTGTAAGCGAGTTAGGACCTTAAAAAGAAAAATTTGGCTTCTGGGTATTTAAAACGCACCTTGTGGAACTCGTAAAGTGAAAGGTGCTCAAAAAGGGTGTTTTTAAACCTCCGTCCCTTACATCTTTACCACTTCGCCAGTACCTGTTCATTTCGACAACCAATAAAAAACCACAAAAATTTAAGGTGTTTTCAATAGTTTTCAATGTGTTTTAATTTTTTTGGTCAGCTACACATTCAGTAGTGAACATATATTGGTGTAATCTGTAAATTTTTATTGGCATAATTAAAACAATGTAATGACTAAAATGTAAACAGTTATTGGGGGGTCAAGTGAACAAGGAGTAAACAACAATTGGATCATGAACGGCAATTGGGGGTTTTCCCCTATTATAATTTCCATCGGCATTAGTTTTTTTTTTTGGGGGTTTGATATATCTTGGTCAGCATATGATTTTTTCACCATCGACATTTGTATTTTTGGGATTTATTTTTCTGCATAATATATATTACCTTTTAATTAGCATTATCAAAAAAATTGAATTGCCCTAAATAGGAAATATTCAAATTTCAATTTAAAAGGTCTACAAAAAGTCTTTGGATTCACCGACACATTTAATATCTCTGCAGGGGAGGTACCTTGCTTGTTGGCCACTTAGCTGGGTCGTCACATTCGTCGTTGATCCCTTCTCACCGTTGGCATTTGTCCTCCATACTTGTACTCTTTTCCAGCCGCTAAATCATCTCGCTCGTGTTTTCCATTGGTTTCACTGGTAGCTTGTGCTCTAACCACTGGCATTGTATCCTTTTGGAGCTCTGACCGCAGTCAACTTGGTCACATCACCAACCCGGTGGTCCACTATTTATGAGTGATGCCTCCTATAATCACCGCTCCGCCCAAGACCACATCCCCTCCGCCACTCCCAGGAGGGCTGAGATTTTTTTTGCCACACAAATTAGTGAGGTCACATCAGCGACTGAGACCTAGCACCCATGGGGCTAATGTTTTTGACCCTCGTTAGCCTATAGAGTGCCTAATCTAGGCCTTTTTTTCGTTTTATCATAACTTTCACCCACGATGTCAAAATTCAACAAACGAGATACCATTGGAAAGAGAATTTTTCCTACTTTCTAGTGGTGCAATCCATTCTATGAAATTTTTCTTGTAGAAAAATATACAACCAACTGAAGAAAAAACCCTGATTTGGACATAAAGGCTCGTATCTTCGCAACTGTTCATTGGATTTCAGTGATTCCAATACAATCAGGAAGGTGATTCAAAGTTTTTTTCATCAGTCCAGACTCCTTTATTAGTTTCAGCTCCAGGTACTCTAGAATTGATTTTTTTAGTTTGGTGCATTTGTTCAATAACTTGGATATCCTGAAGCTTAAGAAAATATTTTTTGATCTGGGTAGCATCACTTTAGTTGTACATCATATTTGGAAGTCCTTATTTGTTGTTGAAGGTCAGTGTTTGTTTTTTTTGGAGAAATTTCATTACGGGGCTTGCATGTACTTCTTCTCTGGTTATGTTGCACAAGGGTAACTATCAACAATGGTGAGATGGGATCACACACCATCTCCAATCACTAGATTTATTCCCACATTTGTTTGGTATAGTTCCTCATCCAAGTGAAAGTATTCATGAATTTTCTTAGAGTTGCAACAAATACACTATTTTTTAGATCATTTCTATGCAAGTTGATTCTGATGTTTTGAGTTCTATTGATCATTGTGATTGTCCTCATATCCTTTGGGCTAAGCTTTGGGAGATCTTTGGAGGATCATACACTCCACTCTTCCCCAATGGTCATGATTCAGAATGTCATTCTTCATATCAGGTACCCCATGATGATATTATTGTGCAGGAAGTTGATTGCCTTGAATCTTTCGAAGAGGTTGACAAGGTTCCTTCAGATGCTTCTTCTCCATCAGAGACTATTGGTATCCCTCCACATTCAATGATTCCTTGTCTAGATTCATTGATTGAGGCTTCCACTATCATCATTCATCAGGATACCTTTAATTTTCCAGACTTGACATCACAGGATGGCTTTGTTTCAGGTATCACTGACTTGGCTACTTCTACAGGTTTGGAGGACATTCTTGAGGGGATATCACTCCTCTATTCAAATCACTTTGGAGATTTCTCTTAAGTCTCCTCATCCTTTTATCTCGACCTTGATTAGGAATCCAAAGACTATCTTGGAGGCACTTGGTTTCTCTTTAGATATTTCATGTATGATCTACTTCTTCCTTGTCATTTCATTCAGGATTTGAGGTTTCTTCAACATCCACCATTAGATTTGTTTCTTCCTAGCGGGAGACTTATGGTTTGGACACATTTGTTGCTTCAAACTTCTTTCAGTGGTTTTGAGGACACTTCATTCAAGGGGGGGCTATCAAGTCTCCATCATATTCATCACATCTTTGTCTTTGGATATTGTTCAGCATCAGTTTCGCATCATCCTGGTTTGTCACCCTCTTCATTGTTTGGGACTATGGCATATTCATCTTCAGGCAAGGAGATACATGAGCAGAGTTCAGATACATCATCATCCACATTCATTCTTCCTTCCTTCAATTCCTATCTGGAATGGGAAGCATCTATGCACTTGCATTTGGTTTTGTTTCTTCTGAAAGGGAAACAAGTTGTTTGTCGACATTGGATCATGTTATGTCTTCAGACACTTACCATCTTTGCAGGTGATCACATCTTTTGGGGGGGGCTATATAGTCTCTCTATCTCCCTCCTATGGGGGGGCTATTGTAATGTATCCATGTGACAGATGGTGTACTTGGGGGGTATTTGGGAGTCCTCCATCCTTCCCATCCTATCTCACTTTTTTGCATTTTCATCTCATTTTTGGAGAGGGGTTTTGTTCCCACTGGGTTTCCCCCTTTTCTCCAGTTGTGGGATATTTTCTACATCTTTATCATGTACATGGGTACTTAACATGGCCTCATAGCCGGGACCCATCATCACCATCATCATCATCGATCATCTATGCATAATCATTACATTTTTCCTCCTTAAGTTGAACTTATGGGGGGTGTTAGTGTAATTAAATTAATTATTACACTAGCATAAGTTAACTTAGGTAATACATCATTTATTCCTAGGTTAGATTTTAATAAATCATTTAATAAATGGGGTAATATTCTCTTCCATGTTTGTAGGGATAAGATTCCTTCTAGAAGATGAGTTGTCCTTCTAGAACTTATCTCAACATTTAATAATTTCTTATATAGGGTTCACATGTTGTCACATATTAGATCATGACACATGGCAACATCTCATGCATCTTAGGTTTTCTCTTTTGCCTATATATTCAAGGCATCTTGTACATTTGTAATCAATCTCATCTCATAATGTAGATCATAATAGAATCTCCATTGTGCATGCCTAGTTGCAACACTTTCTTTGTGGTTGATTATCTTTCCTGGAAAAGGTCCTCCATTGAAGACTGCAACTTCAGGGACCCTGTGCATCCATAATGGCAAAGGTCCTCCATTGAAGACTGTAGCTTCAGGGACCCTATGCATCCATACTCTCAACAATTCATAAGAATTTTGTAATTTTAATGTAATAAAATAAATTATTATATTTATATTTTAAATGATTTCGTCATAATGGATGATGTCATCTTTTAATTAATTTTTTAGTTAATTATTTTATGATTTCATCCTTAGGATGTCCATTTTATATGCCAATTTATTCGAAATTGTTGTAATCTACAATTTCAAAAAAAACTTACTCTTTAAGAAAAAAAACTAATATGTATCTAATATATCAACTACTCCTATGATCATCATTCACTCAATATCTATAATCCTAGGAATTGTCACGACCCATCCTTAACTCAACAATAATTAGGAATAAAAAATATTCAAATCTATTAGAAGCTATAATTTGAAATAATCTACACTAAAAAAAAAAGACCTATCCTCAATGGCCAATATGAGTAATCTTTAGGTACTACATGTTAGATAGCTCCTCACCAAAAAAAAATGAAAGACTAACCAATCCTCAATGGTCAACAAGTAGTCACTTATGGATAGGATCAATCATTTGGGACAAATGCATTGCAATCTTAAAAAAAAATCATAAAAATTTAAATCATCAATAGAATCTTGAACACATACTAAATCAATATCACCCTCAAGAAGATCATTGGCATCAAAAGTAGGAGTATCAACAATAGTCAACATAGTCTCACTTGTAGCATCTAGCACAATCTCTAGCAAAGGAATCCAAAGAAGTATCTAAAGTCTCTCCAATAATTGATTCAAACAAGGGATTTTCAACACATAACATATGGTTGGACGCTTTCTTCTGAACTATGGGAATATCATCAGTATAATGACCATAAGAAGAACATAGATGTAAGTCAAACTACCAAATTAACTTTTGGCCATAACAATTTCAATCAAATCAATTTGACTCTGCTCACATTCATAGGTGAAGAATCAACAAGGCTTGGATTTGGGGTTCCACTAGAAACAAAGTGGACAGATCAAGAACATATGACCCTACAAAACCTTTGTTGTTGAACATATTTTACTCTGATAGCATTCTTCACTTCTTATCTGGAAAAAAATTGAAACGATTTACAGGGCTCCCTTTCAAAGAATTTGACTTGCTGCAGTGAGCTACAAGAATTCCTGCAGACTTGAGTCTGCTTGTAAGTCTCCGGGTCCTTAAGCTTGTCTCCAACAGGCTTTCTGTTAACATTCCTCCCTCCTTAGGAAATCTCTCTTACCTGCAAATATTGTGTATGGAAGATCTTCATCCTGAAGGTCACATTCCACTTGAATTGGGAATGCTATCTAGCTTGACCTCTTTTTCCCTATTTGAGTATTATGTTCTTATTTTATCGAATGTACCGAATGTGGAAATTCAGAGGAAACAGTGCAAAGAAAGGCTTCCTTGATAAGACACATACATGGACAAATATGCAGGAACCCCATGTCTGCGTCTTAGAAATTCTTGGTGGAAAGTAATATGTTTGTTGTGTTTTCTAGGAAGGATTCGATTTCAAAAAACTATTTCTTCCTCTATTGTAAGTTTTCAACCTATCATATAGGTTGTCATGCTACAAAATACGAGGACAAAATTTATTGCCCAATTTAGGAAGAAATATGCCATGGTAGTATCAGGATGGGGTTGCTAGTTGAGGGTTTCATTTCCTTCCTCTAAGAGTTATGTAGGTCATGTCACTTGGAATGTGGATTTTCTTGTGCATGCTCAGACGTATCTGTAAGAGATATTAGGGTTACCTTAGGCTATACATTGTAGAGGGGTGAGGTTGGGGAAAGGTTGTCCAAAGAGTAAGGGATGTGGCCAAGGGCTGCTAAAGGCTCAACAGATTGGTCTGGACCGAGGAAGGATGGGCTCCATGGCTAAATCATGGTTGAGGTAGGTAGGACAGGCCCAAAATGGTTTGTAGAGGGTTAGGGATGTATAGTTTCAAGTCACGGTCAACATCAAGTATGTGTTGAAGGGTGGGTCTGGAGTGCGAGACCTGTGAGGATACAAGAAGAGCATGCCATACAGAAGGGTTTTCAAT
Organism: Sequoia sempervirens; assembly: GCA_007258455.2. Classification (NCBI taxonomy): domain Eukaryota; kingdom Viridiplantae; phylum Streptophyta; class Pinopsida; order Cupressales; family Cupressaceae; genus Sequoia; species Sequoia sempervirens. The sequence continues at coordinate 194,620,137 of VDFB02000013.1, read as the reverse complement.
GCAGAAAGAGGTGGAAGTCATCAAGGCTGGATTGAACATACAAAAGAGGGGGATATTTGCTTGAAGTTTTGTCAGGTGGCATGTCTGTCTTCTTGAAGAGTAGCAGTGACCGTTGGAGAAGGGGTCGAGGAGCTCTGCACCAAGAAGTTGAGTCCAAGGCCAAGGTTCTGTAAGCAGAACAAGGTCACAAGGTCCCCTCTAAAAAAAAATCCTCCTTGAAAAAAGCATTGCTATTTTTTTGAAAAGTGGACATTACTTTTTGAACTGTAATACAAAAAATATTTTTTTCTTGTACAATTCCTTTTTATTTTTGAAATCAAAACAGAAAAGGCACTATTAATCCATTATCTTTAGGAAACATTGACAGAACTCCCGAGTTCAGATCTGGAGCTTCTGGAGGTTGTCTGTAATGAAACAGGATACTCATGCTTTCTTTGTTTCTGTAGATCTGAGGAATTTGAAGCTGGTTCATTGTGCTTTAATACCATTTACAAGTTCATGATCTTTCAACCACACTAACACAAAATTCAAATACCTAGAAATAAGTTCACATCGACAGGAATTGGTATGAAATTGCACTAAGTACATTTAATTTTAAAAACTGAGGAAAACATACTGTCTCTCATGTTTGCAGAAGATCCTATAATCCCCTTACTTATAAGAAGTGCACAAGAAAGCAAATAGAGACTTATATTTCCAAAACAGATTTTTATGAGATCTAATTAAAGTTTACTACACTTGAAGTAGAGATGCAATTAGTCTAGTTGGTTGACTAGCTACAATAGGATGAGCCTTAATCAAACCAAAAGGATCTCCAGTGATGGAGAGTTGAATGGAGTTGTCATCTAATCATATTTTGAACTCCAAATTTGATTTGAAAATACAAATAGACCAATGTAGAGTACTTTTACATAATCAACTTACTAAAAGATATTAACAATGTTGACCTTGGAAAGATGATTTGCAACTTTCAAAACCTAGCCTTTGAAAACCAAAAAAAAAGCACACAAATGCCAGTGTGCTTTTTTTTTATCAAACATTCCAAGTGACTTCACCTACAGAACTTTAATTTTCATTGAAATAGGATTTTTTTCATAGTCTGATGTTTATGAACATTGCTGTATCTTACAGTTTGGGTATGCAGGAATGGCAATAATTACGAAGATTTCTCATTCATTCATGTAAATAAATAAATGCCTTTCAAGGAAGAAAGCAGAAGGAGCAAGAACAACTGTGCCAACAATGTGCCTATACACTACCAAAACAAAGTGGCTCATTCCACTGTTAAGAGAAATCTTAGTAATTATGGCCATCCTGCATACCCAGACAGCAAGCATGTTATTGGCTTTGCTTTATCAAACATCTCCATCCCCATTGAAATAAGCTTTTAAGAGTTCCTTCCCATAAATCAACTTTTATAAACAGTGAAGATTCAATTGTTTTCTTTTCTTGTTAACTCCTGTCCTTTCTGTTTTTAGTATGCCATGTTTTTAGGCATTGCTCTGTTTTCGTCTTTTCATGCTTTGTGCATGTGATGTGTGGAAAGCGTGAAGCATAAACAAGGCATGTGAATTGTTTTCCAAAACGCCCAAAAGAAATGTGATCTCAAGGAATTACATGGTGGCAGGTTATGTCAAAACAAGTTTGTTGGAAAGGACTTCAGAAATTTTTAAGTAAATGCAAACAGCCTTTGGCCTACCTGTGCTCAAATAGGAGCTTGGCAAGAAGGTATGGACAACCATCAAGTATAATCGAAAAATGGATTTCTGTAGATGATGTGATTGCAAGGGCCACTTCCTATCACCACTATCTTCACAAAGTTCACGTACATAATTCAATAAAGACATTATGCACAAAAAGAGAGATTATGGGTATAGATGAAAATCATTTATGATGCTAAAATGGATGTATTAGGTTATATACTAGAATATTAGTGGGTTTTATGCATTAAAATTACGAATTTCAGATCAAAGTAGTCGAAGGCAGAAATTTAATATGGTCAAATATAAATATCAAAACCATGGAATTGTTATAAACATGTAAGTTTTGCCATGAGCCTTGTAATATGTGTGGGATGATTAAATATATGTGTTTTAGTATGAAATTCAAGAACTACTTAAATTGATCAATTCGAGGGTGATAAAACAATAATTATATTTTATATTCTCATCAAGGAGTTATCTCTAATAGTGATTAGTATAGCTTAATAATTGTAGATTTTGTAACTGTGACATTATATCAATATCAATATTATCAAATGATGAAGAATAGGCTAATGAAGTGCTTGCTAACTCATCTCTATGTGAAACAACCAAAATAGCATAATTATTTTTATGTACTTGCAATAATAATAAGTAAAACTTACAATAGGGTAATAACTAGATTACATAGGTGTTAGTCCAATGCACACAAATCAAAGATTAAGTAGAATTTAAAATATAATTACAATAATTAAAAGAGTACCTAATGTCATACAAGAGCTGGAGTTGTCACAACTTGCAATTGATTATCTAGATTAGTGTCCTTGACACAAGAGTGTAACAAATCCAACCACTTAGCCTAGTGCCTTGTCCACCCTAACCAATTGAAAATTGCAATCCTATCTCGAAAATAAATTCTAAATTTAGGATGCCAAGGTCATAGATGTAGGGGAGGGAAATTATAATCTATTTTTTCATCAAGAAGATGTGGCTTCCAACTCACCTAGTCATAGGGTCATGTATCCAAACAGACATCTAGGAAGAGGACTACAATACATTCCATACTACACCAAAGATTCACCTTCATCCCAAAAATTCATATAAGCTTAAAGTAAGATTCCCACAAAGCTATGAACCTTTTTGAGAATTTATGGACACAACCCCCAAACCCATCACAATTTATCCCCCTACAATCAACTATCCAACATAAATCATAATACCTTCAACCTCCAAATATCAACCACCCTTAAACACATTTCAATCCCCATATATCAACAATCAACTATCCAAAAATATTACATGTTACCTTCCATGTAAGGCAAACAACCACCTCAACAACAACAATAATACATACAATCAAATAACTACCAACAATGACCACCACATGTACCATACTCAACTTTTGGGAATCCCTTCA